>OZ010738.1:91246182-91738682 GCA_963932295.1 Tipula lateralis | reverse complement strand
AGTACTTCGATAAAAGAAGTAGCGAAGTGTTGTTCTGGCCTCCGTATAGTCCATATCCCATTGAACATATTTGGTTTGTAATGAAGCTAAAAGTAGCAAGCAAGCGCCTTAAATCGATTCAAGCTTAAAAAGGTTTGTTGATCACGATATGGACATCCAAATGTTCTACGAATTTGAAAAATTTATCAAATTCAATGAATCGGAGGGGTATTGTTGTAATAAAGGTAAAAGGCGGTTCAATATTGATATTAAAAATAGAATTTCTATAAATCAATAAATAACAAAAAAAATAAGAAACAAGTATTTAATTTATTTCATTACTTGAAATACAATCAACGTATTTTGAGTATTTTGGTATTTTTCGGGGGTTTGCCCTAAGATCCATGTACGTTTTTTCTTAAAATTGCGTCATATTTGTATTTAAAATGAAAAATAACCCAATTGCTTTTAAAAGTTTTGTAATTTTAGCAAAAAAGACTCCAATTTGCAATAAATATGTTTCCCCAATTTTTTTTTTAGGACAGTATGTTTCTACGTATATCTGGGCCGTGTATGTGTATCTACGTTAATGTTGGTGCATATATGTGTGTATGTTTTAGTGTATATTTGTCCGTTTACGTCCAACTGTTCCAATGTTTTAATTTTATTTATTTTTTTAGATTGTTAAATATCGGTCTCTTTCAAATCTAGTTATTGTGCGAAACACACGAATAACACTCAATTCTGATCACATGATGGAGACACTTATCTTTTGCAAATTGCAAGTTTTTGCTAAGCCTCGTTGTCAAATTCGCGGTATAGGAGACTTATTTGATTTACATTTATTTAAACAAAAACAAAAAAATAGAATCTAGTAACCTTCGTCGCGGTAAACTTATATTGGTTGTTTACCTGAGCTAGTTAAGTTGATTTTTAACGGAATCGATCTGTTAATAATTCGCGAAGTGTAGAGATTCAAACTTTGATGGAATATTCCACAAGCATATAAGTCGTATAAATAGGTGTAGCCCTTTGAGTTACGAAACAGTATAATTTGGAATTTTAAAGTGTTAATATCGGAAAGTGAAAGTGACGTGTTTAAATAATTGAAGTGATAATTATTGTGTAAAATAAGTGTAATAATTATTTGTGAATTATTTGTTGAATTTTTGTGCGAAATAAATTTATTGTAAAATCAAAGTTTGCGAGTTTACTATTCACAATTCAGTCATCGAACCGGATAAATTATTTGTATAATCACTCAGCTAAATTGTAACAACATGAAATCATTTTTAAATATAGACCTTATGTAAGTTACACGTGTTTACATGTAAAACCCGTGTAACTTACATCGTGTAATTTGCCTGTTACTGTCAATTTCTACACGTAATGCAACTCAGCATGTCATTGCCATGAGGTTTTGTTGCCATGTGGCTATGTTGGCCGATAGATCTTAATCTTTAAATGTAGGTAATCTAAATGTGCCTGTGGTTGGGGGCATTCGTGTTTCGTAAATATTACGAACGAAACATGAGACCCATAGAATACCACCACAGTATCCAGAGCTTGTCGTAAGAGGCGACTAAATCTGGTTGGATCGCTGGGCTGACGACCCGCATCCGTAAAAATGTGAAAATGTCAACAAAAATAAAAAAGTCGGATACCGCCAAAACCACAAAAAAAATGAACCCCCGCTTAAGTACCCGGACACGAGATCGAGGATCAGCACCTGGAACGTGCAGTCATTAAGAAAACCTGGCCCGTTGGACGGCCTTATCATATGCATGAAAGAGTATCGGCTGGAACTCGTAGCTCTCCAAGAAACTCGATGGCCTAAAAGTGGAGACCATGTGTCCCAAGGCTATACGTTGCTACACAGTGGAGATGACCTCGGATATCTTGGGGTTGGATTTTTCATTGGGCCACAGGTAAAAAAGGCTGTCTTGGACTTTCAAGCAGTCGATAATCGAATGTGGAAACTTCGCTTGCACATGAGATTAGCCAACCTGTCAATTGTCTGAAAAGACACATGGTACTGGTGAACCAACTTAATTTTGTCCAGCCACTAATGGTGTTGCTTATTCGCTTATTGACCATGTTTTATCGTTCACCGATAACTCTTTTTTAGGGTTTCCAATCAATTGTCCCTCGGTATGGGATCCTATTATGACCTTTTAGTGTTCTCTTTTAATTGTATCTCTCGTTCGAAGCCATAAAATTTTTGTTTCAGAGATTTTTCCGATATATTCTTATTTTATTAGGTCGAAGCCAACGTTGGTTAGTCTTATTGTTGATCTTATGTCTGAAAAATGTTTTAATCCATGTACACTGTTAAAATATTTCCTTTACAGTTGGCTATTTGGAAATTTTAGTCAGTATTGATAGAATTGAGGTTCTGATAGAATTAGTTTAAAATTGGTACAGTGGAAACTTAGTTAAATAATTCCAATTCCAAAAATTACCAATTCTGTTAAGTTATCTCAGTTGAGACCTGTCAGTATTTTAAATTTCATATAAAGGTCTTTGAGATAATATTAAAAACAAATATTCAGTCTCTTCCAATCTGGATTTAGAAAGTTCCATGGTACATAATAGACGGTGTAGTATGGAAAACAGAGCACTGACTTCTCTCACTTAAATTTTTTAAAGGCTTTTGATTCTTTAATTCACATTTTTTTGGTAGTTATGATTCCAAATTTCTTCCAGTTACTTAAGGTGTTCCTCAAGGTTCGATACTTGGGCCATCTACATTTATAACATAGAATCACCAATCTTAAAAAATCTCTTATTGACGTTTGTTGAACCAATGCTTTCTCGTTTCGTAAATCTTTATAAATTTCTTAATGCGCAGATAAGTTTTTTTTTTGTATTTCTAATCTGTTTTGGGGCTCAACGCACTCCCTACTTGTTCGCGGTTCGCTTATTTTACGTCCTTACTTTTACGCCATTACAGCCAATTCGAGGACGTACGGATATAGGTCCGATTTTCCTAACCATCTGCACATTGCATAGCTCCATCCCAGCCTATAGTGCTGACATGGAAGATGGGTCGGCCCATGAGTTCGGGCAGATAAGTTGTAGAGATTTCGATTAAATTTTTGTGCTCTATCGTTTAGAGGGTAGTTCTCTAAAATGCATTTTGCCAACTGCTTCGCCATCTTTAAAACTTTCGCGATATTTTTTAGTGAAAAGTTTTTATTTTCTACATCGGAACGTTCGTGAAAGCTATCTTTATCTATTCAATCGATAATACTTCGTTTATAATTCCCACTAAAACTACTTTATTTATTTGGACGCTCGTAATTAATTCTTGAATATTATCTATGGTTACGAGTAATTCATCATACGAGTAGTATTGGGCGGTAAAAATGCGAGTTGAACATTATGATGGCTTAAACAGGTTGAATGGGATGACGCATTATCTTAAAGTAGTTAACCTTGAAAAAAACTGGTAGTTATCCATGCTCTTTTGTTCGGTCTTCAATACACTGGCAGGTTGTTTTTGTTGTAGCCCTTCATAGATCTTAAATTTAATGATCGGTTAATAAACAATGGAGTGGTCGGGAATCTGCACACAGCTGGAATTGCTTGTGATGTTTAAATGGAGACAGACGTGAATTGGTCTCGATAGAAAACTATCGAAACCTAACTACTGATTTAACTATTACTTTTGTAATGTTTTAGCTCAGCTTTACTTCAGCATTATTTTGTAGTTTTTGGTAGCTTGCATTGGTGTGTACTAAAGAGTTTTTACATTTTTCACAGATTGATGCATGCCTGTTTTCCTTTGGTTTTGGTGTGTTTAGTGCGAAAACGAGTGTGAATTAGGTGGTATAATATGTATTTATGTGTATATGTTGATGTACATTTTTTTTGGGCGAAGGGACGAATCTTCCATAGACTTCACATGTGAACTAAACATGCTAGTATGCCGAATTTCTACTGAATTAATCCTTATAGCAGTTTCTTTGCCGACCGGCCCCATGGAACTACCTCTGGGTAGCTTAAAAGTTCAGTTTTAAGCTATCTTCTATATTGTTGTTCAGTTTCTAATGTATTCTCTGTACTGAGAACAAAGTTAAAAATAAACTCGTGAATGATACAAGTAAATGCCCATTGTATCAGGAGTCGCTGAAACTGTAGCGCAAAAAATGAAAGTTTTTCAGTTCAAATCAATCTTAATTACTATACACGATCTCTTACAGCAAGCAGTATGGGAAGTTAATTTAGATGTTGTAATTTAGTGTGAGTAATAAAGAATCCTCGATAACAGAACATGAGTATTGGATATATCAAACCGGACTGCGGTATGGGTATGTGGTAACAACTCGTTTTTTTATGAATTTGTTGTACTACTAGTCTCGTTATGTCAAAGCAACGGTCAAAGGTCTTTAAGTGTATAGTTGTTACGCTTATACAAATCAGTGATAACTATATTTAGAAGCATGTTCCTGCTGTATACTGCATGCTTGAAAGTTGGCTCGATTACTAATAAAAAAGGTTGAACACAAGCTGATACTATTAGCGAAAGGAGACAAGACATCAGGGGTGCCATCATCTAACCATCCCATATATGGTAGATACAGCAGAAAAACTCCAGGATCGAATTGTATTCGTCCGTCTACACAAAGCTAATGCAAAGACAGGCGGGTTGGTAGAAGACCAATATGGTTTCAGAAAAGGTGTTTGACGGTGGTTTTGATAAAATGTGTTGTAGACAGGCCGCTTCAGGTGATATCCGGTTCAAGATAGTTGCGTAAAACCACGAAACACTGTGCAGTAGTAACAGTATAAACTTGAAGAATACGGATATTAAGAATATCATATTTAACACAGTTACCCGCACGGAGGTACCGAAATGTTTATATTAAATTTTTTGAATATTCTAATAAAACAAATTATTTTGGTCGAAATTAGCAGATATATATGTTGAATATTAAAGTGGACTCGTGGCAGTAAATAATGGAAAAAATGTCAGATAAGTGACCATCTATTCAATCGATTAGTAAAATTGTCCAACACAAGTTGACATAATTCTTGTTCAATTTGAGTAATTTACCCGATTATGTTGAATGGTTAAATAATGAATGGTTTGAGGATTATTAAACTTTGCTCTTAAAAACTACATAAAAAAAAATATAACGGTGTTAGATCACATGATCTTGGTTCCTTTTCGAGAAAATATTCGATCACCAAATTTTTCTTTCAAAAGATTGAATGTTTCTGTTGCTGTATGACATGTTGCACACCGTACTGTTTAAATCTTGTACTGTTTAATTTTCTGCACATCAATAAGCCCCAACTCATCAAAAAAATTTATTCGATAACGAGCACAATAACAGTGCGTCCAGTTACATTTTCAATTATGTAAATGTGGACCAACCCATCAACCAGATCAAATAATTATTTTCTTCTTTTGCTGCATGAGACCAATTTTTAACAATGTGGACGCGTTGTTAAATTGTATACTTCTGCACTTGACAGCTGTCAATTTTTTCCTTTATCTCTATTCCTAGGAGCATAAGGCGTCTACTAGACTTGACCATCGAACTCTGTTTGGGGCTATTCTCTCCTTTTGTTTTTCCAAGATGTTTTGCTTCAGTTAGCACCGTTCAGTTTCAAGTCACTGCTGGCCTTCCAACTCCTTTTTCCTTGCGGATTCTATACTAGCGACATCCTGGTTATGTCATTTAGTGTATTTTTCAGCGTGTGTTCTATCCATCTTCATTTCCGCTTCCTTATCTCCTTCTCAATGTTCACTTGGTTTGTTTGTCGCAGTAATTCTGATCGTATTTGGCCAGCATTTGATCAATCGCCTAAGGCAATTAGTCACAAACACTTGGAGATTGCTTGTGATTTTCTGCGTATGTTTCCACGTTTCATATCCATACAGCAGTACTGATTTTAAACAGGCATTAAACATTCGAATCTTCGTGTTTCTTGACAGGACGGATGCATTCCAGATCTTATGTTGTTTCTCGCTTTGTTGATGCGTTGGTTAATTCCGCCTGTTCTTGATACGGTACAGCCAAGGTATATGAATTTTTCGACATCTTCTATTGTGTCTTTATTGATGCGAAGCGGTGTGCTAATGCTTGTGTTCCATCTCAGTGCCTTTGTCTTTCTTATGTTTATCTTGAGCCCGACGTCTTGTGCTATTATTTCTGATAACTTTGGATCATTGAGATCATTGAGTTTTCTAATTGGAGCCCACTGAATTCCGTTTGATGATGCGATGTCTAGCTTGCGCATGACATTATCCAGTACTATGAGAGACAGTAGTGGAGATAGTACACATCCTTGTCTAACTCCTCATGTAATGTAGTATGTGCCACTCTGCTTACCTTGTGTTGCACTTTATTTTCAGCGTCCCGGTAGATGGCGCTTCTATTGATGGAATCGAATGCATGTTCATAGTCCACGAATATTAGATATAGTGGTGAGTTCCATTCGTTGGATTGTTCGCCGATGATTCGGACTGTGATGTGGTTTGTCCAGCTTTTTCCTGGTCCGAAACCAGCTTGTTCGTAACTTATGTTCATAGTTGGTGAGATTCGTTCTACGATGACCATTGCTAATACTTTCATTGTACTGTTGAGCAGGGAGATGCCTCGCCAGTTTTTGCATTCTTTGGATCGTTATGGTTAGCCCTCTTTCCATTTTGCGGAATTCTCCCAGTATTCCACACTTCTACTAATAGTGGTGTTAAGGCTCTTGCGGTCCATTGAGCGTCTCCATTGAGTAGTTCAGCTGGTATGTTGTCGCTACCAGCGGCTTTGTTATTTTTCGGCTTCATTATGGCACTTGTAACTACCCGCTCCGTTCGTGGATGGGTATTTATGAATTCGTTATAGTTTCCATCTGGAAGCTCCTCAATTGGTTCGCTATTTCTGTCATTGTTCTCGAAGAACTCCTTCCATCTATCAAGTTGTTAGTCGTTTGTCGTTAGGACTTTTCGATGTGAATTCTTTATCGGTGTTGCATTTGTAAATTTTCATTGTAAATGTGCGCATATTTCTATTTGTGATATAATATAGCAATGCCGTGACTCGGCAGTCGTGAGAATGTGTATGTCCTACGATCACTCCTTGTCATTATCTCTACTTCTCGAGCTGTATCTTCATATCGTCTTCGAATTTCCGCCGTATTTTGATTACCTAGTTGTATTTTAAGTGGGCGGCATTCCTCAATTTTCTTCCACGTTTCATTTCTAATCCACAGTTTTTTGATGTTTTCTTGATAGGCAAGCACACTTGTAGCAGTTTTTATGTAGGCGTTTTCTATTTCTTTCAGAGTGCTGATTTCGTTATTCGGTAGATTGATTTGGAGTGTTTCATTGAAGATATTTCTTGTGTCTGTATTTTTAATCTATATCTATGTTGAATTTCCTCCGATTGGTCTTTGTAGTTTACACAGCTGCTGGTTTGATTTTGAATGTTGCCATTATTAGTTGGTGATCACTGTGTACATCTGCTTCTCCCTTTGCTGTGACATCTTGTAGGCAGGATATAAACATTTTATTTACCAGCACATGGTCAATTTGATTTCCTGTTCTGCCATCTGGCGATGTTCAGGTGTATTAATGGATATTCTTGTGTGGGAATTTGCTGCTGTCTATGAATTCTGCCGCTGATTTGTGACACAATAGTCCTTCTCCGTTGTTGTTTCTAGCAGAGTCTAGTGCTTGTTAACCCATGATTGTCGTCATTCCAGTGTTGTCAATTCCCATTTTTGCATTAAAATCACCCTGGATAATTTTGACGTAATTTCGGTGTGCACTTGATTAAAGAATTCATCTTTAATTGTGTAATCGGCTATTTCTGTAGTGATTTCTTTGTTTTAGCAGTTGTTAGTTGTACCTACGCCTTGTTCGATTGTGCATTCATTGAGCATTTCTATATTATATCTCTTAATTTCCTTCTCAACTTGTACTAACCTTGAAGTTTCCGTTAGAGTTCTTATGTTGTAGTTCTCAATTCGTGTCTGGGTACGACAGCTAATGGTCGATATTTTTTGTTTTGCCGATTTGAATTATTATTATTATTTGAATTAGTATTCGTTTCTGTAATCATTTTTGATTTTGGATTAATGAATGGTTGGTCCAAATAATCCTAGCCAGTTTCCAGGGCTGCTGGATAAGGTAGACTGGCCTACCAGGGGTAGGTTCTCACTTATTCAGTTTTGCGTTTTTAATTATGTGACGTTCCCAAGTGGGTCACCTTAATTTGTACTAACCTAAGCAATGGTTGCTTGACGTATTAGTGAATGTTGTGCCCTCTTTGCTGCCTCTGCCATCCAACTCCCGACAGCTGTCAATTAACGCAAACCAATTTAGTACAACACTTATAAATGGAGGCAAAATGAAAAAGTGGATTCAAAGCTGTCATTTTTATAGGGTGCAGACTGCTTTAGAAACCAATCAATTTAGAAAGCATATTGTACAAACACGAAAAGCTCAGTAAACAAGATCAACCGTTTCTAGCTATATATAACACAGATTTCATTTTACCTTGGAAAATATGTACTTTTGAATTAAGTTTTATCTTAATCTCATCTACTCGCATTTTAAGGAATAAAAATATCCATAAAATATTAAGTATTAAAAATAAAATATCTCGAATACATAATTCAGTTGGTATTGTATCGAAAATGAATAAGCTCGTATATACCTATATGATGAGAGCATTCAATTTTATTTATTGACAAGCATATATTTTCCATTTCCATATTTGCAGAAATTTACGAGCTTGAGATAAAAATCATCATAATACATTTAAAATAGAAAAACATTTGTTTTTGTATGTTATCTGCAATCCGTATATATGTTCATTATAAATATGTACACATATGTACAACAATAGTTTTTTTTATTTAATAGTAAAATCATAAAATAGAGGTAGACATACTGAAAATTGCATTACAGGTATTTTTACTTTTGTTATATTATTTTGGTTTTATCGATTTTTTGAAAATTGAATTCAAATAAATATTCTTTTAAATTGATTTTATTTATTTAATTATATGTTAACTTTATAGTTTTATATAAAATATTTTCAAGAGTCATCATTTTACATGATACATTTTTATATGTGCCTAACACAACGATTTCATCATAAAAAGTTCAATATAACTATAAAAGGCAGCCTTACCGCGAAAGCAACAAAATACGAAAACTACGTATTTGTGTTGTTGAATTATGTTTTCCTCCGTCACTCAGGCTTAATTGGCCCATTGTGACATCCCTATACATGCAGATATAGGTCCCAATACCTCCGTGTGAGCCTAAAATACCGTCATGGAAAATGGGTCGACCCATGGATTACTAAACTAAACAGAGGTCACAGATATCTTTATTCTTTTCATCAAGTGATGATAAAAACTTTTGCATCCTGCTCCTATCAAGTTTCGAACCTAGTATCTCCCGCTCCAACTGCCGCAAGGAACAGATAGTTAAAGTATATATTAGCGCAACTCAATATTAGCTGGTGGCACTAACATTAATGAGGAACGAACAACAGGAACCCATCCATAAAGCTGTGAATAGAATTAGTACCACACACTCTCTAACCGGTGCTAGCTCACCGACTGAATGTAGGAGTTGAATATAAAATATTAACAATGCAAAGAGCAGTGTGTACGGAAATCCAAATGTATCGATATATACGATGTAATTTACACGTTAAAAACATTCTATATGTAAAAATGATTTGATATGAAAAAAACAGACGCGCCATCTCTTATCAAATCCGATTGTAACTAAAGCACCATCTGTTAAAAAAATGTCTGACTATTTTACCAATAGAATTTGTGTTCAATTTTTTTCGACTATACTGAACCTCAAAGTATAACAAAAATTGGTTTTACATTAGAATTATTAACAGATTGATTGCGTTTTAAATCACCTACATACACTGGCTCGGGTGAAGGTAAAAAAAAAATCCATTTCCAACTAAATACGAATTTATCTATGTGTATGACCAAACCGAACGTCGGTAGATTTGTGACATTTTAAAATCCCATATTAGGTGGCTCCCATTTTAGTTGTATAGTTGAGATCAACGAGTCTGAGGAAGCCATTCATCAGACGGTGGATGGAACTCATTCCGCATACTCTCTAAAATATGCACTAACTCTAACAAACCAATCAAATGTATGAATTGAGGAACATATTACAAATGTCAACAGTATGGGTTAAGATCCAAATATATATATTATATTAAGACAACTCAATCTGTGGCTTTTATATGCATCTATACTTGGCTTGCCCAATTGAGGAATCCATCCATTAAACAAAGAATAGAACTCGTACCACATACTCTATTATTGATGCAATAACTCTCACACATCTATTGAATGACTTAAAGGAATATTACCAATACAACCAACAGTGTAGGCGAAGATTCAAATTTATCGATTTATTGTTGGTTGCTGTTGTCTCAGTTCGTCCAATACGTGATCTTAGCCTACAACTTTATAACATTCAGCTGATACACGAATTTAACCGACGATGCCAGCATATGCATCGCTTTTTCACCGATTGGGCTCTAAAACTGTTGGAAACGGCTCCGTTATTGTTATGCAAAATTATATTTAACGATGATGTTCATCGTCGGCTTACCGGGTTTGTTAATAAGGCCACTTTGGAGTTCGACTACTCAACAAGGCATCAATCCAACAGTTCGGACGCAGCACGTTCAGAGTAAACATAAATTACTGAAAGCTTGTTAATAAAAGTTAATTGTTTTTTAATTGTTTATATGTGTTGAATGTACTCAGTGAAGTGCCGGAATCGTAGATTCCCTAATACACATATTTTATTAATTCCATCAGACTAAAGAAAATCTATCAAATTATTTGAAGTAAAAATTCAGAATCAGAAACTGGTTATAATTGGTTCGTCAGCATTATACTGCAAATATTATTCATGGTCCATGCGATTCGCTGATTTTGTGGGTAATGTTAAATATTTTAAGGTATATGAAAAACAACGAAATGGTTGGAAAGTGTTCCTATGGTGGCAAAGACAAGACATCAGATGAGTGGACGATGGTGAAACATTGGATGGAAGATGCTTGATTACTCTTAAGCGTACGACAAAGGTTATAGGTAAACTTATTGACTGGTGTTTGAATTCGGAAAATATAAGATTTTACTTTATGTGTGCTCAGTTAAATCGTTCGAGTGCTATCAGACATGCCATAAAATAAACTATTTTGGATAAAACCCTTTTCATGCTAAATTAAATTTTGTTCGATTTGTTTGTTTCTCAATGGAAGAATTTCTAATCAAAATTTGTTAATAAATTACTTTTAAGCGGTTATCGCGGTTAGTTGTTTGTGTAACTACCATCTTTAATCTCCAGTGTTGAGATATCGAACTTTTATCGTGACGCGTCTAAGGTGGCGAATGTAGTAATACTCTTTAATCGGCTTGCCTGATGGTAGGTGGGGAATAAAATTCCAACCGCAGACTAAATCTGGCTCCGGAAGTGAATCCCAAACAATAAACCACCCATGGGAGATCATGAAAAAATAATGCTACGTTGAAAGGATTTGGATGCCCAGTACCAATGAATTCAGCACGCGAGTGAGCGAGTTTTCATTAGTTGATACCCATCGACCACAATACATTTCTATTAGAAAAATTAGCTACTACAGCAGATAAAATTATTAGCCTCCTATCTTTATAGTGGAACTCAAAAACTCTTCAATATTAGTCGAATTCTTGTTTAATTCCCAGAAAGATTTTGTCCAAATGAGTTAATTACTGATCAAGATGTATCGTTTTGGTTACTCGATCCGAGAAATGCCGTAAAAACATAAAAACAAGGAACCTGTAGTTCCATTTTAAAAATTCAAGATAATATATCATCTCTTCGAACAACTATGGCCAGGTTTTGCTTTCGAATAGTGCCGTCCGGTATCGATGCCCATATAAATGCTTTAATATAATATTGTATCGTCGAAGGACAGATTTCACCATCATAGTTTCTAGACACTATATCGATAGAAAATTGCACAATTTGATTAAACATCAATCATCTATATGAACACACATGGTATCAATTTAAAATGATGTTTAAAGTTTTTTCCTAATCATACGAGTAATCACAGTAAATTGTCTTTATACCGAATAAAGGGCAATCAAGAATTTGTTGACGACCCACAATGTCTTTACTGTGAAATTTTTAACCAATATATATATTTAAAGTTAGGGCTTGCAGTACTAATGTCATAAGTCAAGTAACAGATGTTAAATTGCATATTCCCGGTTGTATTTCATCTCAGTGGTTGCATTATGCCAATAAGAACAAAATGTAAGGAGCAAAACTAACAGTCAATATAGATCCTGGTCGTTCCATGTTAACTACCTTCTATTACCTATGTTTCGATTTCCCCGATATTTGGTTTCAACCAGATGGTGCCACTACCTACACACACACACCCAATGAAACATGTTTTGCACCATATCTTCAAAAATCGCAATATCATCCGAACTGACAATGTCAACTGGCCGTTTTGACTCCGTGGGGAAATTATTTATGAAGGTCTTTTAAAGACTAATATTACTCAAATAATCAACCGAGAGAGTCGTTTGAATCAAATAGTATTCTATTATAAATCGATGAGGGTATTCTCTAATTCAAAATAGAGCGATTAACGTTAATCTAGGTGTAGATATTATAATCATCAAATCCAGTCGATTATAGTTCGGAAGTGTCGATCATAGATGGCATAAGTAGGCACTGACTACTATTCATATTATATATGCTTGTAATCTAGCAAGCTTTTAAACTTTTCAAATTTGACAACTTCGAGCTAATTAACTATAGATCAGTCAGCGTCAAAAATGACTGCCAGAACTACAATGACAATGTCATTTATAAAATTTTGAAAAATAGAAAAAAAACCAGTACAGGATCCTGAGAGATGCCAGAGTCAACCTGAATTGAGAAAACGTGCTGTCTTAACTTGCACGCAGATAGCATTCAGTTACGTACATATAAGCGAGTTTTGCGGCTACAATAAATTTAATACCAGAAAATACTGACAGCAAATAGATGCAGTAGGACAAAATGTGCTTGGTTAAACCGTATTGTAAAAAGAGAAGCAAAATGAATCACTCAAAAGTCACCAGTAATTATAGAATTTATATATCGAGATATGGTAACATGATCATAGAGATCTTTTTAACATTTAATAGGCGGTAGAATGTGCAAAATAAATAACTCCCTGCTAAGTAAATATGTGGCCCCCGTAATCTACCTTAATTAAATTTTTTACTGAACTGAATCTTATTATTTTCTAATTGTGTTAAAATGAGAAAGCATTGTTAAACGTCTGCTTCAGAATGTCAATGATTTTTTAAATTTTCTTTTTCAGGAAACTAGATCGCTTATAAAGGCAACGTTGTGACTGACCCTGTTCCTAAACCAAGCTGTTTGCACGCATGAATAAATAAAATGCCAGCAATATACGTTAAATAATGTAATAAATACCAAGATGAGAAACCAGCTGATCTGATCATACTTTTTGTAACCTTATTATTGAAACGATTAAAAACAATAAACATTATACCTGACTTCCAGTTTGGATTCAGAAATAAATATTTGATATTTGAACAAGTTCATCTCGTGACTGCAAAGATAGAAAAAGCATTTGAAGATTGCTATGACGTATTTCTAAATGTATCTCAGAGGTTTTCGATAGTGGGTGGCATGAGGAGTTTATCTACAAGATAAGTAAATTAGTGCCATAAAATTACTGCTAATCGCTCAAGTCATATCCCTCTAAACTAAAATTTAGCGTATTTCTTGAAGAAACGTATTGCGACTTTTACCCTGCCATAGTAGGCGTCGTCCGAGTAGCCCATCCTACATAAATCTCTCAACGGGTTACAAATTCTTCAAGCTGAATCTATTGATTCAAGATTGAACTGGAAATCATACGTCATGTAACGATTTGATATTTTGATGAATATATTCCAGGGCCATAGTACAGCACATTATTGGATTTCTGAAATGGACTCCTGCCTCAATCACATTTCATATCATATTGTGACGCACGCAACAGTACTGTTGTAGTGTATACCAATGATACTAACCAATACGACATTCATTTATTTTAATGTACATGATCCATTAGAATATACGATATCAATTGAAACAAAAAAATAAGATTCATTCCGTCTTAAAAACACACAAATACTTAAAACCACAAAAAATGTTTTAATGTTACTTTATATGCAGAAAGCAAAAGCACTATGCAGCAGTAGGAGCAAACAAATGTACGCTAAACTTAATTTTAATACAAAATTATCTTAAGCTTATTCTATTGTTGTTTTTGTACTCGCTATGTACCTAGTTGGTGCTTTTTTCATGTTTCTCAATTCACTTTGCACAACAACAAATAAAGAGTCAGTGTATATAAAGTACGAGTATATATGTAGTACATATATATGTGTATGTTTATATAAAGCAATTAAAATAGTTTACTTTCATGTTAAATAAAGATAAGAAATTAAATTAAAACGGCGGGCTCGTGGTATGGGAAAATTAAAGATGTGAACGAAACGAATTAAAGAAAATTTTCCATCTGCGTTTAACAAAATTTTCATTTTCTTTTTGTTGTCTCTACTTCAATTTAATTTAACTTTGTTTTTGTTAGGCAACAACAATATAAAAAGATTTTCTTAATTTTGTTGTTCTTAGCACAATTTTAATTTAGTTGTGTTGGCGCGTGTGAGCATCACTTGAAATATATGTGTATGTGTTAATCGATAAAACATGTCATAATGCGCTATCGATTGATTAGTTTGAATAGTTCATTATCGAGGAGATTATTGTATTGAAAAATTTGAAGTAGCCTTTAACTCATCAGCGTGGAGCATTAAATTAGGTTATATTTGTAATTTTAATCCATCCTGTGCTTAAGGAATTCCAAAATTAAAAGGTTTGTGGATTTCAATTTTGGAAAAATAGTCTATTAATGCGCTTTTCAGATGATCTTCTTACCTGTTTTATAATATTTTCTAATATAGTTCCTATTGACCATGGCAAATAACGCAGCATTATAAGATATACGGTATATTAATTGAGTTAAATTTATTATTATCTCTGTTTCGGATCACACTTCGGTATTAGGCGCTCTTAACACGCATCTTCCAAAACTATAGCGAAATCTAGATGTTTGACGAATCAAGATACTAATTGGACTATATTTAATGCTCGTCAAATGTTCATTTAAAGTAAAAATATGAAATAAATGTAGCAGTACCCAAACCCAAACTTCCTCCGAATATTCAACAGCTCTTAATGACAAAACGGCCAATACGAAGGCAATGACAACTTCACAGGTCGCTACTTTTTAATCAACAATAAATAAAGGGATTAAAACCCTGAGAACCGCTGTACGAAGAATGTGATGAAGAGCTCATCATTTCCTCAATTGACTCACAGCTATTGAATCAGAATATTTCTTATTATGAAAAGCTAAAACGACCAACACTCTTATGTCCTCCAATACTGCTTTCTTAGTTCTGACAGAAGTTGGGCAAGAAGTAATGCAGAAGAAGTTAATATACATATTCTAAATTTTGTAGAATCGCCTGAAATTAAGCCGATTAGATATTAAAAGTGAAAAAATGCTGTCAAATCTAATATTTTATTCACTATAATGAAAACAGGTCACCTTTCGGAAATCAGAAAAACTTCAATTATTATAATGATTCCTAAACCTGACAAGGATGAAACAAACTCATATCGCTTATTACCCACTCTCTCAAAGCTGTCCAAAAAATTATCCTGTAAAAATGTAAGCCGATTCTGAACGAGAAAAAAACATTCTGGACCAACAATTTGGATTTACAATAAAACGTATTTGAAAACAGGAACTTCCTTTGACAAATATAGTACTGCTCTGCAGCGTTTCTAGATATAGCCCAAGTTTTCAATAAAGTATGGCATAAATGACTTTTAGGTAAAATCGAAAAATGGTAAACAAAATATATAAACAAACCTGTCCTCCTGTGACTATTTAGATGGAAGACACACGTGGAAAAACACTTTGGACGTAAACGACAACAAATCAAAATAAAATGTGCCAAATTAAATTGGTTAATTGAAAAACACTCAAAGTTAAATCTAGACTGTAAGATCTTGCAGTATAAAATGATACTTAAGCCCATCTTGACATATGGTATTCAGCTGTCGGCCCACGTGTGCTTTCAACATATAATAAAACGGAAAAAATGCAGTCACATATAATTCAAACATTGTATGCAATACAAACCTACGTCAAAGTGCACATAAAAATTAACCAGTACAAACTAGACAGTCATCTCAACGAATTAGTCATGAAACTATTAAATAGGCTAAAATATACGCGATTTAAAAAATGAATCTTCTGAATCTAGCTAGGATTAAGAACTTATATAGGTTAAGTCTTATTAAATGAATTTATAATAGTTTTTAACATCAGACATCTTCGTTTGTGGCAAAGATTCAGTTCCAGAAAGGAAAACTCAGTTTCTAGCCAATTCAGGAGCCATAGTCGAGGTAGGCACTAATGTTTGAAAATTACTTATTGTTGAATATGACCAGTAGCTTATCACTTCTTTAAATTGTAAAGTTAACTACAATAAAGCTTTTAACAGACCTAGAAAGGACGTGAAGCTTTATTAGAAACCATAATGATATTCTGTATCCAAGTCAGAATCTAATCTAGAATAACTCCTTAATTATTGGCATTTTTGGGAAATTTAGTCGTTTTAAACTTACACCTTCTCCGTCCTAGTGAAGGCAATTAGCACACGGTTGAAAATTATCCGAAAAAAATGAAAAACTTTTTCGTATAAACCTTATTTATACGGATTTTCATTTAAATTTTGATAAAAAGAGTTTATACAAAAAATAACTTTAAATCACTGCACAGGTGGCGCAGTGGTTAAAGCTGCGGGATGGAGCGGGAGATACCGGGTTCGAAGCCCGATAGGGGCAGGAAGCAAAAGGGATTTTCAACCTATCTTCCATGTCAGTACTATAGGCTGTCATGGAGCTATGCAATGTGCAGATGGTTCGAATATAAAATGTATACAAGTTTGTTTAAGAAAAATAATATAAAATGTATACAAGTTTGATTAAAATAATAACGTAAAATATCTTGTTTCGTGGTACATCGTGGTACATGTCTCAAAGCATAGAAGTTTTATTTCGTGCAACGAAAGCCTATATTCCATGGGAAATTATTGCTGTCAGCAAAAATAAAAGCGAGAGAAAAATATATATTTACTTGTTGTGTGTACGAAACAAAAATTCTGTCAGCAAGATTTAACTGACAAAATATTTATCATAGTGTTACTGTGCTGCCCTACTGTCCTATAAAAAAATATAAACCGAAGCACTTTTTATGGCATCATTTTTAAAAACGTATAAAAAATGAAAACATTTTTCACACACACTTGTAAAATAAATCGTTCGCCATTTTTATGGTCAAATGTCAATTTTTTTTATTTCGTATTTAAATTCGTAACGTATTTCAACAAATGCTTAAATGAAAAGTATTCTAGTGAAAATATTTAAAATTTTAGGTTACAAAAAAAATGTAACTGTCAAAATTATCCCATAAAATTTTACTATAAATATGAAACAAATATATCTTTTCTCTGTCACTCTTAAGGGTTTTTAATATATTTTTGTTTTCAGTAAAAAAAAGAGGTCAAAAAATTTTTCCCATGGAATAGAGGCTTAAGCGATTCCTTAAGAAAAATAGTTTTATAGATATGTGTTTATAAATTTAATTAATTTAAGTTGATATAAATTAACATATGATTGAACTGTGCGAAGAAATTATTATAAAGTGTATATTATTGTGTTATAAAGGGTCCGCCATCTAAAGTTTTGTTTTCAACTAGTGCTTATTTCGTGAATGGTAACACTTAGCTCTTGCCTAATTTGACAGATAATTAGTTTTATCCTTCCGCTGAACGAATATGGTTGTGTATACGCTTGGACAACGCTGGGAAATATTGCGACATTACTTTGAAAATCATGGTTATGTTGCAGATTGTGTGCGAACATTGCGTACGGATTTTGGAAAAAGAGAAGCACCGTCAGCTCCGTATGTTCGTTATCTTGTGAAAAAAGTGAAAGAAACTGGAATCCTCATCGATAAACCAAAGCGTGCAAAGTCAAAAACAGTGCGTACACCCAAGAATATTGATACTGTGGCAGAAAGTTTGCGTGATGCGCCATCAACATCAATTCACCGTCATTCTCAACAATTGAACATTTCGGAGACATCATTGAGACGAATTTTGCATAAAGACCTTGGTATGACGCCATACAAAGTTCAATTGGTTCAGGAATTGAGGCCAACTGATCATCCAATGCGTTTTCGCTTCGTTGAGTGGGCCTGCGATCGACTTACAGAAGATGCCGATTTTGCCAAAAAAAATCATCTTTTCGGATGAAGCTCATTTTGATCTTGGCGGGTATGTAAACAAGCAAAATTGTCGCATTTGGGGCACGGAAAACCCGCACGCATACATTGAAAAGCCGGTACAGCCAAAACGAGTCACTATTTGGTGTGGATTTTGGTCCAGAGGCATAATTGGGCCATTTTTCTTCGAAAATGAGCAAGGAGTGGCCGTTACAGTCAATGGCGATCGTTATCGAGCCATGTTGAACGAATTTTTGTTCACAAAAATTGAAGAGGAGGATATTGGCAACATTTGGTTTCAACAGGACGACGCTACGTGCCACACAGCTGAAGCTACACTCGATGTTTTGCGCCCTGTTTTTGAAGATCGCATTATCAGCCGCAGAGCTGATATCGTTTGGCCACCACGGAGCTGCGATTTGACATCGTTGGACTATTATTTGTGGGTTGCCCTCAAAGATAAGTGTTACGCCGACAAGCCAGAGACAATTGACGCTTTAAAGGACAATATTCGTGAAGCCATTGGTGAAAGACACAATCGATGTGTGCTTAAAAATTGGACCGATCGTGTAGGCTACTGCATGGCCAGCCGAGGCAAAAAAAAAATTAATTAAAAATTTATTCTTTTTTAAATAAAAAAAGAAATTTGAGAAAATATTCAGTAGTTTTTTTTATAGCATTTTCAAAAAAAAAAGTTATTTGGCGGACCCTTTATAAAGTTTTTCCATATTAAAAATGTGACAGAATTTGAAATGGTTAGTTCTGAAGTAAATTAGTTTCGTTTAAAAGTTTATATTAAATTAAATTATTTTCATATATCATTGCCTCGCAATTATCATTAAAGCTAATAGATTTTCCAATAAATAAAAACACGACTATGCCAAGAAGAGGTATAATTGAGGAAGAACAAGAAGAACTGTATAAGAAATAGTCGGACGCTATTTACAAATTATAAATTCTGCTGTTTTACCAGAGCAACCATTAGTAATAGAAAAGAACCAGGAGCTGAAACTGATTATCACTATAAATTTGACAGTACATATTATTTAAGCCATCCGGAGGTGGTAGATGCAGTTTATTTAAAAATAAAATTCCCACTTGCTTAAAAACACTTTTGTTTTTTTTTTCAGATCATGTTTGATTTTAATTTAAGCATTCCATAATATAACAACAATTCAAAAAAAATATGGAATATTCATGAAGGCATCACAGCTGTAAGTAGTTCTAGAAAATCCATTCTTCATACTGAGTTCGGTCGAAACATAGGTGATTACACTGAAGCCTTGAGTTGCGTCGAGTCGACTTGCGTCTCGAAAAAAAATAATACCATAATTTCAATTAGAGTTGCATTTTGGACGCAACTCGAAATTATTGTTTGTTAAACATTGTGTTTTTTTCAGAGCCAGCTCGAAGATGGATCTGGTTTTGCACAAAACGGAACTCCTTAAGAAAAATATGCATTAAAATTGAAAAGCAAATAGGCAGTTTTTTAATCTCTTCGGTTTATTTTTGTATATGTTCAACTTATTGAATGCTGGTTCCATCTATTGAAAAATGAAATGATTTAACAATTTAAGGTTAAAAGTTAAAAGAAAATTAATTGTTTATGTCTGTTTTATAACCTTAAAAATCAGATAGTTTGCAATGGCCGAACCATAAGTACGAATTTATTTTTGAATAATCAATTAATTACCGTTTTTTGATGAAATACTCAACAATAAAGATTTTAGTTCATGTTAATTAGATACCTTTATTAAAGTAAATAAGAGTTAAAATGGAAATCGATTGGAAATTTGTGCATACACAATTGTGTATGTTGAACGTCAACGGATGCTGTATAAGATAGCAGAAAATTTTCAGCAGAAAAAATGATTTTTACACTCGCCACCAGGGGCACTACTATCGTTAAAGAGAATTTCTTCTGTTGTCATTTTTGTGTAGCCAACAGAATTTTTCTGTAAATTTTTTAATGTTCTTCAATATTTTAACTACAAAATAATTCCAGATTTCAAATAAAATATGAATATTATTTCCAAAAGATTAAAATATATTGTATAAAACATATTAATTTCATCTAGAGTTTAGCCACTTACTGTAAGCTATGAATGAAGCCCCTATTATAAGTATTTCCGTTTAACTTTCTAGAAGCTAAGTCATGTTATCTCCATACATACAACTATGAAGTTTGAGAATAATCGACTGAGTTTGAGTGCCCCCAGAATTTTTGGAAAAATTCTGGAGGCACTCAAACTCGGTCGATTATTCTCAAACTTCATATTCAGAAGTATTGTCACCTATAAGCTATTGGAAAATCATAATATCATATTGGTTACAGGGGAGTCCATCCATTGCTCACAGTGAAAAACTGATGTTTTTGTATGGGCCGAAACTTTGAAATATTCTGGAGGCGCTCAAACTTGGTCGATTATCCTCAAACTTCATAGTTGTATGAATGGAGATAAGATGACTTAGCTCAAACTGAAATATTTATTACAGGGGCTTCATTCATAGCTTACAGTAGTTAAACTGTAGAAGAAATTAATATGTCTTATACAGTATATTATAATCTTTTGGAAATAATATACATATTGTATTTGAAATCTGGAATTATTTTGTAGTTAAAATATTGAAGAAAATTAAATAATTTATAGAAAAATTCTGTTGGCTATACAAAAATGACAGCAGAAGAAATTCTCTTAAGCTTTAGTAGTGCCCCTGGTGGTGAGTATAAAAAGATGAGTATAAAAATCATTTTTTCTGTTATCTTATACAGCATCATCAACGGTCAAAATTTTGTTAATTAATTTTTTTTAGTTTTGTACAAAGACGGCCAGTGGTTGATTAATGAAACGGAACTACTTAATATGCTAGAAGATTCTGCCTCCGATTCGGGAGATGACATAGTTCTTGATGCTAATATTGTGCAATTGGGGCCTAATGATGATGATTGTATTTCGGAGACTAGTGCAATAGTACAACAAGAAGGGTCTTTTAACACAAACGACGAAAATCAAAATGAAATAAAAAAATGGTATCCCGGCCAGTGCATTGAAAAAATTTTACCGGTTGACAATCACCAATATGATGCTGTTAAATCACCACTTCAATATTTTATTCAATATTTTCCGGAACAACATTTTGTTGATGCTGCAACTAACAGCAATATTTATCACCTAAAAGTCCGTGGTACGGAACTAAAAACGTCGGCTTATGAACTCAAAAAGCTTTATGGAATCTTTCTTATGATGGGATGTATATAATTTCCCCGGTTGGAAATGTATTGGAGACGAGATTTTCGCCTCGGTATAGTGGCAGCCGCTATTATCAAAACGAGGTTCAAAAACTTGCGGACATCTTTACACTACGTAGACACACATCAAACTGAGGCCGATCTCACGAACCTATTTTGGAAATTGGAACCCTTAATAACAACAGTACGAAATAGGTGTCGCGCATTACCGAGAAAAATCACAAATTACTCGGTCGATGAACAAATGTACCGCACACGGGTCGGTGCCCAGCGCGCCAATATGTTAAAAATAAGCCAAGTGGGCTTACAAAAATTTGTTATAACAACTTCGAAAGGGCTCGTTATGGATTTTGAAATTTATCAAGGCGAAAAATCCAATTTAAGCGACCGAACTTTAGAGTTAGGCCCAGCAGTAGTAATACGACTTTTAGAAACTATTCCCCAAGGCAGTCATATATATTTCGATCGGTATTTAACAACTGTGCCCCTTATATATAAACTTTTAGAGTTGGGATACCATGCCACAGGTAAACAATATTAAATTTTCTATTTTTATACATTGATAATAAAACAAGTTTAAATAATTTTAGGTACCATAATGACAAATCGCTTAAAAAATGTCAAATTCAAGCTCGCCAGACACATGGAAAGAGGAGAGTTAGGAGTTCGTTTAACATAATGAAGATCATGAAATATCAGTGGTAAAATGGAAAGATACCAAATGTGTAACTGCTATTTCTTCTATATCTGGGACCAATCCATCCACATCTCATATAAATCTCATATAAACGTAGCATGTCCTAAAATGATAGTTTTGTACAATCAATACATGGGTGGGGTCGATATAGTTGACCAAATTAGATTGAGTACTATAGAACATTTATTAAAACCAAAAAATGGACTCTGAAAGCCGCCAATCATTTAATCGATTTGGCGATTGTAAATGCTTGGATGGAGTACCGGGAAGATTTTTTTGGCCTGTGGCGTGCCAAACAAACAACAAATGGATCTGCTTGAGTTCTAGTTAGAAGTTGCTGGTGCTTTACTTTTCAGTGTCACGCGGAAACGAAGGGCGGCAGTACTAGTGATGAAGAAGTCAGTAAAACCCGTCCTTAAAGGTTGTGCTCGTCTATTCCGTGTTCTGGAAAAAGGTACGATGGATATGAGCACTGGCCGATTGTAGATAATTGAAAAACAGCGAGAAACTGTCGTTTAGAGACGTGCCATTTAAGAACCCGTAATCGATGTGAAAAATGCAACGTCTGTGTTTGGGTGTCTATTTTCCTATAAAACAAACCCAAATGTTCAAACCAAACAGATCATTACATTATTGAAGTAATCTTAAATGACTTTTAATAATTTTGTGAAAATTCGATAAGATTTGAATTTCCTGAACATTACGGTTCGACTGTAGTTATGATGATTTTTGGTTAGAAAACCAATTTCATATAATATGCACAAACGTGTACGTTGGGTTTATATTCATCCATAAAACAAATATTGAAGTATTAAATCGTTAAAATCATAATTTACCTACACAATTGTGTAGGCAGGATTCGAAAGGGATATAGGAAGTTAATGCAAGTAGTCTTATAAAAATTAAACAAACATCATATTAAATGTAATGACGTCATAGTCAGTTTTTTAAATAAAAATATTATATTAATTTAATACTACAGAACGTATTGTTTTCATAAACCTGGTTGATATAAAATGTAAACGTTTTATTTATGGATCTATATGAATACAAAAATCGTATTATTATTATACCAATATTTTCATGACTAAACTATTTCTCCAATAAGGTTTTCTCGCCCTATTAGTATAGAATAGAATCGCTATGACTATCTGCTTAACGTTCGTTAATTACCAAATCTTCAAAGACCATTGTTAAGAAAATAAAATGTTCTTGTGATGATTCTAATTAATAGTTGTATTGGTGTCCTTTTTATCGACTAGTTAGTTGTGATAATCCAGCACTTGGGAGGAGAGAGAAAATTTTTTTTCACAGTGTGTGTTATCTCTTACTTCTTCACTGCTCTATTAATGAAATTGCAAGATATTATAAGAAAATAAATTTAGGTACAAGAACAGATTATTTTTTAGCAATTGGTTCTGAATCCTTAAAATTAGGAATTAGACTTCTGTTAATTTTCCATATAGTTTGATGAGCGTACGTAGTGGAGTTTTCCTTTGAAAGACCTTAATGCCCAAAAGGCATTTTTCTAAAAGAACATGGCAATGTTTATAAGTCTTAATGCAGTAGGTTCCTAACCAACTTTTCAGTCATAAAAGATATAACTAAAGCTTGCTGCGAGAAGTAGTGTAATAACATAGCCTCCGGGCTATGAGAGGCTTGAAGTTAAATCTCTTTGTATTTTACTATAAGCTTTATAGTTCCCTAAATTTAGTAAGCCTATGTAGTTCAACTGGTTCGAAGTCACAAGTGAGCTTTAAATTAGGGATTCAAGAACTACTCTAAAATTGTCTTAATGCCTGTCTGCTTAAGGTAGGTCATCGATTTTGCCACAGAATATTTTATATGTGTATAGCTCTGTTTTTATGCAGATTGTCACATCACTTCACGAAGAAAGTTTGGACATAAAAGTCTCCTCGTTTTTTCTTTTGTAGTCGCCCGTTCTACCATGGAATTTTTTTATACCATATATTTAACAAATAAGTGTAAAACGAAATGCAAATTTTACTGAGTTAACTTTCAACAACGTAATTAACCGAAATCGTACAAGTTATATATTTAGTATATCGTCGTGCAGATATATAACTTTGGTTCTTCATTTAGAAAAACTTTTAAAATTCTGAATTGCATGTTAATTATTTTAAATTTTCATTAAAATGAATCGAAACCAATTAGTTTTTGCTCCAAACGTACGAATGTGCATATGTATGTATAATATACAAAATTTATATAAGCACGATAGCATCTATACGATGCCATTTTCCGAATGAAACTTAATTATACTGGACATAAAAAAAGTAAAAATACAAATTAATTTATCTTATTTCGTTTCTTCTGTATATATCTGCATGAAACGTGCAAACATTTTTCCAACCCATTTTCATCTTATATTTCATATCATCTTAGATCAAATTTATATCGTTTTTGTTAATTAAATATCAATTTAAAATAACTCGTTTATATAAATTTTTAAGTTTTCTTTTTGTAATTACCTTATATGTTCCAAGATGTTCAACTACACACGGTAAATTTGCATCTCGGCCAACTGCTACGGTTACATTTGGTATTGGGGATGAAAATCTTGGTTCATCCATCATAACTGAAATGAGAAAATAATTATATCGAATATGAAATTTGGAAATTGTTAATGTGTAGTTTGAGAGCTTTTTGGAGCTTTTTTATTTAGGAATAATCGATATTCGTATATGACGCCAGTAGGAATATATTTTAAGATAATGCAAAGGGTATATATATATATATATCTATATATATATATATATATATATATATATATATATATATATATATATATATATATATATATATACATATATATATATATATATATATATATCCCAAATTAGACAGACAATGTTTCTCAAGCTTTTCGATTTTACAAATAAAAAAGTTACGCATCCCTAGGGGGAGACATAAGATATTATATTTGTACATTAGACCCACTTTAATTTATAATTCTTTTGATTGAAATAAATTTGAGACTGATATAGAAAACTGTAATTTTTGTCAAACTAATTAATGGATGAAAACACTGGTTAGCCTGTTATTCTACTATATTTAATTCTTAAAGCATATTTCTTACTGATATGGTCTTGTATTTTAACAAGTATAAGGTAGATTGAATATTATACGTATAGCAAGCATGGTTATGGACGGTTGAATTTATTGAACAAATAATAAGTATCGAACCCATTCATCCTAGACAACGCTAGCTTCATTTCTTCTTATCCAAATACTACAACACCAAGAAGTTTGTTATAAAGTTAAATGATTTTGGTGATAAAAATATAGAAACGTCGAGGTTAGAAAGAATTGGTCTTCAACAAAAAGATTAAAAGAGAGTGTCTAGTGATTGTTATTTTTTTCCAGGTATCTCTAACCAAACCTCAGGTAAGTCTTAAAACATTCTTTAGAAAAATCGTAATATCCTTTTCGTTTCTGGAATGGGATCATGAGTTGAGGAAAACGATGCAGCACATATTTTGTCCACAACTTCTTACCCTTCTTAGGCCATGTAATAAAAGAACATTTAACAATTAACAACCTTGCTCTCTCCTTATTCAACAGTATAACATGAATTTCACTGGAAGCTTTTTTAGTTATTTATTTTCAATAAAGTAATTTGATAGGTATGCAGGACCATTTTTAACTATATCCGCTCTTTCATAATGACAGCTTGTAATCTTTGATGATTTCAAATTTTTTAAATATTTTCACAAAACTGCAAACATTTCAAATATTCTTCATTCAAAAGGCGTCTGGCATGTTGAGTTGAAATGTATCAGAATGAATATAAGATTTAGTTTTTCTGGCACTAGAAGTTCATTATTTTCATTGTTCTGTTATTTTAACAGATGAGGTTAATAATATTTTCGCAGTTTTAAATTAAAAATTTTATGAATTTGAATGAGTTTTTTTAATACTAAAATTTTTAAAGAAAACTTTTAACAACCGATTGACATAAATGTCAAAGATCGAATTTGATTGTGATTTCATTAAGCTGTCCAGTGTATTCTGTGGTCTTATTCTGGTTTTTCCTGGGAAATGGGAATTGTAAAAAAAAATCCCAATTCCTAACTACCATAATTCCCAATATTTTATTCCAAAAGTGTATTCTGGCGTGCTGTGAATTATTTCCCCTCTGTGAAGCACATAGTTTTAAATGTTCGTCACTAGAGTACCTTTTTCATGGTGCGCTGTTATTATATTTGAATATGATTTAAATATTGACGAATGAATACCAAATTAATAAAAATGGGTTATTGCTTTTGAAAGATAATAAATTTTTTTTTAAATTTATACTATTCTATTATGATCATGAATATTTTACCATAAGAAAAATGAATTCCCAACAATCTTAAAAGGGAAAAAAAACGTCAAAACTGTTAAATTGGGAATTATTTTTTCAAACGAAATATTTTTCCCAATAGCCAGAATAAACTTTTGGGAAAAATTATTCCCAACGGTTATAAAAACGTCAAAAATTCCCAATTTCCCGGAAAAACCAGAATAGGGCCACTGGCGATTAAAGGTTCTATTCCATGGGAAAAATTGACTGACATTCAAAAAAGACGAAAAGAGAAAATAATTATAAAACTCCAACTAAAAGACAAGGACAACGTTATTATTTATTTAATTATTTATATCAAATTATAAAAGAATTTTGACCGCTATTAAGGAAACCATAACCAAAATAATCATTAATTATTCATTCTTGGAATTGTTTTAACTGTGAAGATTTAATATTAACTATCAACGAAAAAATAAAATATTGTCTCAAAGACATTAAAAACTCAAAACATTTGGTTCAGAATTAAGTAAGATTTAGAAACATTTAAAAAGCATATTCTAGAATGTTAATACGCATTACTCAATAGACTCTTATTAGTCAATTGTTTTATTAGTATTTCTAACATAACTATACTCGAGAACATGGGTTCAAACCATACAGCTCCATCATAGTTCTCTTTTGACGTACTTCCTTGCGTCGAAGCCAAACCGAAGACATGTCTAAAAGTTCTATTTGCGTGAGAATGTTCATCTACAGCATAATTGAATGATTAAAAATCTCCTTTGGACATCCCAACTAGTATTTAAAGGTAGTATCTTTCACTCTAACTTCACTACACTATATAAAATAATTAAATATAATTATTAAACAGATTTTATAAATTATACTCCTTAAAACATAATTGCAACTGTCCTTTGATAGAGAAACGACGCTTATAACGTCCAACTTCTGTTATTTCTAGTTAACAACGATTTTTTCGTTATACCAATAGCAATGAGAGTACATATAATGAGGAACATCTTATATGAACCGCCGTTGCATATAAACTAAAAATATTTCTGAGTTATGTATTGGGTAATGGCACACGAAATAGGATAAACATATATTTTTGGTTTCGTTTTCTCTTTCGAACGACAGCGAAACAAAATATTTTACTATTTCAAAACTTTGCTTACTATAATTCGACTGCATATTATAATTCGATTGTAAAATGGAATAGATATATTTTCATGTAATAATCTATTCCATTTTACAATCGAATTATAATATGAAATAGTAAGCGATGTTTGAAAGAGTTTTAGTTTATATGCAACCGCGTTTCATATAAGATATTCCTCTTTATATGTCTTCTCTTTGCCGATATAATAAAAACCAAAAAAATCTCATCAATGATATATTTGATCTCTGCCCTAATGATATGTGTGAATGATCCAATAAACGATGTGTCTTTAGTTTGTGCATCAAGGTGTTTGTGAACTCATTGCTTATGACGGATCAATCAAATATTTGTGATTTGTATCTAAAGGTAAATATATTTAATCAAATCCAATAACACTCGTTGAGCATTAAGTATAGGTGACCAAAAAATCCAGATAACTTTTGTAACACCCCATTATTCTTCAGGTATCATGTTTTTGTATCCTGTTTAAGCTTCAGCTTTTAAAGATTAAATGCTTTTTACTGATAGCATGATAGTTTAAGCCTCCTAAATGATTTTAAACCGAACTTACGTGTTATTAATGGCAATATTTCGTTTAACAACAATAACGTAATACTTTTTCATAAAATCAATTATTTTTGGATTAAATGTTTCTTGATACTGAATAATAAATTTAATGGTGTTGGAAGCTTTTATTCTTATCGAACAGAGTTCACTAAAACCGACTCAAAAAACACAGTTTTACGTATTAAAGAACCCAAACTGTTTCATTTCAATTCAATTTATGGTTCCACTCGTGCGGCTTATTAAAATACTTAAAAAGTTGATTTAAAATTTTTTTTAAAAAATTTACGTTATGTAAATATTATTTAATTTTAACAAAATATGAATATTTATCTTAAAGCTCACTAAAGCTCATAAAAATTTTACAACTTCACTGTTTTTCCAATCATGTCTCCTCGAATATAAACAAATAACTACCTTCGGCAAAGGTAATTTTTATATCCAACATTACATTAAAAAGCCTAATTTTTGAGCTTTTATAGGAATATCATTTTTTTTTCAAATATTTATCAAATCTGTGATTGATTTGCTACCAATTTTTGGTCTAGAAAATATTATGATTTCCAATGAAGTAACTCATTTCAAATTATTTATTAATTTTTTTTGATTTTAATTTTTAACAAAAAGGTTTCAGTCAAATAAATCAATTTCATGATACTAACGAATTAATTAAGAAGGGTGATCGCTTGAACTCTCCTTTGCACAGCATATAAGTTACCGCATATAAGTTACATTATCTTGGGAAGAATTACTACTCTGGCGAAGGAAATTGTCGGTGACTACCAAGGATGATTCTGTCCGAATCGGTCAGTCACTGGTCAAGAGGTTTTGCTACTAATGATTCACACCAGGTATTTCTAGATTTCAAGCAAGCTTATGACTCGATTAAGTTTTAGATCAGTTTTCAGCTTCCGTTGATCTCAAAATCAATGAGTCCAAAACGCTGGTCTCTGGTTTAAGAGACCAAGACGTTTGAAGGAGTAATGAGATTCAAGTATCTTGGATCTCTCATTTTTCACGATAATAGTGTGGGAGAGAATATCAAGGTTCGACTTGCTGCTGGCAATCGGGCTAACCGCCTTTCGGTAGGCGAAGATGTCGCTGTCGGTAGCGCCACGGCATAGAGAGAGATCTGTCATCTTCTGGGTTGCTTGAAACAGTATGAAGAGTTTTTTGTGATCGAAACCGGTGGAGTCAGATTGTTGACACGGTGCGGGCCAACCATGGCGTGCAAAGGCGTTACAAAACAAAAGAAATTAAACCACACCATCTTAAACGTTCACAGTTATAATTTTCATAATTTTAATCATAATTTTCCAATCACATAATAATTTCTTAAGAATTAATAAACTTTATATTGATCATATCGAAAAATGACAAATATTTATTTATAAATACTTACACATTCCAAATGTCACAACCTCACAAAACATCGAGAACATGTTTGTATATACAAAATCAATCTTATGATTATGTCATCTTTGGTTTGTGATTTGTGTGTTAATCCAATTAATAGTAAATTTGTCACATCTGATCTAAGACAACATTTTGTGATAATTCTACAATTTTTCTTTACACACAAGTACACATTGATACATACATAGATAGATAGAATTATTTGTCCTTCTTCTTCGTTTAGCTATTTAAGTTTTACTTCTTATTATTATTTTCAATTCACTATATCTTTCTAGGATTTAATTTTTTTTAAACACCAGATAAAATCGAAATAATATCTACTCGTCTCAATCTTAATATCTTTATAAATATATATATATATATATATATATATATATATATATATATATATATGTATATATATATATATATGTATATATACATATATATATATATATATATATATATATATATATATATATATATATATATATATATGTATATATGTATATATACATATATATATATATATATATATATATATATATATATATCAACATATGTGTAATGTCTATAGAGTCAAATCGAACCAGATGAAGAAAGAAATTTTCGTTATATTTTTGAGGAAAATCTTTATTTTTATCCAATGATCCATAAATACTAAAAGCTTTTTTGTATCAACTTTTTTTTTAACATTTTCTTAAGATAAAAACGAAAATAACAATAAAAATAAAAACTTTAACTAAATTGGTTTTCAATTACAATTACTTCATTGGATAATGCTTTTGTATATATCGAGTCGAGTCGTACTGTATACGACTTATTTGTGTACATTCGAGAATGAGTATTGATGTGAAATCTATTAATGTACTTCGGTAACGTCTGTGAATGTGTATACCATATACATAATTACAAATCAATTTCATTTTTTGTCTTATACCTCGGGCTTTACAGTTTAATATGCTATATGCTCGGACTTTACAGTTTTATATGATGTGATAAGATTTCATAATTTGTCTTAAGCTGAGTCATATAAGTATCAATATAAATTAATAAGTCTGATGTTTTTCAAAAATATAGGTTTATTGAACTTGTTAGATGGTTCATTATATATATATATATAATATATATATATATATATATATATATATATATATATATATATATATATATATATATATATATATATATATATATATATATATAACGGGTGATTTTTTTGTGGTTAGGATTTTCATGCATTAGTATTTGACAGATCATGCGGGATTTCAGACAAGGTGTCAAAGAGAAAGATGCTCAGTATGCTTTGACATTTCATAACTGAAGCCGAACGATCTGCCACAACGTCGAATTTTCAGTGAATGGGCCCTAGAAAAGTTGGCAGAAAATCCGCTTTTTTATCGACAAATTTTGTTCAGCGATGAGGCTCATTTCTGGTTGAATGGCTACGTAAATAAGCAAAATTGCCGCATTTGGAGTGAAGAGCAACCAGAAGCCGTTCAAGAACTGCCCATGCATCCCGAAAAATGCACTGTTTGGTGTGGTTTGTACGCTGGTGGAATCATTGGACCGTATTTTTTCAAAGATGCTGTTGGACGCAACGTTACGGTGAATGGCGATCGCTATCGTTCGATGCTAACAAACTTTTTGTTGCCAAAAATGGAAGAACTGAACTTAGTTGACATGTGGTTTCAACAAGATGGCGCTACATGCCACACAGCTCGCGATTCTATGGCCATTTTGAGGGAAAACTTCGGAGAACAATTCATCTCAAGAAATGGCCCGGTAAGTTGGCCACCAAGATCATGCGATTTGACGCCTTTAGACTATTTTTTGTGGGGCTACGTCAAGTCTAAAGTCTACAGAAATAAGCCAGCAACTATTCCAGTTTTGGAAGACAACATTTCCGAAGAAATTCGGGCTATTCCGGCCGAAATGCTCGAAAAAGTTGCCCAAAATTGGACTTTCCGAATGGACCACCTAAGACGCAGCCGCGGTCAACATTTAAATGAAATTATCTTCAAAAAGTAAATGTCATGGACCAATCTAACGTTTCAAATAAAGAACCGATGAGATTTTGCAAATTTTATGCGTTTTTTTTTAAAAAAAAGTTCTCAAGCTCTTAAAAAATCACCCGTTATATATATATATATATATATATATATATATATATATTTATATATTTATATATATATATATATATATATATATATATATATATATATATATATATATATATATATATATATATATATAAATATGTATATGTATATATACACACACACATATATATATATATATATATATATATATATATATATATATATATATATATATATATATATATATATATATATATATATATATATATACTAAAGGGCATGATACGAGTCGGTGTATTGTTTTTACCCTGACATGCTTTCGGTGCAAATGCTGGTTAAGCCAGTATTTATCGATGAATTATAATTTTTCACGGTTTTGAAAAAAAAAAATATTATTACTTGAAACTGCATGGCATATATAAGGGAATTTTCACCTAAAACTAATGTTGGGTTACTGATCTGCGAATTCCAGAGGGATCAAAAATATTGATAAACAGAAATAGCCTATCAAAGGCGAATAAGAAGGCCTTCAGGTGACGAAAACCTTGTTTCAGGAACAGTCCAAGTAATATTTCGTACCAACGTCACAAAATACTGCAATGAAAATTACTTATCCAAAAGAATAGTTAATATTGGATAAAGGATCTGAACATCCAAATAATTTAGAATCATTATCGAATGGAAATATTCAATTCTTCTCGCCCAATACAACATCGTTATTGCAACCAATGGATCAACTACCAATATAGCTTTAAACTTTACAAATTAAAGCGAACATTTATCCATGCGTTGTATGTGACAGAAGGTGTTACCCGGTTCATCAATAGTACAGTTTTGGAAAGATTTCAGCATTTAGGACGCTATTAAAATATTCGAAATTTATGAGGATCTCAGATAGAGACGCATCTCAGAGTCAGTAGAATAACTTAATGTTTGGAATTGAAAAGCAGCATGCGTAGAGTCGGGAAAAGCGAAAACAAGTGAAATAATAAGTGGAAAGTTACAGTGAACTAGGTAAAGTAGAAGTGATTGAACTTTATATATATATATATATATATTATATATATATATATATATATATATATATATATATATATATATATATATATATATATATATATATATATATATATATATATATACGAGTTTACCTTCTAGTATTGTATTGGAAAAAATCGTATACGATTCAATATAATGATAAGATGCGATAGGCAGATATCTTATTATTTTTGGAAGAACATGCACATCTTATGGGTAGAAAAATGTGTATGTAATTTTAAAGTGATTGTCAAACTACCAGAACAGATAACGATATTGGATCCAATTCAACGTATTTTGACAACACTCTTATAATGTGAATGTTCAAGTGACGACTCAAATGATTTGGTTATGAAGTAAAGTTTCCTTACAATATGCAGGTTTTGAATTACAATGATCCGGCCGAAGCCAATTGTAACGAAATTGTACCGTTGATCAAAAGGTATAGGCTTAGAAAATTGTGACATCTTACTATTATGGGTCTATTTACAAAATACATAGGAATGCATCAATGATTTGATAACAGTGGGTGAGGTGTTGCAAACCCGATTTAAATGATGATTCGATTTCATTTAAGATTTTGGATGACTTTTGCCACGGATTCTAACGATACATTTTACTTGAATTGTAACTATCTTTTAAAAAGGTGTATTTAGAAATTAATTTTATAGTCCACTGTTGGAAGGCATTTTATTTTGTGTTTTCATATCCAGCTATAAAAGCATAATGTTTACGATTAGGTCACCCCAATGCTTTACTATAACACAAATATGATCAAACGTGATCAAACAAGTGTTTGTATTGGAAAAGGCTTGAACGAGTTCTTCACACATTAAGTGTGGGTTTGTATGTTTGAAAGATGTCTCAGACAATCACGTAGTTGCCATCTGATGATTCAACTAGTGTTCAACTGCGATTTAACTAGTGTATGTTCGGCCAGTCGATACTGTAATAATTTCTACTAACAGTTTAATTGGTTTCACTGCTAATTTAATTGTTAGTTTTAAAGTCTAGTGGTTTTCAGCATCCTAAAATTGCATCAAATGTGTTTCAAACTATATTGAATAATTACTGGGATACCAATTCTGACAATGATGATAAAGCTCAAGCTTTTGTGCTGGTATCTCTACTTTCAAACAAATTGGCCATTATTTAAGAAGGTACAAGGCTCTTATCGCCGTTTATTCACCAAAAAATCTCGTAATTAGTTTCACAATTGCTGCGCCAAGGACGAGTGAATATCAATCACCCAGCCACGAATTCGATGATGAAGACGAAAACAGTTTTGTTAACTCATCGCTTCAAAATTACATGCAAAATGGCCATGGAATATAATCTCTTACTAAAAACGCTGACAGTGAAAGTGTTGGGAAGTAATCTAACAATAAATTCTCTAGAAATTGTTTAACTTAAAATCCTCGATTTTAATAACATCTAAATGTACCCGACATTTTTTCAAAACTATTTAAAATAAATCTGATTGAATTTGTGTGCGCAAAACGTTCAAAAAATTTTACGAGTATCCTCAAACTTTTTATTCGGATGTATTGTCATCTAAACTATTAGAAAATCATAATATCATATTGGTTACAGTGAGGTCCATCCATAGCTCACAGTGAAAAAACTGATTTTTAAGTATGAACAAAACCTTTACAATTTTTAGAGGTCTTCACCACACGACTATCATATTGCGATATTTTCTGATCTTAGCTATTGAACAAATTTATGTAAAACCTTAAATAAATGTTTTAAAACTTGTGGCGCAAGTTAAAATATTAACCGAAAAAATCTGCTGGTAAGGCAAATGTCAGAAAAAATTCACTTAAGCGATAGTAGTGCCACTGGTGGTGATTAGAAAAAACATGTTTTCTGCTGGAAACTTTCTGCTCTCTTATACAGCTTTGCTGTGCCGAGAATATTACCGCTAAATAAGATTGTGGACTTTTAGAAATTCTCGTTACCGCCCAGGTGGCGCAGTGGTTAAAGCTGCGGCAGTTGGAGCGGGAGGTACCGGGTTCGAATCCCGATAGGGGCAGGATGCAAAAGAGATTTTTCACCTTGAGATTACGATCTGTGGTGTGAATAAACACAACTATGACTCCCTGTTGGAGTGCAGAACTCATAGGCCGACCCATCTTCCATGTCAGCACTATAGAGATAAAAAAAAACTCGTTACTTTTTACAAAAAAATTTAAACTAAAATGGAATGCCGGACGATGGAGTTTTATCATTGATAACAGGCATCTTATCATAAAACCTTAACTCTTTCGTAACATCCATTATGCTAAAATGATATTATTCTAAACACTTATAATAAATAATTAATATTTGAATTAATAAAGACAGACGTATCTATGTACTTATATGAAGGTATATATAGCAAGAACACTGTTTTGTCTCATTTATATTTTAAAAATGGCAATAATTAATTATATAACGTTGACGTATATAAATAAATAAAAGTGAGTGTCATTTTATTTGAGTTAATTAGGAAAATCTAGAAGAGTATATACTCTCGTATGCCAAGGTATATGAGATTACTTACTATTCGTGTTTAGATATTTATTACTGAGTATATTCGTATGTCTACTGGTTGTTGTACACACACACACACAGCTTACATTAAAGAAGAAAATTTTGCTTTTCATCGACGCAGAAAATAATTTAAATAAATAATAAGACGACAACGTTATATAAAATAAAGCTTCACCCTTTAGTTTGTTCTTGCCTGCGTACGAGTACTTCTGCCTGTGTATCCGGAATTCGACATAAAAAAACAATTACAAAGTATATACAAACAAAAGCACAGTAAAAAAAAGGAAAAACAATCAAAAGGAATTGAAATGAGCTTTTTACACTATTACTTGTTGTTGTTGTCGTCATGAAATTAATACCTAAAATTTTTATTAAATTTGTAATGCTATATAAGCAATTATTATTTTCATTATTGTAATATAAATATTAGATTTTAATTTTTGTACATGTCATTAAGGTTACAGCATTTTACGATAAGATTTAAGAAATAAACAAAACACAAACAACAACAAAAAACAAAATATTGTATTATTAATTAGAAAAATAATAATAAAAATTAAATTTAATTAAAAATAATTTCGTTATGTTGAATAAATCTCTTCAGTCTAATTTATGATTTATTAATAGCAATTATATAAGTATCATGTTCGTTAGACTGTAACATTATTTTTTTTTTGCTGTTATTTTGCGGTTATGAAGAAAAATGTTTTCCCGCTATTTTTTGTTTGTGTTGTTGCTTGGAAAAGCTCAGTTACGCTCCTTCCCTCTCGAAATGAACACAAAAATAACGAAGAAAAAGAAGAAGAAAATGATTTCACCACATAATGAAATTTAGAGTTGAAAATGATTTCCCGCGGAAAAAAAAAGATTTTTGCGTTATTGTTGGTATAACAAGTTAATTTAGGTTTGGATGTCATGCGGGGCATTTATTTAGGGCGGGTGGATTTATGCGGCATGAAAGGTATATTAAATATGTTTTTAATTGAAAATTCATGAAGTTTTTTTATAAAGGAATGTGTGGTAAGTCTGTATTTGTTTACGGACTGTGGGGTTATTAACGAAAAGCTTTTGGTACTGTTAGTTTGCCCGTTTTATAAGAATATTAATATCTCTTTTAGACTCTATTATGGTAATGTTTACGTCTAAGAGTTAAAAAATATGCTGTTTCAACCTTCTCGAATTCATGATGATTGAGATCGATGAGGACATCATTGTGATTTTACTGACTTCCAGTCAATCTATAAATCTCTTTTATGTAAGAATAATCATAAATTTGTGTCTATATATATATATATATAATGTAGCTAGTGTGAAAGTAAAATTAGGATTAAAAGATTATCGTTTGTTGATTCCTTGGCAAACGAAAGATACGAAAATCTAAGTGGAAAGTTAATAATCCTATTATTTTATTTTTGCAAAGATGTATCATTTTTATAAAACATTGAAAGTGCTAGTTTTATCAAAAGTAGGGCACTTTGTACTGTAAAATATTTTTAGGTCAAACACAGTTAAAATTTAAACTCAGGGGTTAATTGGCTTCCGGAGAAACTGATAAATTTTACGATGGCTTTATGTTTATCATCTCGTCACAGTGATCGAATATTCTCAAGACTCTTTTCATGTCGTCCATCGTTTAGGAGGTTTTCTTTGAGTCCTTTTTTCGTTGGTTCCAAATCCGATTCCGATTTGTCAAACGAAGATTTCAAGCCATTTACTCTTGACGATTTCATGAATCCAATGATGCCAACTTCATCAAGATTATTTCTAATCTCGTGATTTAATTTGGATCCGGTAAATGGCTCCCTCTATAATAGAGAATTATTTTACGCTTAGATAATTTTTGATTTTTTTGCGCTGTTAATGTCCAAAACTCACAATCAAAGGTCACCACTGGTTTTATTAAAACTTTATAGATGTCTAGTTTCACTTTTCGTGATAAATGAGGATATTTTGATACAGGTGTAAATTGCTCCCTAACCTGCTGTGTTCCTCGATAACTTATCTGTCACGTTGTATTTTTCCTGAGATGTAGTATACTCATGTTTGAATAGAAATAGAAAAGTCGTCAGCGTTTGCTAACAGCTGGGTTGATTTGTAATGTAGACACCTGCGCTGCGCTAGAGCTATTACGAATGACATATTCTAATGATAAGCATTCAAAATTTTACCTTCAACTAGCATCTTACTCTTGACTCGGTTTGATGACCTACCAATTTTGATGAACTGTCGTACGCATACTGGAATATCCATAGAGTGAAAGTTTAATTAGTCGTTGACCTGTTTGAATAAAGACCGCATTGCTAACCACCCAAGATCCTGTCTCTGTATGTTGATAACTTTGTAGCGTTTGTTCAATAAAGCTATAACGCGGTAGTTTTTGCATTTTAATCGATCTCCTTTGTCCACTACCTAAACAAATAAGAGTCGGTAATATCAGTTTGACGCAAGAGAATTCTTTGCTCACTAGTGCCTGTCAATTTTGAAGTGAAAAGAAATAATTCCCTTACACGTCAAGTGTTGGTGTTCATTTGTTAATCTCTTTTGATTTTTGATGTTGTATGCCTGAATTGTGCATCGTAAGATTGCCTTGTTTTTGTGATAGATTTTTTGTGAGCTCTACCTATGCTTCTCATGCCGTTCAGTGTAAAAAAAACCTTATAGTCCAGAGAATGTGGTCAATTTCAATGACCGTTGCCTCGTCGTTTGTGTTCCATATGTTTTTATGAATGACCTTTGAGAGAAGAATCTGATATGCTTATGTTCAACTATACCAAATTTTACAGTAGTTCTAACTCAGTGGCGCGTGTCCCGTTGTTGTTTGACATAAGGTGTAAGGAGTTTATGCCAATATGGTGCTTCAATAAATGATGTCAGCTCTATGAATGCACGATTTTAACGTTGTGTTGCGGTATTTTCCTCAAAACAGTTTGAGTGTAAAATTCTTTTATTGACAAATATTGACAAATTCGATGCTCTAATCTGTTGTCATGAATATATGTGAAATAAATAGCTCCCTATTATTGAATTTAAAGTCATCAGTTTTTGTACCTTCGCAGTCAATGTTGACAGCTTCATCCCAAACTAACAGATGCTATACCATAATCGTGAGTAGTTTTCAATCATTTTTCGAAAATGAGAAAATGCCAATCAAAAGGTGTTCCTTATTTCTCGATAGTTCCCACAGTTTTATACTTTCCTGATGATAACTCGTTTCTTGTTAGTTTACAAACATCAAATACTGTAACTATTCCCACAAAAATACTCTAGAGGCATCAAGCAACAGGATTTTGGTGGGCAATGACAAAGGAACATAGTTATCTCTTGAAATTTATCATGGCCATATAGAATCGAGGAACTTTCCAATCCTTTATCTTGGTTCGAAAGATATTTTCAACAGAATACAGCCATTGTATTCGTTTTAAATATATAGGATATATATATATATATATATATATATATATATATATATATATATATATATATATATATATATATATATATAGGTATATATATATATATATATAGGTATATATATATATATATATATATATATATATATATATATATATATATATATATATATGTATTAATGTATATATGTATATATATATATATACATATATATATATATATATATATATATATATATATATATATATATATCTATATATATATTTATATGTATATATATATATATATATATATATATATATATATATATATATATATATATATATAGATATATATATATATATATATATATATATATATATATATATATATATATATTTTTTTTTTTTTTTTTTGCTAAATGGAAAAGTCTTCAACCACCACTACAAATAAGATAAAATTGATTGGCTGCTACAGCACACTTACACTGGCGAAGGTCCGTTGTGATACCAAGAAACCTTGCTTCTCCATTACACTTGTGAGAACCAGTTGGATCACTTATGAAGCGTCCCGCACGTTACTTTTTTCGAGATCAGAGGGGCAGTCTATTAAGAATTTACCCAAATATTTATGTCTTTTGTGTGCGAAAGCCGGACATAAGCTTAGTAGGTGAACTACCGTCTTTTCCTCCTTCTCGCTTTAATGGGTCTTCCCAAATTTGCCCTTTCCGGGAGCAGTTGGAGAGTTATATCATGCCTCAGTAGTTCGTCCACCCTGCAGTTCCCCATGACGTCCGAGTGGCCCGGGCTCCAAACTATCTGAATTTTGAAATGATCACTAACTTTGCAAGTAGCACCCCAACGCCACTCTAGATGTCAGAGAGACAGAATCCAGCGAGTTGATTGCCGCCAAACAGTTCAGGACCTCCTCAATCGCTATCGCCTCTGCCTGGTGTACAATGCAGTGATCAGAGAGAGAGAGAGAAAGATAGAGAGAGGCAAACGAAAATAATTAACTAAACGAAAAACAAATAATTTCTCTTGTTAAAACTACCCAATGATCTATCATGCAAAACAAACTCAATTGTTGGTTATGATTAAAATTGTTCCTTTTAGTACAACAGCCAAAAACGCTTTTCATTTGTATTATTGATGCGCAACAGCACCCCTTATTAAAATATGTTCAGGTCGTTCACAACCATGTATACTCACCATGTATACAAGGAATTATCGTTTACTTAAATATTTACTTAAAAAACCATTACTTATAATGTAAATCATTTTTCTTATTCCAGCCGAAAGACATATTATAGAGTAGACCCATATATAAAAATTAATCTTGCTCAAAAATAAATAAAAATCGTATCAATCTCTCACTCTTCATGAACGTATAAGAAAAATTCGGATTTAGTTGATACAGCCACCATAAAATATAATTCCGAGACACTAAAACGAAATATTTTTTTGTCAGGTTAATCCGCATGCATTATTTGTCATTGTGTTTTATTTCAAAATGAGCCAAAAAAAAAATAAAGTATATATAATACGTATATATCCTTAAGATATGACAGATTAATACTTGAGAAAGAAGTAAAATTTTCATTCTTCTTGTAACTATATATGTATGTAGGATATAAGAGACACAATCCTATACCACAATCGCTATGTACATATAAAACGAAGAAACATGTATTGTTCATATCAAAAACGAGCTTAAATTATGTATGTATGTGTAGGAAACGATTCTCCACGTTTAAAGGTTTAAAGTGCAGAACATGGAAACCCTCTGCCAACAAACACGAATCGATTTGTGAAATATTTAAAACATATCGTCTTTAAATATTCTACAAAATTTCGGTCCAAGTACGTATACCTCTATATATGTAGAGTACAACAAAAATCGATCAGAAAAACCATCATCTGATTTTCGACAAATTTTCCACTTGTATATAAATAAACTCAACGAATTTCATCCCCTTTCGTACATATTTCTAAAAGCTGTAGACAATACAATCCGACGAAAACTTAAATACATTAAAAATTTAACATAATTTAATATTCATTGGTTTGGAAAATATTTGACACACTTTAGAGTTTGTTACATAAAAAAAAAATTCTTATGTTTCATATACATACATACATATACGTGTATTATAAAAGATATAATAAGACATTTATAACATTAATGTTGCTTAAATTCTACTTATATACACATACATTTGTAGTCGTTACGGATTATCCTGGCACAATATTTATATATATGTACAAGAGACATATCCCATATATATCTTAGAAAGAAAGACATTTTAAGTAAACAAAACCTCGAATGAACCAAAGACGAATACAAAGTATTCGATTTTTCCTAAAAATGAACAAAACGGATGAAAACGGAAGCCTACACATGTTTTTGTTTTTATTTCACAGATTTTACGGTTTATGATTTTTCGCTACTTATGAATTGTTGTTATTGCTTATTACCGAATGTTCCTGTATAATATGCCCGCCCTCGTCTTAGACGATGTAAACAGCAAATAGAGGGAAAAAATCGTTTGCTCATTATTGAGGTGTGATAAAAATATTTATATTTTTCGATGCTTGTCTACTATCCGTATACACAAAAAATAAATTGGTTATGCTGTGAGAAACATAAAATACAAAATTAGTAATCTAAATTGGATAGTAAAGTTTGGATTGAGATAAAGATTACTACATATTATATCGATGCTATAAGTACAAGGTATCCTGTAATTTTGTTTCATATTTTTAATTAAAATCTATCGCCATAGTCTAAACATATCGATTTGGACTACTTTGATAAATTTTGTTTATCTATCATCCATCCATTGGTTCTATTCACGACTTCTATTGTGTGTTTCAAGTATCTCACAAAAAATATTCCACAAAATTCTCTTGGTAATTTAGAAATGATTTTATTAAATTTGTAATTTACTACACATATACTGTTTAAATCCTAAATTAAACTACCTCCATAATATAACTCTACACAACTATAAATATAATATTTCTCCATTTTTGTAGACAATTTGACTGACAGTTTATATATTTCGTACGTTCCCTTTACCTTTATTTGGTCTATTTACTTATAATCTGGCCAAGAGGCTTTTTGTTTTATTCCAAATTCTTAATTTTGCGGTCCCCAAACATTTATTTATTTCACATGAAATGGAAAGGATTAATTTGGAGAATTTTTGTGAGATGCATCGCAACAACTTTAGCCTAGTACTCAGATCAAAGTGAAATGAAATTTTTCCACGGTCTCCAAAAATTTATTTATTTTCACGTGAAATAGAACTTATAGAAGATGTTTTCGGAGAATTTTGGTGTTTGACATATCAAAATTTATCACAGAACTACGAAGCAAAAATTATTCGAAATATAACAAAAATTTAACCATGCAACATTATCACATCTATTAAGAATACATCAGAAACATAAATGTCGAAATTTCACGTGACAAAAATCGTTAGGATGATTATTTTCACGTGAAAATAATTTGTAGAGTTTATGCGCGACATCTATGATGCATTGAGAAATATATAGTTTTTTCGCTGATGAACTAAGGCCCTTTTCGAAACGTATACTTATTTGAAACTTATTTGTGGAGACATACTTATTTGCGGCCATTTTGAATAAGTATATGAAACCCATTCGAAACGAATCAGCTTACTTTTTTTGACAGCAATATCAAAACATTAAAATTGACGCAAAAAAAACTTATTGAAAACTTGTACAACATTTTTAAGTGAAAACATAGCTGTTCAATTTTATATTTATCTGGTAGAATGGAACAGACAACTTTATTGATAAAAACTAAACGACATTTCGCTGCGGTTGAGGATTCCATCATGAAAATAAAGCGACAATGTTTAAAATCAACTAAGCAATTTATTTCTATTTAATTATTATTTGAAATTGGGATTTTACTAAGCAAACATTCGACGAATTTCTTCTGGCCCACAATCTCTTACTTCTGTTTTATTGTGAGTAAAATATGCAGATATCAGTAAATTTAGACAAGCGACTATTTAGTGTCTGGGAAAATCAAAACCATAGAAATATATTATATATAATGAATGAAACTTCGGCTAGTTATGTGTTTCGCTTACTCATTTTCATTTTCCTAAAAAATTAAATTTATGTATTCATAAAATATTTTTTTACTTTACGAGTATCTATGACAACTGACATTTTTAAATTTTCAATTAGATTTTTTCGTAAGAAAGAGACAGAAAACAAGTCACCTCGCCAGCTTACTTATTTGAATAAGTATGTCTCCACAAATAAGTTTCAAATAAGTATACATTTCGAAAACAGCCTAAAGGCCGATTTAGACTTTACAACATTTTTCCACAACATTTTGTGTTGGTTCAAAAAAGATACGCACAATATAAAAAATGCCTATGAGATAGAAAGAGAAAAATTATAAAATAAAAATATCGTAGTGCTATAATTTTTTTTATTTAAATATATTTTTTGAATGTTAGTTCTTGTGTTTTTTCAAGTAAAAATAAAAATGTATACTTCGAGATGGTTTGTTTGTTTGTTTTTTATCTCTACAATCTGTTTCGGGGCTCGAGGCACTTCCAACTCTTTCGCGGTTCGCTTATTTACATCCTTACCTTACGCCATTACAGCCAAATCGAGGCTGTACGGCTATAGGTCCGATTTACGTAGAACCATCTGCAAATTGCATAGCTCCAAGACAGAATATAGTACTGACATGGAAGATGGGTTGGCCCATGAATTCTGCACTCCGCAAGGGGGTCATATAGATGTGTTCATTTACACCACCGATCGTAATCGTGTGGTGAAAAATCCCTTTTGCAAAATCCCTGCCCATATCGGGATTCGAACCCGGTACCTTCCGCTCCTACTGCCGCAGCTTTAACCACTGCGCCACCTGGGCGGTTCGAGATGGTTTTAAGGATTATTAATAAGTTATTTTTAAGTTATCCATATATTTCATGTAATTAAAACGTATATATATGTTACGAAATGTTGACAGTTGACAATCTAAAATCGTGACTGTATATCATAAACTTATTTTTCTACAAAGCTATAATGAGAATGGATGTGTAATTAGCATCTCTTAAATTTGAACGAAAGTGGGTGTTTCCTGATTAAAGTTGGTAACAATCCAACAAGAGCATATTGGTAGCAAATCAATTTAGGTTTGGAACGTATAGCCGGAGTCCGATACATCTATTCAAGATGCCATGGGATTGTTTAGATTCGATAATCTAGCTTTAGATACATAAGGAGAAGTAACAAATACAGCAATGCGTGGCTTTCAGCCATTAATCAGGTATCGCACTACCACAATTATTTAAAAAACCGGCTAATTTACACAAAGTTCAAAAGATTTTATTCAATTCGATATTATTTGCAAAGTATAATTTTTATAAATGATAATTTTTTCCTGAAGTATTTTTAATAAATCACGTTATTTCACGACATAAACTTTTGTTGACCATGACCACTTTCAAGTTACTACCATTGCGTCTTTCTTTTTATTTTTCTCTCATCATGTCTTGCGCTTGAGATAAATATGGTTTTTTCACCGATGACGTTAGTACTGCTTAATGAAGACAGAAATGAAAATTTTTATTACTGAATTCACATTGGTAAAATCGTTTGGAAATTTCATGCGAAATTTGAGTACTAGGCTTATTGGTCTATAAATAACACTTAAGTCTCCTGGATCTAAAAGAACCCGGTTAAATTTAGTTATAGATTTGCTATGCTATAAATTAAGTTTTCACTCACACGAAAGGTTCGATTCAAAGTGCTTTATTCCAATATATAGGGTGCTGAATTATATCGAATTATATTTTTGTAGTCGTCACGTGACATTTGATTCGTATTACAGTTCGCAATTCCCCAGGTTATGGGATCTCGATGGGAATTTTTTCATATTTGCATATTTGTATTGTGGATATAATTTCAGCACTCGAATCATTAAAATTGATGGTTTAAGCATTATGTCGTGAGAATCAAATTTACTAATGGCAATTTCAGCATTATGTTTTATTTATTTATTTATAGTAGAATTTTGACCGCTATTTAAGAAATCGTAAACAAAAAAATCATTAATTATTCATTCTTGGAGCTTTTTTTTGATTGTGAATTCAAATTAAATATTAAATATCACAATGCTTAACAAATATGATTTTTATTTCAATTCAATTATAATTTTACCAAAATAATATATGGACTATTTGACGCTTGACTATAAAATTGGTTGTGTGTAAAAATAATTCCTTGACTTAAACAAATTTTATGTAGAAGGTTTAATGTGACTGCAATAAAAAGTATTTAATTTTTAATCTTTTTATGGCAGTCACACTACCACAAACACAAATATTTTTCCAGTCAAGTTTGACTGAGATAGCTTTCTGTTTCACTTACACACTATAAAATCTATATTATTGTGCCATTTTAATATTTACTGACAGTCAAGTCTTCTCATGGAATAGGGCCTTAAGTCGCTCACACTGCACTTTAATGTACAAACTCTTTGATGTACAACGATACCAGCCAACCAAAAAATCAGAAAATTACTCAGCAAATTTATGAAGGATAATTGGTGTCTGCCAACTACAATACTTAATTTAAATGATAATTGTGATGTTAGTGAATCAATATAACTGTTAATCCAAGATCAGCTACAGTTAGCAATCAAACGAGGACTACAAAATATTTCTTTTCCATATATCGGGTTTTCAATAAGAATGATATGATTTTTAGTGACGTTTCGGCAATGTGTAATATGTCATGATAGTCTCGTTTATAATATCATCATGGTGAGATATTCGCAAAAAACAAATTATTATACAAATTATACAAATTATTTAGCTTTATTATCAAAATAATCGTTCTACAATTGCAACTTTTCGTGCGCTTTTACCATTTGATAGTCATAATAATCGTCCAAGTGTGGTCGCTATTCGTCGAATTGTTGAAAATTTTGATCGTACATTTTCTTTACACAATGTTCAAGTGCCAACAAGACAATGAAACGCTCGAAGTAATGCAAATATTAATGCCGTTCCGGCTATTGTTGCTGAAGACTGCAATTTTTCGATTCCCAGGCGTTCTCAAGAATTGGGCTGTCTCAAACCACAACCTGGTGGATTTTATAAAAGAATTTGGGTTTGCATGCATATTAAATTGTTCTCACTCAAGAACTGAAGCCACTGGACCACCATAAACATTGTGAATTTGCTGATTTTGCCTTGGAACAACTTGAAAACGATAACGATTTTTTTAAGAAAATTATCTTCTCCGATAAGGTTCACTTTCATCTGAGTGATGCGGTAAATAAACAAACTGTCGATTCTTATACGAAGAAAATCCACAAATTATTTATGAAAAACCATTACATTCACCTTAATTGACAGTTTGGTGTCGTTTTTGGGCTGGTGGAATCATCGGTCCGTAAGTTTTCAAAATAAATCTGGTAACACCGTTACTGTCAATGGAGATCGGTATAGATCGATGATAACCAACTTTTTATGGATGAAATTTGAAGATATTGATCTTGACAATATTTGGTTCCAACAACATGCCACACAGCAAGTGCAACAATTGAATTATTTCGAAAAAAGGTTGAAGGTTCGATTATTTCAAGAAATTGTGATATGAAAAAGTGTTCGAAAATTGGATTCATTGAATTCGTTCCAGCAGAACAAGTCGTGGAGGCCATTTGAATTACATTTTATTCAGAAATTAATTGTATCGATTGTACTTCACATCAATTAAAAAATATTGGAAAACCCGATACATCCAACAACTTATTGAATCTAGCTATAGCTGTAAGAATAGAGATGTCACTTTATGGATGTGGTGCCTTTATGAAGGTGCTCGTGATTATCATTTACAAATGGCATTTATGTAATTATTTATCAACCGTCCCACCTTCAAGCGTCGATTCTAAAAGAGCTTTTTGGCAGCTGGATCGCTATATTTTAAGTTTCAATCTCGATTGCTTAACGAGACCTCTCGAACCGTTTAGCTACAACTTGGTATTACGTTCCCTCATTCCTATTAAATAAGATAAGGACAGTACCTTATGCGCTCAAAGCATGCAGAGTGCGAAATTGTCAAAAATATTTAAGTTTAAAGGCTAGTTATTGTTGGAAGCTTTCTACGTAAAAGCTCTTACTTATAATGTACGTATAAGGAAATACGAATTTAAATCATAAACTTTTGTTATGATTCTGGAAATCATATTTCTATGTTTGGTGGACAACAGAGGCAGGGGTTGGTTTGTTATTTATGTTTATTATATAAAGCAAAACATAAAACTTTTATAACTTCAGTGCTTTAATAAAATTTTAGTTGTTCTAAATATGTATGTGAGCTTGACTAATTTATCGATTGTGGGTATAAAACTAATATTTCATTTCATGTAGCGGAACAATGCATTCCGAAAAGTTTAAACCAAATATTCAAATTATTGTTGAAATTGTTGTAATGTTTAGTAATACAAAACTCTAAAAAACTATTTAATTAAATTAGAAATTTATTTTATATAATATTTAAGAACAAGTTGTTTTTATTATTTAGAATTGGAAGTGTTTGGTTTTATGTCGAAAATTAAAAAAGAAACGACAAAAATTATCGATAACTCTTTCCAGAAAATTCACTATATAATGTACTTGTTGTATACAAAATGATGCTGAATTATTGAGATGTATGCAGTTAACTATAACCATGTGAGGAGGGAGTGTGGGTTACACATAAAATTAAAATATATTATGTAAAGTTAATAATATGGAAATAGTTATTTGATTGTTTTCAGATATACAGGGAAGAACAACTTTTTTTTGTTCCGTACTCTATAGATTTGCATGTACTCGATTTATGCATATTCAGGAAGGCACATGCACAAAAGGGTTTGAGTATAAGCATATTTTATTTGTTTATATAGGAATGAATATACGAGTAGAGTTGCTATAGTATACTTATGTGGTGATATTATTTTATGTGCTCTAGAAACTATATGCAAGTTGTAAAGTATGTATATGGTGTAGTTTAGAAAAGTTTTTGCTATAAACTACACAAACCCCTTTTCTATGTACACGAAGAGGCTGGGTATAGCTAGATTATATATAGATAATGAAAATTCTAAAATAGTGGTTTTCTGTAATGTTGAAAGTTTCGATGGTATAATATTATACATTGTAAGTACATTCTATCACTTTTGGTTCCGTTTGTTAATAATTTAAGAAAATGTTTGATTTTGCTAAGAGTCAATATACAATATTAAAAAATAAATAAACCGAAATTTGTAGCATTATATATTCTGAAGACTTAAAACAATCGCTTAGGTGGCGCAGTGGTTAAAGGTGCGGCCGTTAGAGCGGGAAGTACCGGGTCGAATCCCGATAGGGGCAGGATATAAAAGGGAAATTTCACCATTAGATTACGATCTGGGGTGTGAATGAATGCAACTATGACCCCCTGTTGGAATGCAGAACTCATGGGCCAACCCCATACATTACATTAAAGATGTGTTTATCGTCAACACCGATTGTTTCCAGAAAACAATCAATTCTTATTGACTTAGCTTGCACCTCTACGCTATTGGATAATATCTGGATAGTATAATCAGCTATATTAAACCAGGACCGTGTGGCTGTCAACACTTTTTTAAAATTCGAAGCTTTCGAATATTCTCTGGTTTATTTTTATCTCATGTTCATATGACATTTGTGTTCAGTATTCATTGAAACTTCACAATGAATAAACTAACGCGAGAAGGCTTACAACTCGTGGAATTTATTTCAAAAATCAGAGTTCAGTAATCGTCCAACTAACGCACTTTCGGAAACAATCAATAAATTTTGAACCACCTTTTCATAATTGGATATTCATCACCCGACTAGAGTGCTAACAGGTCGATCTAATGTCAAATTTTTTGATGTAGCTGAAATTGTGCGTAAAGACCGCAATCAATCAATTCGTTACGGTTCTCAAGCTCTAGATTTCATGTGGTACATTATGACTTTCTTTTAAAAAGAGATCTTGGTTTGAAGGCATACAAAATATAACTTGTTCAAGAATTGAAGCCGGTTGACTTTCCTTTGCGTAATCGATTTGGTTTATGGGCGTTGAGAAGAAACATCTCTAAATTGATCCGTTTTTTTATCGAAAAATTGTGTTAATCGAAGAGGCTCATTTGTGGCTGAATGTATACAATAACATACATAATTGTCGTATTTGGGCTGATAAACAGCCAGATGGGATTTAAGAGCTTCCAATGCATCCTGAAAAAACCGCACCAAGGTTTATGAGCAGGTGGCAACATCGAACCGTATTTCTTTTAAAACTCACTTGGACAGCATCAGCATCGTAAACTTCAATGGCGCAAACTACAGAGCAATGAGCAATGAATTTTTAATAGATGCTGTAACGTACAACATACATATTTTTGTTACTGAAAGAAAATTTTAATGAAAACCTCATATCAATAAAGGACCTGTAAATTGGCTTCAAAAATCGTATGGTCTGACGCTGTTACATTATTTTTTATGAGGGTTTCAAATTTAAAAGCGAACACGCGTAATTAACGGTATATCGGCGAAAATGCTAGAAATAGTGCTTGGAAAGTTGCACCGATAGAATATAAAATATAAGAACGGATCAGGGATAACATTTTAAACAAATTATTTTCAAACTTTTAATGTCATAAACCGTTCTTCTATCATATCATCATACAAAAGCTTAGTTTGAAAAGTTTCTAAGGTACACGGCACGATTATTTCAACTTTTCACTTTCAAGCTATATATATGTCTTGATTGATTCTAAAACGAACTCTCAAGAAAACCCAATATGTTTTAACGTTACTGGGCTTATTGAAGACTTAACCTAATATTAGTGGTTTTTAAGCTTTTAACTCACTTTTTCATTCCAAATTCACTTTTACATTCCTAACAGCCCTATTATTCCATGAGCTTGAAATATTGTCAGCCGCTAAATTTAATTCCAGTTGTTATAAAATTATTTCAATACTTGCATTATATTGACTCTGTAAAGCACTACCAATTAATGAATTAACACATTTTTCAGATTATAGAGTTCCTAATAAAAAGGCCCTATTGAAAAGGATCACAATTAAGGTTTATATGAATATGGTTCTGTTGTTCGATCACACTCTTGATATGCAGTTGAATAACTTAATGGGACGATAAGTTTTTACTTCATTCGATTTGAAGGTAACCGACAGATTAAATCTCTTGCCCTGCCGGAAATTAGCAACTCATATAATTAAAAAAAATATTTAATGTTTTTCAAATATAACAAAATTAGACACTGGAGTCAAGCTCATAATGGGGAAATAATTTTCTTGTTGTGTATTCGTATCTAACTTAGGTACATAACTTGTTTCATTTAAAAAAAACTCTTAAAGAGAATTAGATTTGTAAACTACTATATATGTAGTAGTTAACGAGTCTAAGACTCGTTAGTCTAATTGCTGGTAAGGCTTCCAACCGAAAACATGCATACTTCGTTGTAAAATGACAGTGATGCAGTCAAACCTCGTGAAGTGAAACAGGCCATGGTCACATCTTTTACCGGTAATTTGATCGGTATAAGTGTCCGCATATTCTAATGAGATATAAAACCGATCTACCGAGCATTATTAAACTCGTTCGTCTCAAAATTCATGATAATTGATTTTTTTTAGCGGTAATTAAAATATCAAATATTGTTGTAAATTCTTAATAAATCAGAAATTACCAAGCATTTTACCCTAAGACTGAACTGAACGATAGAATATTTGAAATCCTCAATTTATTGCAGGAGCTTTCTTGTGGTACAGCGGGCAGAGGCACTTTGTAACGCGTAACATGTCATCTAATATCATGACTCAGTGGTTAAGGTCGTGTATTTGGAGTGAAAGATACTGGCATTTGCGGGCCAACCCATCTTTCATGTCAGTACTATAGGCTGGCATGCAGCTTTGTAATGTGCCAATGATTTTACCTTAATTGAACCTATAGCTTATGTTAAATCAGGTTTTCACGTTCTTCACTTGAAAAAACTAAACTAATTTGGCTCAGAATTACGAACTATTTAGAACTTATCTGTAGGAGAAGATATTGTGTTCGTGAAAGTTTAAATTTTCTTCTAAAATAAGCATAGTCATATAAAAGCTCACAAAACAGTACACGCCATTAGTTTAATTTCCAGACTATAGAAGCAGTGACTTATCAATGTTTCATTAAGTCAACAATATAATACGGCTTATATGAGCTTTTGATGTAACTTAAGAGGTGCTTTTAGAGCTTAATAAAGATTTGATCTTTTCGATCACAAAGATCTTTTCGATCGTCATCATATCGAAACCAGCCTACCGGACCATCATTACACTTTAACGGTATTAGAATACACAATATGCCATTAAAAACTTCAAAAAACTAAACGTCTTCAATGGCTGGTTAATTCAGCGCCCTAGCTCTCAAACAAAGCCACCTCGAAGTCTAGTATAACTTCCACCAGTTGCTGTCACGTTCACAACACTCTACTAGCATCTCACCCATATCACATCGAAAACGTCGGAAGAGTCAATGTAGTACCGCAATATATGCAGTAATTTTTCAAAACAGAATCTGGTTTGAGGTATTTGAGGTTTTGAGCACGAGAGATGTTATCACTTTGACGTCTCAAGCGGTAATTCAAGTCGATTTCAGCTTGAGAAGAAGTAACGAGATGAGGAAAGTAATCACACTAGACAGCGAGTGAGTACACATCAACGAAAACGCGCAGATGAAGGTATCTAGAGATTACCTATACAGTGAAATTAATACACCACCACAGAGACTGTTACAGCAGATGTGATTGATAGATAATCCATCTGATTTGAATATAAGACGTGCGAAATTGCTATATCGAATAAGTCTTATTTTAACCAGTGAAGTGTTAAAGTGAAGTGAAGACTAGTGTCATAGTAAGTTTCAATAATCCGGATATAACCCGAAAAAGTCGTAGAATATCATTCGACTATTAAACCACTATGTAAACTGTGATCTTAGGATTCACAGCAGTAACTATTAAAACAGTGCTGAATACACTAGGTACTTTTTAATCAATAAGCATGTAGTAGTGTGTCGCTCATTTTTGACCTTGTTCATCAGTCACACGTATTAGCCACATACGTTCTTGCCACTTACATACCAACGAATAAATCAGTTTCTGATGTGATAAAGACGAGGATTATGTTAACAAGATTACTAATAATGAACATATGAATTCTGACACAAGAGTGACAAACACATCCAAAAACTTTTCGCAGCTTTTGCAGCCGTATTTTGCCAGTAATTTTCTAATATTGATTTCCAGGTGTTCAATTGTCTCTGGTTTATCGAAGTAGACAAGTGACTTTACATAGCTCCAAATAAAATAAGTCAATGGGGTTAAATCACACGATCTTGGTGACCAATTAATTGGATCATTACGCGAAATTATTCTTTAATCATAAGTTTCTTCACATACGACGGTCGTTTGGCTTTTATTTCTGCACAACTTGAATCTTAAAAGCTTTTAAGCCAAAGTCCGTTTGTAAAATCTTCCATAAAGTGGAAGGACACAACCACAGTTGCTGAGAACGGCGATGAATTGATTGATTTGAATCTTCTTCCTGTTCGGCGTGTCACGGGACACACATTATCATTAAGAGTAAACGTAACCACTCTGAAGGACGATTATGTACATCATAATGAAATGGGTTGTCAAACAAAGGAGTGTTGCTAACTTAATGTTGTGAACCTCTAAAAAGAACCCATCTTTATAAGTTTAGATCGGTGGAACGATGCAAAACCTATCTACGAGTATAGAAACTGATTAAGGATTAGAATATGTGATCCTTTAGGTTGGATATTTTTATCTCAATAGTTAAGCTTAGTTATAATTTCATTTCTATACAAAAAGTCTAAAAAACAAATTTTTGTATAAAGTTTATCGGTACAATAATACGTTTGAAAATCAAAATCTACAAAAATTTTGTTCTAATCCTCGTTCCAAAATCCCAATACACCAACCAAAAGTGTATATGTCATTTAAATGAAAATTATTATGATACACACACACACACACACAATCTAAATTAGATTATACATATTTTTGCTAGCTTAACAGCAATAGATCAGATTTAAGGATAACAAATTTTTTTTGTTGGTTCCAAAACCGAAAATAAATGGATTTTGATCCATTGTGGATGAAGAAGCAAAAAATGGTTTTGCAAAATTTAATCTTTTTATCTAACTTCTTCAGCTAATTTTTAAAAACTGTCATAATCATGAATATTAGTCCTTTTCACCATCGCAACCACCAAGCATAACGCCCTTTTTGACACATATTTTCCTCTATATATATTTTTTTCATCTATTATTAAAGCTTAGTGATTCGAATTTAAATTTTTGTGCTTTTGTATACATACAGGACTTTATAATGTTATGTACATATGTATATGAGTAATATAGATGTATACATCTTTTATTAATATTTTGAAAATAAAAAAGATCAAAAAATTTGCATATAATTTAAATAAAAAGGAATAATAGTTGTTTTAACTATCTCTACTATTTTATTATTAATACATTTACAATGCAAAGTTCATTAAAGTTGTTGTTGCTGTTGCTCGAAAAGCTAGATACAGTATGCAAATTAATCTGGAACAAAAATTTAATTTCCAAACAATAACCACATTTTCCTAATATTCTCCCTCCCGAACAGTTTCACATTGTCTGACATGTATACGGTATACAACACACAGCAGAACAACACAATTTTGTAAAACTGACTAGTAACAAAAAGTTTTTTTTTTTTAATTCTTGTTTGGTTTGTTTGTTGTAGCATTGCGTTGAAGTTTTTAAAACTATAAAAGTTACATGGATCTGGAAAAACATTTTTTAATTTATTCAAAAATAAAGAAAAACTGTTAGGTTTGCTTGGTTGCGAGCTTAACAATAAACTGTACCAAATTAACTTTGGTGATAGATAAGATTAGATAGCTTTTGTAAAGTTATAATTTATGTAATGAAAGAATTAGTAGTTGTCAGTGCATGTTAAATATAATGGTACATTACGGAAAAGAAAGTTAGGAATTGCTCTAATAACATAAAGCTTCAAAAGCTTAGTATTATAAGCGAAATATAATAGCGACCCATATCCACCTAAGCTATGCCCAAGTAAAGACCGATATTAAATGAAGATCCCATACAACCAATCATTAATAGTTCGTTTGAATATTTAAGGAATAAGACCGTAAGGACTTTTTTTTTTAACTGCCAAGTATTTTTCATATTGAACTAGAAAGTTAGACCAGAAGCTATACCCAAGTGAAGATCCATATTATTGATTAAAGAGAGAATTCATACAACTAATCAATAACAGCCCATTTCAATATTTAGGGGATATGACCTTTAAGACATCGGTATTTATTGGCAAGTACATTTCATATTGGCCTTGAAAAAAAAATATTAAAAATACTTGCCAATAAAACGCGATTAATCAAAAAATGGATCTTGGCTTGGGAATAGCTCTGGAGTTACTTTATAATTATTTGAATTTAAAGTTCAATATGAAATGTACTTGACCATCTAACATCGCTGTTTTAAGGGTTGTATCCCCTCGCGCCAACGATACAGGTTATGTTAAGGAGTATTCAACCTTTTGTTTCACCTTCGATACTATGTAAGGCAGCCATTTTGGTTTCTACTATCATTTTCGCAGGAACACTTGTAGTTTGTTTGTTTCAGTCTCTCTTGAACAAAACTGTTCAACAGTCCTTGGGATAATCACGACGGTGAAAATACAAACCTAGCAATGGAAACGGTGTCCCAAGCCAATTTCTTGTGGTTAGTTTTAGACTCCAGTAACAGTACTTGAACATTTTGATTGTTGTCATTTCGGCAGTTAATCTTTGAATGTGACGGACACTACTGGTGTTCAACTTAAAACCTAGCATCTAAATACAAGTTTCAATCACCTGAATCTTCATCTTTACATCATTCTTTATGTCAATTATTTGTAAAAATAAAAACAACCAAGTCACTTAAAATTATAATCTCAAGCAGATGACATCGTCTTCAAAATAAAGAAGCCAAATATATTTTGTAAAGCCGTAAGGCAATTAAACCAGCTTTTTATTTTGGAAATATCCATAAGGCCACCAGTTACCTTATTTATCATCGCATCAACCTTAGCCAGCTAGCAACAAACGGACATGTAATCCACATATTGCTGAAACTCAACGTATAGAGAGATTTGCACATGGTCCTTCGAGCCGGATTCACAGATAAGTATAGAATTTAATTATTTGCTCCAAAACCAAGTTCTATTTATAAGTTCTGTGAAATAAAAGCTATCACGCACTTCTGAAGTAGCACGTTTATTCTCAGAAGTACAGTACATTTGCTCACAATTCTGTAAGAACAAAACTATCATATCTAAAAAAAAAAGAGCGTGTGAAATTAGTGTGTTAGTCGAACAGGTATTGATGTAAGCTCGCAAGAAGCGATTGAAGGAATGCGTATCAAAGCAAATCGTTCTAAAGAGCTTTTAGATAAAAAAGCGGAGATATAAGCATATCTTTTATTTGCAATAGACACAACTGTTGACACAACTGTTGAATCCAAAATGGACGAAGCCGAAGAAACTTACCACGATATTGTAACTAGATTAAAGATAAAGAAACGTGGTGTTTGTGAAACCAGCATTACAAACAACGACACAAGTTTGAACTTGACCACTATGAGTACCGGACCAGAGGTGCGTTTAGCTAAATTACAAATCCCAACATTCTCTGGCGATTACACAGAATGGCAAAGTTTTTTTGATTTATTTTATTCAAGTATTCATAGTAGAGATACAATTTCTTCAGCTCAAAAATTTCAATACTTGATGGGATTGCTTAGAGGAGACGCATTTTCACTCGTTAAGCATTTTAAAATAACCGAATTCATTCGAAACTTCATCGAACAACCGAACGTTCAAATAGCAACTGCGAACAATATACGAAAATTGCTGGATACATCCGACGAAGTACTTCGTGGTTTGAAGGCACTAGTTGACCAAGCCGAAGCGAGAGATCCTTGGCTCATCTATTTACTTTTGCAAAAATTGGTTGGTGTGACACGAAGTTTATGGGCTCAACAAAACACCAACAATGAGTTTCCTTCGATCACCAACTTCATCGATTTCTTAATAAAAGGAACTGATCCCTTGGGGGACTATATGAAATTTTTACGATTTCGTATTTTCCGAAATCGTAAAAATTTTATAAAAACCCCCCTGGAATCAGAGAAAACTAACTCATCAAGATCGGTGAAATCCAATCCAACATACAGAACAAACCCAAGAGTACCTTTGTAACCACGACAACTACCAATTGCATAGCATGTGAAACTCAACACCATATAGATTGATCGAATGCACTCGCTAAAGGCATTATCAGTTGACGAGCGTAGGAGTTTAATAAGCAACCACAAACAGTGTTTTAACTGTTTTAATCCAGAACATAATGCTCTCCAATGCAGAATTCGAGGAAGATGTCGACAATGTTCCTTCAAACACCATAGTCTCTTGCATGTAGACAAACAAACAACCACTTTTACCGCAAATATAGAAGCCTCAGTTAATATCGACGAAGACAGTGTAACCCAAACCTGTCATACACGTAATGACCTGCAATCGAAAATTCAAAATCACGTGTTAGTTGGCCGTGTTACCGTGTTAACTGGAATGATTGTATCTTTCTCGCAGGCGTGCGGCTAAAAATGCTGCACATCTAGAGTGTTGCGTTAAGCACAAACAAGAGAATCTTATCTTGTGTCATCAAATCCAAGAACAGTGGTGAATGGCAGGTGTATGGTTACACATTATACAAACGCTGAAGTCTCTTAGGGGTTCGTCCTCAGAGTTCACTTGTCATGGTTACTTTTTTCGCAAAATAACGATATCGTAGAAATCAGTGCTATGAATTGTCGCCATAAATGTGATCTCTCGCCATAAATGTTCAACAGTTGTTGAACGGAGTAAAACCAAAAATTCTTCAACTATGTTTCTTTTTTATAATAATAACCACTACAATCTATTTGCTACCTTCTACCGTGCTAACTTTCTGACCGACTGACTGTCAACTGTATAAGAAGATTACAAATTGCTCTCTCCGTGCAGCCATAGTTACCAGCCAAAGTATAGCGGACAGTACAAATCCGTTTCGATCATCAATATTAAAAGTTATAGACAACAGATTGTCAATTTTCAGGCGCAGTATAGTGACTATATTACTGTCATTTTACATCGTTGTAGGAGTTTTTTTTTCCATATTTTCGAACATTTTACGAAGTACCATCATATTCTTCCCTTTCTCGATTGATCGAGTCGTATATAAGTTTGTTGTTTTATTTTGTTTGTATATAGAATCATTAATAGCGAAAGTTTCATCCAATGACTGACCGATTTGGAACGAATCCTTTTTAATAGCTTTTGATAATTTTTTTTTGCCAGAGAGTGTTTCTTGAGTTGAACATATCGCGGAAACCTTCCATTCTTCGAGCATAATTTCGTTTTTCATGTTTTCACAATATACATACATAAACTAGCAACCCCCTGGTCGCTCGCATGGCAGAGAAGGTAGCGTAAATGCTCTGTCATTCGGGGGTCTCGGGTTCGATTCTCGGGGTGGTGACGATTCATCAATCACGATTGGGTGTTTTTAATCTGTATGTGTATATGTGGGTTGAAACGTGGGCCTCTAGTGGCATTGAGTTCTGGAATTATTTCCACCTTCTTTAATAATTACTAAGCAACCCCCGATAACATAAGTAAAACAAGTTGCATTATACTTGCTTTTTTTGTAAACTAACTTGTTCTTTAGACGACATCTTTCACTCATCTCATAATGACTTAATGAAAAAGTACGAGAACGAATTTTTTGATGTCGTGGAACAACTACCCGACGCGTCCTAGCTGTGTACATTATTCGACCAATGTTAGTGATTATTTTGCCTGTGATCCACTTACAATAATTCTTTACAAAAACGCAATCATCAACACAAGTAAGGAAGACTTTTGCTTCTGCGGACGATGGTTATATGGTTGGACTCATCAGTGATAAACAAGTTTTTGGTTATCGACCGTGTATCAATTCTCCTGGAGATTTTCCTCTAGTAGTCGGAGTTTGTTACCCATCTATCTCTAGCTTCTTGATCGATGTTTTAAATGTCCAAACACACCGCTCAGCTTCCTCATTCGAATGATGAATGAAAAGAGGCGGATGTGAAATGTTCGATGCTGTTTCTGGTACAATACATGTGAAACTCTTCTGACACAAATGTCGTTCGATTGTCGCTCACTAAAACGTCAGGTAATCGTTCCGATGCAAATATTGCTTGTAATGCTTTAGTAGTGCTCACACTTGTGATTGAAATCGTTCGTACGACGTATGGATATTATGAAAATACATCCACACATAATAGCCACATACTATTTTGAAATGGTCCTGCAATATCGACGTGGATTCTTTCCCACGGACGATGTGGTGGAGGCCAACTGGTTAATTTCAGAAAAGGACATGTTGAAAACTCCTGCAATTTTGTACTTTTCTTTCGATGGCGCGAACAATACCGTGCCACCAAAAATGCCGTAAACCAGTTGTTTTGTTCGGACGATTTTCCAGCGTTCTTAATGTAACATTGAAACACTTTTTCTAAAAGGGATTCTGGAAAACAACTCGTAATGTCTCCGTTTGTAATAATAATGCACTATACGATGAGAGTTTAATAATTTTTCTACCACCTGATAGGGAACTAGCATTTCATCATTCTTTTGGTAAAACGTTAGGCCATCCAGTCTGAATAGTTTGAGACTCTATACTTAGTTGCTAATTCCTTTTTTCTCGTGGCGTATCAAAGTCTAAGGGAATATCACAAATTTCTTTATATATGCCTTTTCGATTCGCAAACATGTCTCTTTGACCAATTGGTTAACGGGATAGTGCGTGAGCATTGCAATGTTTTGATATTAGCCTGTACCAGATCGTGTAGTTATACTCCACTAACGTGATTGCCCCACGTTGCAGCTTCTGGATATTCATAACTGCCAGCTTTTTCGGGATGGAAAAGGTTTAATAACGGTTAATGTACACCAAAAAATAATAGGCAGAGCTTCCTTCTCTATCTGCAAATATCGACGCTAGTGTTGGTTTAACTTCCAACTTTGGTAGCTTCCACATTTCCTTTCATGGCTTGGAATGAAAGACTGAGCTCGAGATACAATATAAAATAACTGACTAACTTAAGACTCTGTGAATACTACATAGAATAAGTGTGAAAAAGTGTACAAAAAATCCAGAATCTCAGGCAGTTTGGGGACCTACTTTACTATTCATCAAGCGGAATTAATTAAGGTTACTCACTGCGTTCGTTCCGCTTTCGTTGCTGATGACAAAAATACTCCACACTGGTAGAGGATACTAAGAAATTTCTTTACCTCCTTGGTTGTAACCAGCATGTGGGATCCTGTCCATTGTGACAGTGAGGGTAACGTAATTGCAGACTGTTTGGCTAAAACAGGTTCTCCCTTATATTTTATTAGTCATGAACCAGCTGCTTCTCTAAAAACCCTTAAAACATTTGCTAGCTACTTCTTATCGTAAGGCGAAATATTTTGTCAGAGGGCTTAACCCGAAGCTAGTTAATTACGTTGTTCTATTGAAAAAGGACAACTTGGAGTATTGATTTCTATACTTACTGGCCATGGCCATTTCAAAAGTCACTTTCATCGCATGAAGCTTGTCAGTGATGCCGTATGCGACGAATGTCTAGAGGATGTTGATGACAGCTTCCACTTCCTCGGCAATTGTCCGGCATTCGATCTCATGTGTTGCCTAGTATTCAACTCTAGAAATTTTCCTGCAAATCTACTGTCTTCTCTACCCTGGTTCAAACTATCTCCAGTTTGCTAAGATTGCAGAGCTCGCCTGTGATGAAATATTAGGTTTCCACCATTGGCTCTTTCTGGCATTGAGTGCAGAACCTTAAAGGGTTCGAGCCAACTTTAATAAAAAATTTGGACATTACTTGTCCGTACACGTTTTAAGGCAGTCATAACAACATTATACATGTGCAAATCACTAATGAGAGAGGATTCGGTGGTATGTTGTGATTTGAGGTGTTTTACTGACACATGAGATGTCCAGATATCTAACAATGGGTACCTCATGCTTCGTGCTAAATATTTACAAAATATTCAAAACTCCTTTCACAAAGTAATATTTTCGAGAAGTTGTTATATTCTGAATCTATTGAGAAAAAAAGTCAAAATTTCATTCAACAATTTGAATCCGATTAGACGAAACCCCTCATAATATTATAATTTGTTGAGTGCCTAAACCCTAATTGTGTTCGAGGGTGATCGTAATCTTATAACATTACGTTCATGTAAATAACACAAAAGCTCTCTAAAAAAAAACACTTCAAAATTTTATTGTTCGCCAACACATTTTTTGGCACATCCATATAAAGATTGTGCTTGGCTGTGTGTTATTTTTATATAAGGTATTAACAAAAACAAATAAAACAAAATATCTGATGCCACCATATGGTGTAAAAACATCATCAATCTTTTTTCTTGTTTTCATCTCCAGGATCTCGAATCCATATGTGAATTTGTGAATGTACATCCGTACGTATTGTACGAGTATATTCCCTTTTTAGTGATTCAACTCAAATATCCGTTTGATATGTTCAGAATATTTTACATATTACCTATTATTGTTACACCATATATGTTTGTATGGGTGAGTGTGTGTGTATACATCAAAAATATCTAAGGCATATACAATATGTGTGTGTTTGTGTGGCAGCTACACAACATAAATACAACAAATGGTAAAATGAAAATTGTGTTTTTCTTTTGTTTATTTTCAACTCTATCATCACGTTGATGACGTTTATGTGCTTTTATATGTTTGGTTCAGCTTGTGCTTTATGTATATATAACATATTTGTACATATAAACGTACAGATAGATATATATTTTATTTTTTGGACGAGATGTGAAAGGAAGCAACATACACATATTATTCTCGTGTACTTTTTTGTTGTTGTTGTTTTTGTTGTTGCTGCTTCAAACGGATATAAAAATAAAAAGGAAATGAATTATTACGAATACCTTACCGGAATTTATTTTGATAAATTTTTATGAATAATCTTTATGTAATGTATGTATATGTCGGAATATATCGTTGTTATATTGTATCTCATAAGTATAAGCGAATTGGATATGTGGTACTTACATATATGTACGCAGCTACACGCCGCAAATATAAATATTTATATTGCTATAATGCATCACGATTAACAATATTATTTTATTGTTGTTTATACGCATAATTTTGTTTTTTGCCTGTCGTGGATGAAAAGCTCAGTGGGATTAAAGACTTAAAGAACAAAACACAGCAGTGCTAATTTAGTTGGTGAGGCAAAAGTTTGTTTTTCCAACGGTGATTTAAATGTGTAAAGAATCGTGGTCAAGCTATAGTTTTATTTTTAATGCTCGAAAGCTTGAAACAAATTCAAAGCTTTTTGATTTGTTAAACATCCTTAATATGATAATTTTCGGGTCTAACAGTCATAATAATGAATTTGTTTTCGCAGATAAAATGAATGATATAAAGGTTGTTGTTTAGAGGCTTATAACTTTGAGCTTTTTGCCAGAATTACTATTACTTGCTGTTAGATGAGACTATAAAAGTGGTTAATTCGTGGAGCTTGCGATCTGAGATACACTTACAGTTACATGTCAACAGTGTTTATATGCCAACAGTAATGGAAAGAAAACCTGTCTGTATTAATTATTTAATAAGAATTGGGACGAAAAATTCGGTCTTACCACATTTGAAGACACTCTAGGTTTTTAATGGCGGACTGAAACATAACTCGAGACATAGGTCATTTTATTCGTTGTAGTATCGATGGAGTTGACTTTTTTATTTTCCCCCAGTCAATCTGGCGCTATTGGCTTGTTGAGACATCCCTTCTCAGACGTACACTGTGTTCCGAAATCGGTTAGTTCTTCTAATGAAGTCCAAGATATCTGGTATTTCAAATAGTCGTCAGTTGATCCCCAAATAGGAATTGTGATCCAAATCAGTGTAGTCTAAGGGAAAAGGTTGGAGAACAGGAGCAGAAGAATGGCTCAACAGATTCTACTTTTCCTCTCCTACCTGTTCGCAGTTTGCGATGATCCGTTTTTTAATTCTGAACATTCAAGGAACAATGCCCCATGAGAATGTCCAACAAAGTAGTGTGCTTGGCCCTGTGTTATACCTTCTGTATACAAATGATTTACCAAATATAGCAGAAGCCAGAATAGGGACTTTTGCTGATGACACTGCAATTATGACCACTGGTACTAGTATTTTCGAGTCAACACGGAAACTACAAAATGATGTTAATACAGTAAACACTTGGACAAAAACTTGGAGAATAATGCTAAACGAATCAAAATCAACACACATCAACTTCACCAACAAGAAAGTGGAATACATCCCGATTAGACTGAATTCTCAACCAATTCCTTACTCTGACAATGCGAAATACCTTGGCATGACACTAGACACTAAGCTTAGGTGGAAAGTGAATGTTAAAAAGAAAAGACAAGAATTGAATTTTAAATTCAGAAAAATGCAGTTGCTTTTTGGAAGAAACTCTGAACTGACAACGCAAAACAAACTACTATTATACAAACAAATCCTTACACCTATCTGGACATATGGCATTCAACTTTGGGGCTGTGCAAAGAAAACTACAGTTAAGATCATGCAAACATTTCAAAACAAAGTACTACGTAGCATTGTCAATGTACATTCATGGTATATTAGAAATGACAACCTCCATCGAGACCTTAACATGGAATACGTCAGTGATGAAATATTTAAGTTTGCAAGGAGTCATGTACTGCGACTGCAGCAACATGACAACGAGGAGCTGCGGAACAACTGGATCACACCAATGGACCAATGCGCCTAAAAAGAACAAAGCCTTTAGAATTAGTGGTTCCCTGAACTACAGAAATTAAAGGACTGGACGAAAGGAACGAACCGATTTTTCTCATCCCATAAGATGCTACACTGCTTAAAAATACAAAACATTTATTAGATAAGAACTGAGATTAGTTGTAATATTATACAGAAATACAGATTAAAAACAAAAAAAAAAACTTCATCAAATGAATAACCAGACAGTTAAAATATTTTCTGTGGCAGATTTCTAGTATAAAAATATTTTCTTAAATTGATAATTAAATCTTACAATGATTAATCTGTCTGAATATTTTCCTACCTTAAAGTTATTGCCTAAAAGGTATAATCGGTCTATGGAATGTATAATTCGCTGTACCATCGAAATATGTTAACCCCAATTTTCATTATTGGATAATACGCAACTAAACAGACGACATGCAGTACGTAGTGAAGAAAATATAGCGAGTGATGAATCTATTCAGCTCTGCGTTGAACAGAGTGGTTCAGCGTTGTGGCTCATTTCGGGCTTAATCGCCATACAAATTATTAAGCAAACTTGCCGTATTTGAGCTGCAGAGCAACCCGAAAAGTTTCAAGATGTACCATTAAATCCAGACAAAACCACGGTTTGGTGTAGTTTATGGGCTAATGGAATTATCGGTCCATTTTTTTTTAAAATGAGGCTGATTGGAACGTAACTGGACCCGTTATAGCGACTTGATAACGTACTATTTGATGTCTGAAATTCCATGATCTCGACCATTGCGTCCAAAAGCACAGCGCTACTTGTCTCGCAGCCCGGACTAGTGAATTGGACACTTCGGACATAAAGATCATACTATCAATAAATTTCATTAAAGAAAATAGACTAAATTTAAATAAATTATATAATTTTCCTACTAATATATTAACCCTTTTATTAATTAATTATCTTTTTTTTCAAAATAGTCCTATTATCAAAGTGCGTCCATCATAACTCAAGAAAATTTGGTATTCAGAGAGAATTTTGGATAATCGACAAGAGATGAGCTTATCCCATCTGGTGCATATCCCCAAATTGATAGTTGACATTTCTTTTAAGAGATAATGACGTAACTTCTAAAGTGTGCCCAGGTTCCCCAAAAGTGGAAACTACATCTGAACGTGCCAAAACATTTTCTTTGATACCCATGTGACTGCGTATACTGTGTAGTTTAACTTCTTTCAGTCGATTTAGATCAATTATTGTCTCTGTTGTTTGTTTGTTTGCTTTTTTATCTCTACAATCTGTTTCGTGGCTCGAGGCACTTCTAACTCTTTCGCGGTTCTCTTATTTACGTCCTTACCTTATGCCATTACAGCCAAATCGAGGACGTAGGGCTATAGGTCCGATTTACGTAGAATCATCTGCACATTGCATAGCTCCATGATACTGACATGGAAGATGGGTTGGCCCATGAACTCTGCACTCCAACAGGGGGTCATAGATGTCTTCATTCACACCACCGATCGTAATCGTATGGTAAAAAATCCCTTTACCATCCTGCCCCTATCGGGATTCGGACCCGGTACCTCCCGCCCCAACTGTCGCAGCTTTAACCACTGCGCCACCTGGGCGGTCAATGATTGTCTTCAAAACAAGTTTCGATGAAACAGTATTGGAACCAATCGCCTTTTGAGCAGCCTGGCTACCAGAAAGGATGCAGATACGTCGATCTATTCGCTTAAAGACAGTAGTGTACTTACCAAGATAACATTACATAGATAACATCATACAGATCCGTCAGTAAAAACCATCATATCGTCACCTGAGAGGTAGGATGGACTCTTGTTGTCCCATACGTGATTTTCGGTTATCATTACACAAAATAATTTTCCAAACACCCCATATTTGACAGTGCTCAGAAGGACCAAATAGATTGTCTCTCCCTTCGATATCTATGTATATTAGTTTATATTATGGTATGGGAGATATTCCTTTCGGCAACGATGACTCGAATACGTAATTGATTGATCCTGACATCATCCGACTTATGGCAAAAGTATGCAATTACGCGGTTGGGTTATTACAAACAATGCATGTATTCAACTTATCACGATACCTCTTAAAATGTACTCTTAATCGTTACTCTTAAATCGACGAACCGGGTTCGAATTCGGATATGGGTAGGGTGAAAAAAGGGATTGTTTACCATCCAAGTCAGAATAAAAGGTGAATTTTTCTATATTCTCATATATGTAGTATGACAAGTCGCATTAAATTCAAGTCCCTGTGCATAATTACACAACAAACTGGTCCTTGGCATGCCCAACTCAAATGATCGACGCGTTGTTGGTTGTTTCGATTATATCTCTCACTTCACCTCACAGTGATATTATCTGAAGTGTAACCTGTTTTTTGTCTGCCAGGCTTTGTTGCATCCACCACAGAACATGTAGTCTCAAATATGGGCGATTATGGCAACCAAAAAGTTCACGAATTTTGCGTTACGTGTTTTTATTCAACAAGTAAAATGAAATGATAGAAAATAAGCTTAAGCAGCTTATGTAACACAACCACCATTGGAGAACCCTTATGTAACATAGCGACAGACGAAATTTACAAAAGTTATTCCAATAGATGATTTGAATAACCTGTATGACTCGTGCTTGGACTTGGAGTGCAGAACCCATATGGGCGAATCAATCTTGCAGTTCAGTACTTTAAGCTGTTATATGGAGCATTGCTATGTAGAGATAGTCTGGAAATTTTGGAAATATATTTGGTAGTATATTAGCTAGACTCATAAATCGACCAATCACACCTTTTTATACCTTCATGTAGCCTATGTAATGCAATGATCTGATGGAGTTGATTTGCTTGTAGTGTAACGAACTTTAAAACAGTAAATGGTTAATTGTCCTTTATAGATGTAAAAACATTACTAACTTTTCTCATATAAGTAGATCACCATTAAGCAATCGTTCTTGGATTTAGCCACTTAGGATTAATTGATTGCATTTAACTGGTTTAGTATAAATGTTTTTAAATAAATGTGACTCAATAAAATGTCAAAATTCTGTAAAACCTTCTACTTAAAAATAGACGCGAGCTTTTAAACGAACACATTAACAGCTTAAGTCTACTTTTCAGTTGAAGTTTCTACAGCCATCCTGATATGATGGTAAACGCTACATGTTTTCATGAAACGGTAATTCGTGATTTAACGCCCAACCGCCTCTCCAAGTTTAGTGACAGATCAAGTTTTTAGAATACCCTTTAGTTCACAGATGTTTGTATCATAAAACGTTAACTGCATATTTCGTATAACGTGACCGAGCCAGCGTACTCGCTGTTCTTTGATTTCATGCACGGTATCAGGAGTTTGCATTAAATTCTTGATCTCGTGGTTGAATAGAACTCGGTATGCGCCATCATCGTCGCGTTTTGGGCCATATATCACACGCATGATTCTTCTCTCGAATGTTAGAAGCCATCTTTCGTACTCATCCGTCAGGGTCCAACTCTCACATCCATACATGACAACGGGTCTGATCAACACTCTGTACAGTTTTGATTTCAGCAGTGGACGTAGAGGATACAAAACCCGATTGCCAGCGGCAAGGCAAACTTTGATATCCTCTCCCACACTATTATCGTGAGTAATGAGAGATCCAAGATACTTGAATCGCATCACTCCTTCAAACGTGTGGTTTTCACTACTGAAATCACTTGCGTCTTGGTCTCGAAAACCAGAGGTCATATATTTGGTTTTGGACTCATTGATTTTCAGACCAACGGAAGCTGAAAACTGTTTCAGTGGATCAAGTATCTCTTTCACTCCGTTGCCATTTAATCCAATCACACAGATATCATCTGCATAAGCAAGAAGTTGATTGGATTGTCGGAATAAGATATTGTCCTGAGGTGTTTCACTTTTACGAAGGATGTATTCCAACATGAGATTAAAAAGTATCGGGGACAGCGCATCTCCTTGTCGAACACATTTTGTAATTGCAAAAGTTCTCGATAGACTGTTCTCAACTTTGACACAGCATTGTGACTGCGTTACTGTCATTTTACACAAATGTACATATTTTTGTGGTATTCCTAAATATTCAAGCGCATACCATAGCCTCTCTCGATTGATCGAGTCATAGGCTTGCTTGAAATCTAGGAATACCTGGTGTATATTGCAAGATGTTTCGTTGTACTTGGAAAGAATCATCCGCAGCGAAAAAACTTGATCAGTGACTGACCGATTTGGACGAAATCCTCCTTGATAGTCACCGACAATTTCCTCCGCCAGAGAGGTAGTTCTTTCCAAGATTATGTAAGACTGTAACTTGTATGCTGTGCAAAGGAGAGCTATACCGCGATAATTCTCGCACTTCAAGCGATCACTCTTTTTTTAAATATTGGGCATAACGCGGCCACTTTCTATTCTTCAGGCATCACGTAGTTCGCCATACCAATCGAATAAGGTCGAAAAGATAGTTCCACAAAGTTAGTCCACCGAATATCAAGAGCTCTGAATTAATGCAATCAACTCCTGGTGAACGATTTTTATTTAGTCTCTGCATGGCCATTGTTGAATTCCTCATAGGATGGATCCTCAATGAACATCTCTGAGGTCTGTATTTGAGGGTATTCAAACACAGCTTGTGATACATGTGGAACATTAAGTAGATCAGAAAAATGTTCACGCCATGTATCCAGTACCACATCAACGTTAATACAGAGGTGTTCATCCTGGTCCCAAATGGCAGTTGACCGAGATCTTAAGGTATGATGCAATTCGGTGATTACTTTAAAGAAACTACGCGAATTGTGCTCATTGCTGAGTTGTTGTACTCTTAAGACCTTAGCCTTCCACCATTCTCGCTTCTTCAGTCTACAAATTCGTTTAGCTGTCCTCCTAGCAAGAACTGCTTTATTTTTCCTTGCGATTGTAAACCGAGTCTGCGCTTCATTATAGACTATATTGCGTTGCTCAACAGCAAGACGACACTCCTCATCAAACCAATCATTTTTGGGCTTAGTTTTCACTATACCGAGAGTGTGCTGTGTTTTCAATACTTCCCAGACACTGTTCACATCATCAGATTGGTAATTGGTTAGCGTAATGCTATTGCTGACAAGATCTTGGTATTTTCGTTGCGTTTCTTCATTTATCAGACCTTCACAGGAGAATCGCGTTGTATATTCTCCTGTCCTCCTTGACTTGTACGAAAATCTTCACCGTAGCTTTGCAGTGACTAGATAATGGTCACTGCCTATACAAATTTGGTTGACGACCGATACGTTCTCACGTCTTGGACAACTTGAGCCCGACCTTTAGAAATCAGCACATGGTCAATTTAAAAATAATATAAATCGTACTCACTACTTCAATGGGAACCTTTTGGAAAACCCCATGTGTTTTTAACTGACTTGAGCTGTTATTTCAATCCTTATCGTTGCATAATACAGATTTAAACCATGTAACAAAAATATTTGAGAACCCAAATATAGGTTTAAGCTTTCTTGTGTTTTACAATGGCTAATGGAGTCAAACGAATAGGTACATTCGGTGTACCCGTCAACTTGTAGTGACATTTTATGACTTTGATCGTGCTGCTGGTAAATAAGGGCTTTGTAGATGAAGATCAATTTGCATGAGCCCATGTTGGTACGGCGGAACATTTCGAGCACATTATAAGTTCAAATGATTTGAGTAAAGATGAAATCAACGTTATACCTCTTTAAGATGATACATCAATTCTATCCTTAGGTTTGAATAGTGGTTTTATTCTGGTTAAATTTAATTTTTTAGGAAATTCTCCCAATCTCAGCGACTGATTGAACAGAATGCAAAGAGGTAGTTCCAAACTGGTGCAATCTTTAAAAAATAAACAGGTATATGGTCAGAACCACAACCATTTCCGAATGTTGTCAGAGCTTTATTTATGGTTTCTATTGTGATATGTGGTACTTTAAGTGACAGGTTGCATATCTTTCCAGGCCTCGTTCAATTTATCCATCCTTGTTTCGATTTGCTCAACATTTACATTTGGACTAGCGTCCCAGCTAAATTTATCGGCAAATTTTTTGATATTGGTCAATTTGGCCTTTACAATCCCACGTTTCTTTATTAAAGCTTGTAATTCGGACATTTTGATTTTAATTAGATTTATTCTTCTTTGAGTGAGTGTAGTGAGGAATGTTGTGTTCAGATATGAAAACCACGCAAGAACGTAATAAATAGCGATAAAATCGAAATTACGCAAACGTAAGCTTTATAAAATAATGAGACACTTTGAAGAATATAGATTCACGTTACACTACACTAGAAAACAATAATTCCCGGGTTTCGGCACCAAAATGTTGTATGGTTTTGTTTTGTGCTTAGCACATGTTTTGGTTTCTGTTGATTGAAACTTCGAGAGTGTTGAATGTTGCTTGGAAAATGTTGATTGTTAGTGGGATGCAGAAATGTATGGTGTTTGTTTCCGCAACTGAAGCATCGATTAGGGCTTTTAACTTGTTTAGGCTTTTTTGTTTTGGGCTTTTGACAAGTTAACTTGTTCTATTCGTCCGATAATCCATAATGATTGCGGAGTGTTATCTTCTCTGAAATTTTTTGTTTTAGTTCGCCACTTCTGCCGCTGATTCAGTGTACATAGATAATCTCTAGACCATGACGTCCAAAATGCTTGCACCCTGTTCTCGATATTTTGCCATTTTGACAACCTCAATATATGAATTTGAGTTATATCTGGTTCTGGAATACTGGTTAATGGCTCTCCAATCAAAAAATGCACTGGAGTGAGCACATCAAAGGACGAGACGTCATTGGATACTGCACAAAGTGGTCTTGAATTTAGCACGGCCTCTATTTGAATAATTAACGTATTTGCTTCTTAATATGTGAATGAATTCGATCCTGATACTCGGTAGAAATGTGACTTAACTGATTTTATGTTCGATTCCCATAAACCTCCGAAATGAGGTGCATTTGGAGGGTTGAATTTAAATAAAATTTTCTGTGGTGATAGAAATTCATGGATTAATTTAGCGTGGTTATCTGAACAAAATTAGTGCCATTGTCACAGTGTAATTGACAAGGTTATCCTCGGCGACCGATAAATCGCTTCAGAGCTGCAATAAATGCTTCTGAAGTCATGTCGGTTACGAGCTCTATATATGTATGGCCTTTACAGACAAACAAATAAATAGAGCTATATATGCTTTAGTTATGGTGTGTTTTCCTCGTCCTTTCCGATCTTTTAAGTACAAAGGACCTGCATAATCGACACCAGTGTTAAGGAATGGTCGACCGGTGCTCACTCGCTCTCTAGGTAAATCAGCCATAAGGTGTTGGTTATGTTGTTTCTTCCTCATAAAGAAAGGTTACGCATTTTTGAACATTCCGTCTTGTCACTTTATGACATCCAATTATCCAAAACCTCTGTCTTATGATACTTGTTAATAGTGTTGACCCTGCATGTATGTTGTCGCGATGATATTTATCAAATAAAAGTTTCGTAAACGCATGACTTAGGGGAAGAATTATTGGATGCTTGACATCAAAACTACAGCTTGCGTTGGAAATTCGTCCTCCTACCCTCAGAATTCCTTTATCATTCACAAATGGAGTAAACAATATTTTTCCTCTTTGATGTATCGTAAATCATCTGAAAAGGCTTCTGCTTGGGTCCATTTGATACAATAGTTTTCTGCTAAGTTAAATTCGTCAACTGTAGGTGGCAGGATAAATTGTTTACGGTTCATAAGTTCACTCTTATATAATTAATATTTGCTAAGTTGAATCTAAAGACATAGCTTAAAATTCTATAAATTTTATTTAAAAAGGAAAATTTAGTAAACAGTTGTTGGCAAATATGATCTGAAGTTAGTGTGGTGTGATAATTGTCATTGTATTGTTTGCGAGTTTCGAGTATATTATCTGCAAATATATCTTTTACTGGTGTAAGTCCTTTAGGCCAATGTTCTTTATTGTTAAGTAACCATTCAGGCCCATGTTAGTCCTCTGGAAGCTGAGTCGGCAGGGTTGTCTTTTGATGGTATGTACATCTATTTTTCTCTGGGCATTTGATCTAAGATGTATGACGTTCGATTACCGATAAAACAATTCCATGGCCTTGGAATATCTGAAAGCCATGTCAACACAATTTGTGAATCTGTCCAGGCATACGAAGAGTTTATATCTAATTTAATTGCTTCTTGAACATATTTTAGAAAACGACAGAGAAGCATCCGAAAAGCCATGCAATTGAATATCTAGATGTTGTTTCTTATAAGTGCCAATAAATCGGGATATTTGGATGTTTTCGAGATTATGCAATGATGATCTCAATTTCCTACATTTTATTTGTATGTCTCCTGGTAACTCATCGTCCCACGATAGTTTGCGAAGCCATAGCTGTTGAAACAAAATTTAAATTAATATCGTTGTAGGTGACAGACAACCCAGAGGATCAAAAATACGGGATGCTTCTGATAGTAATGTCCGTTTTGTTACTCTATCGACATCTTCTAAGATAACTCTGAATGTGAAATGATCATCCCTTGGATCCCATAACAACCCGAGTGCTTTTACTATTTCCATATCTTTGAACTCCAGAAAATGTGTATTCTTATCTGTAGATTGAATGCGTGTCATTAGACATCCAATTTCGAAGCATAAATCCCGCTTCTCGTAGAAGGGATTTAAGTGCTGTTTCTAATTCGTCGCAGCCTGTCAACATATCGTCGACTTAAAAATCAGATTTTAAACGTATAGCAGCATCTGGATATTTTTCGCGATAATCGGTAGCAAGTTGGTGTAATGTGCGGCAAGCTAGGAACGGTGCGCTCGAAGTTCCGTAGTGAGATGGAATGTTTGTAGTTCTTCATTAGTTGGATTGCGCCAGACAATGCGGTGAAGATCTCGGTCAGCAGGATGAAGAATGATCTGGCGGTGCATCTTCTCGATATCCGCTGATAAGGCAATTTTAAGTTTACGGAATCGGAGAAGTATCGTCATGAGATCGTCTTGAATGATGGGTCCCGTTAACAGTAAATCGTTGAATATATGGATAAATTATGGATATATGGATATTTAGATTAAGGGCGTCAACACTATCGTGGTTGAGATCCATATCAACTTCTTTTGGTGTGTCGACCCTTGCAGTTGTTCTGATTTACCTCATCACAGAAATCATTATTAAGATTCGAACTATGACTTGTAGGTTCAAAGCTTCTAATTTTATTGAGTTGAGTTGACCAAGAATACTATACGGTCTTAATGTTTAATTTATTCTTAATTTATGAAGTGATTGGTTAATTGTCAACTAGCGAGACATATCAGTCTAAAATGGTTTATAAAACATCGCGGTTATAAAATTAATTGTATCGCTTACGACGGTATTTAAAACTACAAAAGTCCAAAAAAGCGCTCTTTGAAATAATAAAACTACTTAGCTTTGATTAATCATTGAAATTAATCATCTAACTAAATAAAAAGTCGAACAAAAAGTTTCCCGAACCCCTCGAAATTAAATTAAACAAGAAAATATTGTCGTCATTGTTATTGTAAATTGTTGTTGCTGCTTAAGTAAAAGTAACAATAACAGTTTTCTTTTCAATTAAATTTAATTTATTTATATTTTTCTTTCTATTCTTGTTTTTTTTTTCTTGTTGTATATCCTATCAAGAAGCTAAGTGTCAAAAAACAACCCTTTTTATCAGCCCTTATTTTTTGTTTTATTTTGTGTTATTATTTCTTTCTGATTACTTTAAGACGATTTTTTTATGTTTAAAAAAAAAACAAACAACCAATTCAACATAAACAATAACAATTGTTATTTTTCTATATATTTCTCGACTCTTCGTCTAAGATTCACAAATTATAAGAAAACAAAAAAGGATATTAAAATGAACAACAACAAAAAGGGATCTCATTGTTAATATTTTGTTAAGTGGGAATTTGGCTAAGAGAGGGCAAATTTAAGCTGATTTTCGTATATTCTAATTAAAGTAAATTTAAATCAATTATTCACGAGGACCCGATTCAAGCGATTGATTTACGCACATACGTACATACATACAAAATAAACTTTTACACATAAACATTATCAAATGTGTCAATCAAATTAAAAGCGTGCATATAGTGTGATAAAACAATCGACTAACAAAATCAAAGCTAAAATATTTTTTGCATTTTGTCTGAGCTTTAAACAACTCAATGTGAATACGCTATTGAAGTTATTATATAGGGTTGGCCAATAAGAGGTTTAATTTTAAGTTGCCTGCTATGTGGAAAGCTGTCAATTTTGAAGCTTTCACCTTTTCAAATTTGACAAATTGTTAAAAAATTTGTAATGTCACAAAGAACCACTTCTTGGTCAACCTGCAGCATCTTCACGGTTGGCAAAAGTGAAAGTGAAGCGATAGTAAAAAACTTTTTACGCAGATCGAGGTTAAACTTTAGGATTTGCTTTTTGAATATTTGATTTGTTCGTAGGTTATGATCTGTGTGAGTCACAAAATTATTTCCACTTTTAACAAAAAATATTCTTAAAACTTTGAAAACATAAATATGTCGTAGCGGTAGTATAGTTAGACTTTCAAATATAGGCCACGAAGGTGAGTATGATGGTTTGAAGCATATAATTCTTAATAATTGTTTTTGTCTTACGTATATAGGATGTAATATAGATTTACATGCACTACCCCAACATGATAGACCATATTGCATAATTGAGTCAGCTAAGGCAAAGTATATGATCCTCAGTAAATTTTGTGGACAATATAGACGTAGTACATATAACTTTCTAGAGACCAATAGTAATCTATTTATTAGTCCTTGAATATGCGATTTCCAATTTAAGTCTCTGTCAAGAAGGACACCCAAGTATCGAAATTCATTGACTGAATTAACTATAAAGCAACTATCAGTGCATGGTATATTTCCTACCTGTAGAGACATTGAAAGGGTTTCTCGAAAATGCAGTAGCTTAGTTTTCTGGCTCAAAACAAAGTTATGAACCTTTAACCCTACTGATAAAGTATTTAGATCATGCTCTATGAGATTGAGATTTTCCTGTTTGCTGCTACCAGCGTATGTAAATGAAAACTCGTCGGCAAACGCAGTAGGAGACCCATGAAATGATTGATGAAATATTCCATTTACATTAATTAAAAATAGTAGAGGCCCTAATACAGAACCTTGTGGAACCCCTACATTATTAGGTAACTCATCACTTAGATGCTGATTAATTCGTACTATTTAGACTCGTCCAGTAAAATACGATTGTAACCATTTATGCGTTGTTCCTCTGAAACCACAGCAATTTAGCTTCTTGAGAAGGATATTGTGTTGCACAAACAGAGCTGATACTTTGAGACCTTTATCAATATGACAAGTTATCTGATCCAAAAATTCCAATAATGCTTGTTCTGTATTTCTATTTTTTCTAAACCCATATTGTAGAGGCGACAACAAATCTATTCTATTTAAAAAGGAAACAATCCTACACTTAATCGCTTTTTCAAACAACTTAGAAAAAACATAAAGTAGTGATATTGGGCGGTAATTATTAAGATATGTATTGTCACCCTTTTTGAAAATTGGAACAACTATAGCTCTCTTTAATGATAGAGGAAACACTCCAGTTTCCAAGCTTACTAGAAAGAACGCCATCTACTAGAAAGAACGCCATTTTTTTTACAACAGTATTCGAGATACCATCCAAACCTGGAGAACATTTGTTTTTTAAAGAACGAATTATGTAGAGCAGTTCTGTAGCCGAAATCTCCGATAAAACTAAACTATTGACCGAATTATAACTCTGAGAGATCATATGATTTGTATCAACTGAACTCACAGAAACAGTTGTGATGTTTGAGTCTCCAACATGAGTGAAAAAATCGTTGAACTCATTGGATATTTGTCCTGACTCTGAAATTAATTGGCCAGTTTGATTTGTTATTTCTTTTATTTCAGCTGAATCTGAACGTCCCACCAGCATTATTCCCATTGTTGATAAATTTTGTTGAATAAAATTTATTTTTGGTTTTTTCGATTTCTATATTCACAGTATCACATAAGGTTCGGCTATATTGATTAAGTCTATTATTATTAACATGCTTTTTGGCAAGCAGACAGATCTTATTTCTTTTACACACAGTCGCAATAAATTATCAGTCATCCACGGCTTTATCTTTATTGACTGTTTACCAAAAGATTTTGTGCTAGAGCATTTAACTAAATGACCATTAAAAATATCAATAAAATTATCAAATGCCTTAGAAGCATCTTGCAAATGATAAACAGCAACCCAACTCTCATACAAAAGTAATTCCTGTAATTTATTATAATCAATAATTACTTTAGTTTGGCTTTTAGGAGTTGATTTGTTTTTAAACTGTACGTCTGATAATTTGGTTTCAATTAAACAATGATCTGATATTTTTAGATCCAATACCTTATGGAAAACTTGTTTAAAGTGCCTTTGATCGAATTTACACAGAACGTTGTCAATACATGAAGCTGTGTTGTCTGTAATTCTGGTTGGTTCAGAAATATAATCCAACCCATATTCTGATAGTGAAAGCAAAAGTTTATCCAGAAGTGAGCTAGGTTTTAGAAAATCTATGATAAAGTCACCCATAATAATTAGGTTGGGATATGTTAAATCTTCCAAGAGCGTAGTGAATTCCTCAATAAAGCTAGAAGCATTAGTGTAACCTAACCGATATAAACACACAACAAATTTGGAGCGTATGGCAAAGGTTAAACCAACAGCATTAAATGTTTCAAAATTAATAGTAAATTGCTTGCAATTTAAACTGCTACTAGTATACACCGCTACTCCAGATCCACCAGAGCGTTTATCATTTAGACATGATGTAAATAAATCATATCCCATTAGACTATAGTTCGCGATTTCCTTATCGTAGATCCAAATTTCAGACAAGCCAATTATCAAGGCCGCAAATATCCGGAATCTAAATATGCAAGCAGTTTTCCTCATACTACGTGTATTTTGATAAACGATATTAAAGCCTTTAGATCGGTCGCACATTTATAATAATAATAATAATCCAAAAATAAGAAAATTTAATAAAGTAACTATGAATAATAAACGAAATAAAATCACTCCTCATAACTAAATTAATAAAATCATCACGTAATTTACCACAGAAAAAAATATTGCAGTGTAATTCAACCAATATATTATATAAAACAAGAAAAAATTATGAAATGTCAAAGTGTCACTATTAGTAAACAATAACAATAAGTAAAAAAGTATTACAAGTTGGATCCGCAGTAGTTACCGGAGAAACCGACTCACTATAATCGATGATCGACGATAAACCGACCGTCTTGTCGATGAACTACGACATGATAGACATAACCATGAAGCAGAGCCGGCATTTATGCTTTTTACCAGTTCTTCCGAAACTCCAACACACTTTATGTCAAAAGGTTTCATGCATGTACTGCATTTAAGCCCTGGAAATCTCTCCACCGTTATATTTTGGAACATGAAATACACAGCACAGGCATACTTTGACAACAGAAGGAACAAATTGGCACGAAATTGTTAATCAACTATTAATTTTAATTTTTGATAATTTGTAATTTTTAATAAACTATTTAATTTCAATTAAAGCTTTATATTATTTCAATACTTTTCAAACAATTTTTCAATAAATTTTACAATTTTATTTAGAATAAATTTTATATTATTATGTTTTTTATTTGTATTTAATTTTGACGTCCGATCACTTTGAAATCCACTCTGTGATATCTCGACGATCTTTGGAATTAGACATTCCACAAACGACATTACAACGTATTTTAAATAAAGTTTATAGGTCTTCAGGCTTTTCAAGTTCAACAGTGTTCATTTAAAGACCATTAGACTTTTTTCTTTCGGGCCACGTGAACGATAAGGTCTATGCCAATGCTCCACAATCGATTCAAGAACTTAAATATGGGATTGGTCATGGAAAATTGCATGAAAAGGATACGGTATTGCAAGTGTAGTCTCTTGTTGGAAAACCCTTTACATCTACATGGAATATCGATTGTTGGAATCATAGAACCAGTAAAATTGAAAATTTAATTTAAATGTCAGTGCATGTAACAACTATTTTTTTCAGTTTTACCTAAAAAAACTAATTTTTTTGTTTGGTATTCGACAAAAAGCTTGACCAAACAACAGTATATAGATGAACAACGTATATATTGTGCATCATACGTGCAGAGAGTGTATCGTACAAAAAATTTATAATTGAAATTTAGAAACGTTGGCTGTTGTTAAAATAAACGATTTTCCAGTATCATTTTTATCGCGATATATATAGTTCGCCACATAAACACTAAAAAAATTGTATACACACCAAGACCTCACTTTGCGTTGTAGATATGTTCCCAAAAATACGATGCAAAGGGAAATGTCACTTTCATACAGTTTAAAATAAGAAAGAATGTTAAATTCAAAGATAGGTTCATAATGCATTAAATCGTTTAATTATCGCCATCTCGTGGCTAGATGCAGCAAGCAATACTTCTTTGTTATTTCGTCCATTTCTTCAAAAGCAAAATGTCTATAGTTAAGTGAAGCGAGTGTGGGTTCAAAATTAATGAATTAAGGTTTAATTCTTTTAAGAAGTCTCAGCTCTTGTGTTATGTTAAGAAGTTGTACGGCTTCACTGTTGGTATGTTGCAGTAGTCTTTGTTCATGTTTGATGACAAATTTCTGGACCACTTCATCAATCCATTTAACATTAAGGTCGTTGTATTATTTCTCGTTAGTTACAAAGCGGTAAGTATTCGTTATTGCACGTAGACATTTGTTTTGCCAGCGTTGAATGATTAAACGTTTTGATAGTTATGGCAGCCCCAGAGTTGGAGACCATACGTCAAAATTAGTTTAATTATCGATAAGGCCAGCATTTTTTGCGTTGTTATATTTTAAGTTGCTGTGCTTTTTGTCTAACGTGGTATTTCCAGTTTAATCAAAATACAACCCGAGATATTAAGCAGATTCAGTTTGGGGTTCGTATTTTTGACGCCATTTTTTATCAGATCTCGGATCGCCAGAGGCCATTTACTCTCTATTATAACTTTCACGCCCAATGCGGGTGTGTCATCTTTTGTTTTTAGTTAAACTTTAATTGGGTACAGGGTGGACTTTCAGACTGTCCTAGCTCCGTGTGACTGTGTCAGAGCTCTTGCACCCTCCACGCAGTATTTCAAGTACTGGTTGATAGCTCCTTCAAGTCCCGTTACTTCAAGTTCAGACTGATGTATCCCGTTCATACCGGTTGTAGTGTATGAACGGGAAAACGAATCTGAATTAATTTCTAATGCCTTAATGAGATTATATTGTTTCCAAAATTCTTGCATTATAGGCTTATCGAGACCATCAGCCTTCTCACAAATAATTATTTTAATCCAGAAGCATTATCCATCAAAACTACAGCCTTGAAGTGTTAATTGTCTTTATTGTTATACGCTTTTATTTCAAAAAAACGTTACCTCCGAGGTGCAAATGAGCCTCACGACTGAAGATGATTTTACAATAAAATTCGGATCATTTTGAAGCATTTGAAGGACCAAATCAGCGAAAATACGACGGTTATGGTGAACGACCAGCTTGAGTTCTTGTGCTTACTGGATTTTAAAGGCCTTTTAAGACCCAAAACTTTATGCTAATATGGTTGTGAAATGTCAAATTCCTAAGAATAACGAAGAATTGATAAACCTGGGGTTTCTCAACACTACTCACTATCAAATATTCACTATTTTTACAGTAAATTTTGAAAACTTCAATGCATTTGTAAAGCGTGTTGCCATTCTTAGTAATGATGTAGTTTTTACTTGTCAAATGTCAATAGATGACTGCTTCAAAATGTACATCTTCCCAAATAGCAGGCTATTGAATATGAAACCTCTTATTGGAAACCCTTTATATGCAGCAATCAAAGTTGCAAGACGACTTATCTTACTTTGACTTTTAGTGTTTAGTCCGACTATAAAGTACGTTTCTTTCTATTGTTGATATAAATGTTTTCGTACTCAACTTCATTAGAGCGATCAAATTGAGCAATACCTCGGCCGTTGAATCAGAATGTATCGGGTTTAAGATGTTAATGAACCAATCTTTGATTCTCTGGTGAAGTGCAAAAGCTATCGGTCGATTCATCTACGTTAAGGACTATTTTACTAAGTGGCCGACAACTTCCTACCAATCCAAGAGGTCGTAACAGTAGCAACGGTAAACGAGTGAATAGAAAGAAACGGAGTGCCATTGGAAAAACCTTAAGAACGACAAAGAAACTAGGAAGAACGACTCCCATTGTTCTTAATGAAAAACGTCAGCAAATGTGATGTTCTGAAGTGAGATAAATTTACTTCAAGATTTGAGTTTGGTGTACCTGCTAGTCAGCAAGGCAGATTAGATGGACCAACCAACACAACCAAGTCCAGTGTCCCATCAAAATTGCCAACGACAAGAAGATGGTGCGCTACTACATCAACGCTAGGGCTGAAGGGTTCAAGGAACAACAACTGATGTGGTTTTAAAATCCGAAGAGGACGAAAAAAAAGTCACCAAACTACAATCAGATTGGGAATGTCCATATATAACAGGTGCGGCATCTATCGATTTAAATTTGAACCACTGGTTATTTCGGATATAGCAATACTTGTATCATTCTATTCTGTCACAAAATCAGTATATTATCTCCACGGAACGAAATTAATCGATTTACGCTTGAGCAACGTTGGGACTTATTTCCAAAATAAAAACAATTAGTCGGAAATTGCACAAAAAAGTCATGCAAAGTTTGGTCGCAGAAAAGGGCCAACAGTGTCTGGTATACGCAAGTTTATATTTAAAGTTCGTGAAGCTGGTTTCAATATTGATGCGCCAAGACATGAGCGTGTCGTACATTGCGCACACCCGAAAATATCGAAGATGTGACGGATAAGGACGGCGCAACCATTACGGTCAATGGAGACACCTTATGCACCATGATAACCAATTTTTTTACAACCGCTGTTCATGTTATTAATGTGAACGATGTTTGGTTTCAACAGGATGGTTCAATTTGCCACACATATGATGCCACAATCGATTTATTGCGTCAAATGTTTGCTTTCCGTTTAATTAGCCGAAATGTTCATGTCAATTGGCCGGCTAGATTGAACACCATTCGACTATTTTAAAACAAGTATTATGCCGACAAACCAGAGAAAATTGAGCATTTGAAGGCCAACATTCGTGATGCCATCGCGGAGATACGACTCCATACACTCGAAAAAGTACTAGAAAATTGATCCGATCGCATGGGGTACTGTGTGGTCAGCCGCGACAGCCATATGAATGAAATAATTTTCTATCGCTAACCGAAACAATTGTACTTCACAACAACAAAATTAATTTGGTATTTATTATTGGTATGGTATTAAGTTTTAAATGGCCCACCTTTTATTATCATCAAACGGATCAACGACTTTATCTACAGAATTTCGAAAGGGCTACGAACAAAGATGAAAGTAGTGCATATTCAATTACTAACACCACACCAAGGGAATAGCTTGATGTTTTGTTCGGGACGAATAATATTAATCCGAGGGTCGTGTAACGAATATGCCTATTCAACACAGTCATCGTCACAGCAGTAAAAAGTTGAGTGGTTATAGTACGCGGTATACGTGGTAGCACTCAACATAGACGCTGGTTCGAATCTTCCCGAGAATTATATTACATCGAACTTTCTGCACCACTACATTGATTGTTGCGAGTAGAATGGAAGTGTTCAAAAGTTAAGTGTCATAGCCCCACCAGTGGCAAGCGGCTATTCTTTCCAGTTTATTGAGTAAATAAAATAAAGGAAAGTTTGAATACACTCTGGTCGATTTTTAATTTTGATCTACATCTGAAGACTGAATATAATCCGGATACAAACCGTGAAAGTCGTAACAACACTAAGAATAATATATCTTTATTAATCGACCAAGCCTAGCTGTTGGTTTGGTATACGAGTGTTAATACTGAACAAGTTTTTACATTTTTATTCAAAACTGCGAGTTCTAGTTTCAATCAGAACTGAAGTCACCTGATAAGAACAATATTGTAAACCAAGTTGAATCATTCAACGTATAATTCTGTTTGTTCCATATATTTGGGCCAAGCCGCGCAATAAACTTTTCAAATTTCCAAAATAATAAATTTTATTTTTATTTAGGCTTTTGGGAATTCCACAACACATATATCGGTCAATTAAATTTTACAGCAAATTTAAATTTTATAGCCTGCGTAACAAAATGCTGTAATACTGACCTACATAACATATGTATGCACGTATCATACATAATTTTGCCATATAATAAATTGACTCTATCTACAGGTGTTCGCCTGAATCATAAATAATCGAGATACAATACTAAAATTGAATAAAAAATCAGGTAAACCGATTAAATTTTTTTAATTCAAATTGATTAACGTTGTGCCACATTTAAATTAACTTAATCCATTCAATTGAAGTCAAAAACAGATATAAATTTAGATTTGAACACCTCGTTCCATCACGGGTAATTAACTCGTTTCCCTCCGCGTTCATCGAATATAAAAAAAATCAAATTAATTTTATTTTTGGATATTTGATTGGTGTTTTAGTGTTTTGTTCAATTCGATGATAATTAGGTGATTTTATTGTTTACGATGTTGATTTTGTAGAAAGGCATGAAATAGAATTAATAATATGGTGACGCCGGAGTCAGCTTGACAGATCATTAATTCAATCAATCAAACGATTTTGTATTACAACCGTTGCAGTATTCGTACACCTACCAAAATAGTCATCATTATAGGCGAAGGGAAAGACGATGAAATTATTAGGACATTTACCCAATTTCCAAACCAGACTGTTGGTGGTCTATGCTGGCATACTCTTTTGACATCCCATCTATATTACTTTACGATCCGGCTATATAGGTCCGATTTACGTAAAACCATCTGCACGTTGCATAGCTCCATGCCAGCCTATAGTACTGACATGGAAGATGGGACGGCACACGGATTCTAGCCTCAACCGGGTCTCAGATGAGTTCATTCGCCTCACCGTTCGCATCGCCCAAACGATCGATGGTGAACATCTTAAAGCATTCTACCCCTATCGGGATTCGAACCCAGTACTGCCCGCTCCACGCCGCAGTTATTTAACCACTGCGCAATTTGGGCGGTATACTGGCATACTTACATTAATTTATTTTACTTATCTGTTGTAGTTAATTAGCAAATCTCTTTTTTTGCTATGTGAAGGTGTCTATACTAAGTTGATATCGCGATGATCACACGATTGGTTCAGAAAAATCACAGTTCAGTAAAACCAAGTCGAATTATAAAAACCATTTCGCGTTGATCCATTTGACTTTCGAGAGCATAGAATTTAAGTCATACTATAGACGTTTGGTTCTCTATAGACATTGCAGTTTCAAAAAATTACAACGATACTGATAATATACAGGGTGTTCCGAAAGTGACTGACACGAATGGTATGGTTGAATCTCTTGATCAAAGCGAAGACGACTTTTATTTGCGTTTGAAGAGTCGCCTTCCAGCGTAGCACCTATTGATTGCTCAAATATTTGAACCATGTTATGAAATCAAATATTACAGAAACGTTTTCGTAAGAGTTCAAAATTCCTTCGTGAAGAGATGTTTGAAATGTGTAATTATGGTGATCGTTTTGGGCATTTTTTATAAATTTTTCGAAAAATTATTACGTAATGCCGGCACTTATTTGTACTGCCTACTTACTTGTGACTTAGAAAAAAAAATTTATTGGTAACTTTTAATTTTTATAGATAAAATAATTTTTCAATTTTATTTTAATACAAGGCGCTACGTTGGAAGGCGCCTCTTACGCCTATAAATTGATAGGGGGGCTTCACAGTGCGAAGTGGTAAAATTATTTCGTATTCGCTATGACCAAGAATTCTAATCGAACCATTCGTGTCAGCCACTTTCGAGACACCCTGTAGAAGGATAGTCTACATTGGTACAATTGATATTGGTAAAAAAATAGGCATTTTAAGTCAATCTGTTGCTAGTTCACCAGCTGAAAAATAGGTTTGAACCTTCTCTTTTCAGACTTACAAAAAACCCAGGTGGAAATTTTGATATGGTTTGCGATGAAAAGTGGTGAAACCAAACGAAATGAGTAGGAGAAAAATTACTATGAGACTCCCAGCAGTTACTGTGAAGAAATTGATAGTATAAACTCTGCAAATTGCTTATAACAGTAGAGATGTCAATCACCTTAAACTCATTTAAAAACTTTGAGTAAATAATATTGAGCTGCTACCTGGAGTTTAGCCTATATGGCCCATAAATCATCACCAAACGAGGCAAAGTTATTCGCTGTATACCTACCGGTATAAAGCCCGTATTGATCAGGAGAAATAATTCCTTTAGTATAGAAGTGCGATACTATTAGAACCTCTAACAATATATACTCAAATAATTTGAGTGAGAAGTAGTAGAAGGCGATACCACGATAATGACTTACCTCACTTGTACTACCGCCTTGAAGATTGAATAGATCCGTGACTTTATCCATGAATGAGGTAAAAAATTCGAGAACGATTTTATTAAACATAAGATTAAATAGGATTGACGGAAACCCAACTTAATCAGCTTTAAAATTGGCAAATAAATTGTAAATAGTTTCCGTTGGCGTATAAAATGCACAAGTTAAAGGCAGCTTTCACCATAACATGAAGGTCGCGCAATGGGTGCAGGAGCTCTGACAGTTACAAGGAGCTACGACAGTCTAAAAGGCCACCCTGCACCCAATTAAAACTAAATTAAAAAAATAATAATAACAAACTACAATAAGGCTCTGGTAAGGCAGTCCATGAAAAACTTGTAACCTTATTTTAAAGGGGGTGAAATTCCAGAACTAGATTATAAATCTTTCTTAATTTGCATTACATTATAGATGAAGGAAAATTCTTGAATTATCAGTACTCTACCCGAATTTTCAAACCAAACTTTTGGTGTTCTATGTTGGAATGCTCAGATATATTTAACATTTTAACTATTATAGTTAATTAGCAACTCTCATGATAGATTGTTAATTTAAATACCTTAACCAAAACAATACATACATACTTGATCTTGTTTTACCGAGATCTTGACCCGTCTAAATATTTTAGAATTGTTGATCTTAGGACTGACAATTCCGTCAAATTTCGTTTGACCTTAGTTTTACAACAGACTTGTAGATCTAACTATAGCCACTATTGGTATTTACATGTAACATAAAACGTAAAGTACATGTAAATAACAAAGACAACATCATAAGCAGTGCCATCTCTTTTCAAAATCTCAAAAATTTACCAGTGTTGTCTTTGCTCATTATTTATTAACATAAATAAATGCTTATTTGCAAGATCCGTTAGTTTTCAGGTCCACATTATTTTTTAAATATTGATTTTTTCCATCTTGCAGTTAAGATGATTTTAAATTAAATTAACTTGTTAATAATTTTAATCTTAATCGTAAGTTGTTGTGACATTTTGACATTCAGTATATAGTCGAGAAAAATGGTACGCAGTTAATTATTTCACAAATTTTATTTGTAAGATTTTTTAACAGATGGTGCTTTAGTTACAATTAGATTTAATAAGAGATGGCGCATCAGTTTTTTACATAAAATTATATTTTACGATTTTTACATTAAGAATGTAAAAAATAACGTAAATTATACGTTTTTACATGTTATAGATCTTATTACCTTTCCTTTTCTCTTTGGAGTAGTTTACATTATTACAAAAAACTGATTTGAAAAATTAGTATTTAATTGATATTAACGCCAGCTACAGTGGAATAGCTTAGATGTCTGTATTATGATTTAATTTTAAAGTCATTTCAAATAGTTGACTTGCTGTTATCTGACAAACAATAATGTTAAATTAAACAAATTTGACTTTGGCCCTTAAATAGGTGAACAACATTTTGTCATCAAACATTCGATAACAAGTAGGTCACGCGTTTGACGGTACCATGTTTTAAGAATCTCTTTGTTTTTGATCATCACTGAAATTGCGGTATAAAATGGTGAATCTTTTGCAATTGCCGATGATGTCTTGGGAATTGATTTGTATATAAGGTATACTGAAATATAAATCGCTTAGCAAAGTTAACATAAAAAGTAAAAGACAAATCTATCAGAATAACTATTGTGGCCAAATCAAAATAATTTTTCCCCTGTCAGTAAGGCTCGATTGGCCCATTCTGAAATCCCTTCCCGGACGAACACTCTCAGTCCCAAAATCTGTTTGTTATTTTAATGAAGATCAAGATATATGTTATCCTCATATATTTACATACAGTTTTATTTTTAAATATTATTACTATGCAATCTGTTTTGGGGCTCAAGGCACTCCCAACTTTTTTGCGGTTCGCTTATTCACGTCCTTACATTACGCAGGTCCTTATGTTTTGCAGCCAAATCGGGGACGTACGGCTATAAGTCCGATTTACCTAACCATCTGCACATTGCATAGCTCCATGCCAGCCTATAATACTGACATGGAAGATGGGTCGGCCCATGGATTCTGCACTCTAATAGGGGGTAATAGATGTGGTCGTTAGTATAGAAATTGTGATTCAAAGCAGTGCAGTCCATGGGAAAAGAATAAACGAAACAGAAGAAGTGCAAAACAGTTTCTTTGTCCCTTCCTCCACAATGTTCGCAGATTGTGATGTTCCGAAACATATGATTATTCGTGGAGCAATGTCAAGCAAGATCCCTAAAGTGCGTCTGTCGCAATTTAAAAAAAGACAGCCATCTTTGCTTATTTATTGATCCAAAAGATAGTTTTGTCGACGAGAGATGAGCTTCTCCAGTCTCTTCTGGTGCAGACCAACAAAATTATGTCCGATATCTCTTTTAAAAGATAATGACTTGAAGCAGGCTAAGATCCCATTAAAAAGAAACTAGCTCTTAAATGGACCAGTTTTAACTTTATTCAGACTGCCTAGTCGCAGTTTTAGTGAAACAGTATACGATCTCTACAATTCATCTCCGTTACAAAGAATTCTGCTTTCAAAATTGTAACAAATTCCGCTGAATGACAGAAGCGTACCTATCAAGAGGGATAGTTAATTTGACCTCAAGGCTTTGTGTGTATAACCCGGCACCAGATATAATATTGATCCATCAGTAATGATCAACATATCGTCACCCGAGAAATAGGATGGGCTGTTGTGGTCCCATATATATGATTTGCGGTAATAATTAGACAAAATAATTTTGGCATACGTGCAGTTGTGTGTCGGCTCACTTCCCTCAATATATAAGAAGAGCTAGCAAATTGTCCTTATCTTGTAGGCTGTTGACGCTGCACACCTTCTGATTCAAAGATCAAGCTTTAGCAAACCCATAAACATCTCAACAAAGCGTGATCGTAGGAACTCTTATTTTTGAAAGACTAAAGTTTCCAAAAGTCCTATACGTATATTTACGCACCAGTACTATGGCGATGTCATAAGCATAACCCTGGCAGAAAAATCCGTTGTCGTTTGGTTGGACTAGGAATGAGTTAACCACAAGAGCGGAGACAGAACCTCATCACTACCTAAATCTGCAGTCGTATCACAACCTAAGTCTGCAGTAATTCACCTTGACCTACGTATGGCGCTAAGCCACCGTACAAGTGTAGTCTTAATGCCATACCGTTCAGCTGCAGAGATCATTGCTCTGAAGGAAACGTTGTCAAACGCGATATCGATATCGAAACATTCCCAAAGCAAAGTCCTTGTCGCCCCGTTTTTTCGAATCTGTCCTACGACTACATGAAGTGATGTTTCAACAGATTTGCCTTTTTGGTATGCGTGTTGTTTGAAATGTATGGGATTTTGTAACAGTGCATTATCCATCAAGTACCTAGTTACAAATCGCTCTTAGCATTTAAGTAGAAAAGAAGACAGGATGAACATTTTTTGTCCGGTCTAGGCTTTTCATCCTTCGGGATGAGCACTATCCTAACTTTTCTATATCATCTTGGAATGTATCCCAGGGCCAAACTGGCTCTGAAAATTTTTTCAAGGTGGTCTAGCATAATTTCCAGTCCTTCATGTAGTAGACTCGGAAATATCCCGTCTGGGCCTGGTGTTTTAAAATTTGAGAAAGCATCGATGCTCTATCGGTTTCTATCTTTTGTTACCACCTTAGCCACCAAGTTCCAATCTTTAAAACTTGGAAGTTGATGTGAAAGATTTCCATCTACTACATTAGAATTATCACTTTTGGGAAAATGAGTTTTCATAAGAATATCTAAATCTTCCTGATTCGTACTCTTATGAGTTCCATTAGGTTTCTTTAGAGTTCTGATAGTAGCCTTCATGTTACCACAGAGAACTTTCTTGAACTTAGCGGTTGCCGTAAGGCTATCCACTTCCTCACAGAAATATCTCCATTTCGAGTTTTGGTTGAAATGGAAATTTCCAATCAATGTTTCTTGGGTTCCTAAATTCTCTCATTTCAGGTTAATCGCTGGTTAGAGATTAAGAGAGTAACATCATTTGAAATCGTCCAGGATGGGACTTTTCCACTAAGATTTCGTGAAGCAAGAGTAAAATCTATTACTTTTTGTCTCGAGGATGTGAAAAAGGGAGGTCAATTGCTCACATTTGAGATGACTATAGGTCAGATGAGGATAGGAATTCCAAGAGGGAAATCCTTCTAAGATTAACAAAAACAAAGGCTCTGGATTTCGAGCAGGTATCACTAACCATAGGAGAGAACCTGAGGTCCCTGGACTGAGTTCTTTGATTTTATTCCCGTGAACCCACGGTTCCTGAATCAAAAACACATATTTAGATAAGAGACCACAATCTTTGCTATATTTTTTATTAACATTATTTTTAAGGATAAGAATTTGGTTCTATATAAACATATCAATTTGAATTGGATTTATATTTACAAAAACAGTAAATGTAAATATTTGCATGGTTATGATGCGGTTAAGAATTTCATCTCGAATACTTTACAAAATACAATCATGATAAGGATATTGAGTGTACGATTGTGTTATGTATATATACAGATAAATGTAGGTACTTGGTTTTTGGGATTATTTAAATATTTAAAATGTATAATTATCTCGTTTTACCACTTTCCAAGACATATAGCACTCTTGAGAATTTACAAGGCACAAACAAAAATTAAAAGTATCCCGTAGCCTCAATTCATTTTCACAAAACCATAAACAATTTTTTTTATTTGGTTCTATAATGTAATTTTCATAATTTTACATCCAAGACACCAAAAGTATTTCACACCTTTAAAAAAAAAGAAAAAGGTCACATTAAACAAAAAAAAAAAATAAAGAACCCAAGAAAAATAAAAACCGGAAAATATGGGCGCTCATAAGAGAATAACATCTGGTCTTCAAGTAATTTAAATATTTAAATTTTTTCCGTCTTTTTTCCAAATATTTTGCTGTTGATGCCTTTTTATGTACAACCATAGGTATACAGGAGGAGTCCTACTGGAAACGAAAATGTAAATATTTATATGGTAATTTTATGATTTCAGGTGTGTGTATGTATATAAGAAAGGTATATTCATAATAACTTGTTTATTTAATTGGTGCCAGGGTTTACATAAGACATAACTAACAAAAAAAATTTATTTTTTTAATTAGATTACAAGAGAAACTAGGCAGCACAAAAATAAGATCCTTCAACCGACATATATTCGTTTTTTTTCACACAAACATTTTTCACTTTTCAATTTGGGAAAATTATTTGTACAGCACAAATGTATATTTTCTTATAACACACACAGAGAGAAGAAGAAGAATTTTCACCATCATCGTTTCGTTTTGAAAAATGTGAACCAATTTATGTATTAATATCGCTCAACACACACACATACCATATGTATACGTACATATACCATATGACAACTGTTAAGTGTGTAAAATTTAATTTATTACATTCTAAAATATGGAAAATGTGTCGGACGCACACCAGCAATCTATTTCTGATGGTGCTGGCTTCTTCGTATTGTTGTTGTTAATAATAATTTTTCTTTTCTGATACACTATGGATGACAGCGCCTCCCCATTAAATATATAAATGACGTATATAAGAGTGTTTAAAATGGCGTATTATGTGTATGTGTGTGTGGTGTTGATTAAGGGCAATATGTTTCAACATATTTCATTTCCCAATGTCTTCGTACTTTGATGAAGGGTGTTATAGTGTAAAGAAAGCACAAAAAAACTTTCAATTTGTTTTGTAATAAATCATGACTTTTTGAATGGTTTGGAACTCTCTTTGATATATACGACATTAAGTATAAGATATAGCTACTATCTACTATAGTGCGTACATTTGATTATAGTAAGACTGATCTGTGTAGTGAACTTGAATGTGTGTTCTAAAGATTATTGAGAATAAGCTTTTGAGCAACTCTCGTATCCGCAAGTGGCATATTCGTATACATTTTGGCAAACGTTCTTTACACAACCCAGCTCTTCATATTGATGTAAATATGTTTCAGATCGCTGATTATCCGTTAAGAGCCAACTCTCACATCAATACATATGGCAATGGGTCTGATCAAAACTCTGTACAATTTTATGTTTTTGGCATTCACAAGCTATTTCGATTTCAGAAGTGGACCTAGATGAAATAGGGCCCGATTTCTAGACGCAAAACGCACCTTGATATCATGTCACAGACTATTATCATGAGTAACGAGAAATTTAAGATACTGATATCTTTATCCTTCAAATGTAGTCTTGGTATTTAAAACCAGAGGTCTAAGACCGCAGGATGCATTCCAGTATAACATTAAAAAATATCGAAGACAGCAATGTGGCATCCAAAGATGTTGGTTATATTAAATATGAAGCTTCTCTTACATCTCCTATAAGTTGTGAAATGAATAAATTGCTAGTTGCTAGTGATCAAAACTCCGTGTCCGTGTCTAATATGAGCTGGAGTTTTGCGTATTAAAAATGACCCCAGCCAACTAAATGATATTTGTGTGACTTACGGAGCGTGTTTTCCGCCCTTGTTGTCAGAGAAAGTATCGTGTTTGCTCTGTAAATCATTTGAAGGTCTCGGGTTCGATTCCCAGTGGTGACCAAACATCTCGTTTGGATGTTTTGACCGTGAAAGTTTGTCTGTGAATGTTGGTTGAACCAGGACCCTTTGAGACATTGAGTTCTGGAATGCTTTTTCTGTCTAGTTTAAATTTTTTTAAGGGAATGTGGTAGCACGTATTAGTCGATTTGTGATTACTGATTATTATGTTAGTTTATGAGCCAAGTTCTAGTCATTTGCAAATTGCACGGTGTGTAAACTTATTTCTTAATAAGAGGTTCACCAAACCACCGTAACTGAGGCTCACCGAAGGTTCCCGGTTGTTTGGTGAAGCCACTATTAGTCGCGTTGTGAGTGATTTCAACGCTTCAAGAGGGGCAATTTTCGATCATTAGAAGTGATTTAACAAGCAATTTCAGTATTCTACAAAGAAGTTGAATAGGGTATGGGTCCGTATGAACAGTGGCGTGAAACGCAAAAACAAAGGAGATTTATGCCATGCCTTACTGGGGTTGAAACCCGGGTTTACTACAATATATCTGGATAAACCCCGATTCAATATACATATTGAGTAACTTCGTGAACTAAGCAATGAGGAATTGCTGAAAATCTAGTGTGTGTGCGTTGACCAAGGTGTGCAAGAAATTGAGAACTTTGATCGTGATGAGTACTCATTTGAATGATGGTTTGATTAGGTCGTAAGTATGGTTGTATTTTTGGTTATATGTACTCGATGAAGGTTCGAAAACTGAGTAGGGCTTTCGTTTGCAGTATAATGACACAAATATTTTTGACAATCTTCATTAAGTTCAACATAAAAAACAGAAAGAAGTAAAATCTTGATGATTTGGAACACTATATAAAAATCATCGTTTGAAATTGAGAAATGTCAAATTTTATGCAGAAAAAAACGTGTTTTTCTGCATTTAATTTGACATTTCTCAATTTCAGACTAACTCAATTAAAGTTATTCAGGCATATTATATGAAAATGAGCGTTCAAATTAACATGCATATCGTGCACTTCGTGATTTTTTCGGTCAATTTAATCGTCGAAATGTGCGTACAATCGGAAAAATCGTGCAAAAAATTGAGCAAACCGGGTCTGTAGGAGATTTCAAAACACCAGTGCATGCTCGTACAGCTCGTACTGCAGAAAATATTGCTGCTGTTCGCGATAGTGTGGCTGAAAAGCCGTCCACCTCAACTCGTCGTCGTGCCCAACAATTGGACCTCTCACGCTCGTCGTTCATGAGCATTATCCATTAAGACTTCCATTTACACGCCTATAAGGTGCAATTGACTCAAGAACTAAAGCCTCTTGACCATTCCAAACGTCGCCAATGGTAAGAATGGTGGCAAGCAATGTTCACCTCAGTGGATTCGTCAATAAGCAGAATTACCGCATTTGGGCGAATCATATTACAAGAGTGATTGTTGAAAAACCAATGCACCCACAAAGAGTGAATGTTTGGTGCGGTTTATGTGAATGGTGGGGTTACTGTGAATGGTGTTCGCAATCGTGAGTTGATAACGAAATTTTTATGGCCCGAATTGGAAGATGTGGATGTGGACGATTGCCACACAGCTAACGTAACAATGGCTCTTTTGCGCGACAAACTCAATGGCCGTGTTATCTCACGTGGTGGCGATGTCATTTGGCCGCCAAGATCATGTGATTTGATCCGTTAACTTCTTTCTTTGGGTTATTTGAAAGAAAAGGTGTACGTCGATAAGCCAAGAGTTAAAGAATGAGATTATTCGGCACATTAACGGCATAGAACCTCAATTATGCCTAAGGGTCATCAAAAATTTGCACCATCGGGTGGAGGTCGGCCGCCGAGGGCACAGCGGCTATTTGGCCGATATTTTGTTCCATACATAATTGAACCATCCCATATTATTATAATAAAAAGAATTGACAGTAATTTCCTAAATAATTTGTGTTTTATTCAAAATCAACATCGGCCCTTAAAATTTAACCAACATAAACGGATCCTAAGGCTCGGAATCGTCGAAGTTATAACCATAATTTTCGTGTATCGAATTTTAAGAAATCATTAAATCCCCAAAGCGATTGCCTTTTGTACGACATCTGATTTTTTGTTAGTGTCTTAACTAAGCAAAAAGCTTGATTGTTTCAATGCAAATTGTGAACAAGGTTGATTGAGACGGAGTTTTTAAACTTTTTTTCAGTATACCTACATTTTTTGAATACACACTATTAGTCCGATAGTTTTTAACAGCTCAGTGGTTCTCAATCCAATCTTTCAACTCAACTTAATTATCTTAGCAAGATGTAAATATAGGATTAATATCGATGCTTGGGCAAATCTGACATTAGTCCTAGAGATATTTCGCTCTTGTAATTCTTATCTGCTTCTGACCTTGTCATCTCGAATATAGAAATACATTTTTGACATACTAAAGACAAGAAGTAAGATATAGTACTTTTGCCTCAGGGGTCTAAGCCGGAAAGTCTCATCTTGCATGGTCTCATATGACGTTACTCTTTCGCTACATCTCTTTCTCTCGTAGTTCTTCCTAATTTCTCTAATTGCAACGATACAACTGTTATAAGAGAATTAAGGAACCCAAGAAACACTGATTGGGACTCCATCTTTATAGACTGCATCTCAACCAGTTACTTCTATCTTCAATAATGAAATCAGAAAGTGGAGAGGAACGGAAAGGACAGTTGCCAAGGTTGAAGAAGGTCTTATCAACCCCGATGAGAAAAGCTGTCCTTTAAGTAAGCCTAACAGAAATGACACACTATGGAAGACTAGGGAACTGGATAGACTTAATAAGCAGTAAAGAAAACTTCCTAATAAAGCCATGAAGAACCGGTATAACGGAAAATCGGGACTTGTACAAATCTTCACAGAAGTGAAAAAACATCGAAATAGAGATCATTCTACCAGTAAGTGGAAAATTCGGTGAGGTAACATGAAGGTCACTATCGGAACTGCAGAAAATGATGGAATACGAGTGCGAATCAGGAAGCCTTAGAGGTTCTAATGAAAATTCATTTTCTCGAAAATGAAAATTCTAATATAGATGGAAATCAACTCTAACACCAACTAAAAAGTTTCAGAGATGGAAACTTATGGCAAAGATGGTGACAAAAGATAGAATCTATGAGCATCGGTTCTTGCTCAAAATTAAATCACCAGGTTCAGATGGGATATTTGCAGGTCTTTCATGGACTGGAAATCGTCCTAGACCACCTTGAACATATCTTCAGAGCCAGTTTCCACTTTTGTGGTATTTGAGCTCGCTTTAGGAATAAAGTCATTAACTCTTAAAAGAATTATCAACTTTCACTTTGGTGCTTTGCATCCAAAGTTTTCTTTTGGATTAATAAATCAACAAAGAATCCAGTTCTTCTTGAAATATGATAAACTTTCTTTAAGGATCTCGCTGGTGATTTTCACGGAGCATTGTTTCCTGAATAGTAACATATTCCGAATGAAAATTCGGAATATCGCAAACTGCGAAAAATATGAGGGACGTGAAGAAGAAACTGTTGAGCGCTTTTGTGCTTCTGTTTTTATACTATTCCCAATGCACTGCATTGGATCACAATTCCTATTTGAGGATCAACTGATGATTTTAAGGATACCAGATATCTTGGACTTCACTAGAAGAACAAATTAATTTTGGGACTGAGAGTGGGAATACACAATGGGCCAATCGAGCCAAAGTGACTGGTGAAAAAAAAAGATGTATATGCAATATTGTAGTCTAAACCAAACGATCTTAACAAAAGTTGTCCAAAGACTAAATTTCATTTTCCTGCTGCAATTTATTGGTCAAACAATCGTAATTATATAGTTTGTGGTAAACTTTTTGTTTGTTTTTGAAAATGGCAACTAATGTTGTCTTGTGTTGTACAACAGTGTTAGAATAAGCGTTTTGCACCAGATTGATTTAAACTCTTTCATTTTTAAAGAACATATATATATATATATATATATATATATATATATTATATATATATATATATATATATATATATATATATATATATATATATATTTATATATATATATATATATATATATATATATATATATATATATATACATATATATAAATATATATATATATATATATATATATATATATATATATATATATATACATATATATATATATATATATATATATATATATATATATATATATATATATATATATATTTATATATATACATATATATATATATATATATATATATATATATATATATATATATATATGTATATATATATATATATATATATATATATATATATATATATATATATATATATATATATATGTGTATATATATATATATATATATATATATATATATATATATATATATATGTATATATATATATATATATATATATATATATGTATATATATGTATATATATATATATATATATATATATATATATATATATATATATATATATATATATATATATATATATATATACCTTTCCATGTTTTACATTCCTTTACATGTATTGAGCTAGATTGTTTTCTTCGGTCCTAGACATATCGTCAAAAAATATTATCACATCAACTTTAGCCCATCAGTTTGTATCTCAACTGGTAAAATTTCGCAAAATATCAACCATAAAGTTGAGTGACAGTTTGTCAATTTTTGAAAGGACTTAAATGGATATGTCAATGGAGAGGTTGACATGAAATTTGAATGAAAATTATCATTACTATCCGATAGGTTTAAGGATCATTGTACTATAATTTTAAATTTTCTTATTGAGAGTGCTGCAAATAACCATTTGTTGTTGAAAATATCTGTTATGTGGCCAATCATAGCTTTAATGGCATCTGTTAAGTGACAGAAATTGAGTATTATTATTTATAATTACTCGATATATACGCTATAGATTAGTTCTGCGTAATATTAAAAAATTATTTCCAATAAATGATATTTTACGACGAAGTTCATGTTCACCTCGGCGGTTATGATGTTCGGTTATTTGATCTACAAAACAAATACAACCAAAATAAGTTTCGAATTGGTTTTCCAATTTTAATTAGTTTATGAAAACATTCAACTACTCTCTGTCTGTCCGTCTGTTTGTAACTTAGCAATTTGTTTTGGTGCTCAAGACGAAGAATGTCCCAACAATTTCGCGGTTTGCTTATTTACGTCCTACTTTATGCTATTATTTAGCCAAATCATGAATATAGGTCTGATAATGGAAAACATATCAGATGTTTTTTTTTTTATTAAATTTATTTATTTATTACAACTGATTTACAAATCATCTAGTAATTCACGATTGGATAATTAAAGCCCTTTGGCTAGTACCCTTTACATAATTTAATATATTTTTAGCCGACCCAGGCTGGATTTTGTAGATCAAGTGGTTTCTTCCTTCGCAGCCTTCTCACTGAATTTGTGTCATCTAACATTCGGCATATTTCACCATTTTTATGTTGACTAATCCGTTGCATGTGTTTTCTTGCGTTTTTATTTATTTCTACATTAACGAAATCCATCTTCAAATTTCTATGGAGGTTGTCATTTATCACGTACCACGGTGCATTTACTATTCCACGTAGGACTTTGCTTTGGAATGACCGAAAGAGATTGAAGTTTGTTTGCTTTGTACAGCCCCAGAGCTGAATACCGTAAGACCATACAGGTTTAAGAATTTACCGGTACAGTAGCAATTTATTATGTAAAGTAAGCTCAGAACTTTTCCCTAAAAGCCAATTCATCTTTCTGCATCTGATGTATTATTCTTTTTTTTTAACATGCTGTTTCTATTTCCGTTTCGCGTCAAGAGTCATGCTTAGGTATTTTGCTGTGTTTGCATATGGAATTTGCTGGGAGTTCAGTTTTACTGGTATCCAATCAATGTTTGTAGTGGTGAAATTTACATGAACAGACTTTGCTTCATTGTTGACCATTTCAGTCGATCTTTGCAATTTGCTTGTGGATTCTTCTTTGTTATCAGCAACTGCTATAAGATGGCTGCATCATCTGCAAACGTTGCTATAGTTTGTCTCTTCTATCGTTGGCAGATCAGAGGTATATAGTTGATATAAAGTTGGTCCCAGAACACTACCTTGTGGTACTCCTGCTGATATTTTCTTTGTTTCGTAGTATTCACCATCTAGTTTAACATGGATGTGCAGGTTAGCTAGTAAGATTTTAGTATTTCATAAAATTGCTTTGGTAAATCTCGTTTTAATTTGTATTGCAAGCCTTTATGCCAAACTTTATCGAAGGTCTGTGCTGCATCCAAAAACATAATGGGTGTGAAGTTTTAACAAATAACAAAAAATTTGTTTGTGTTAGTAAATACACTGTAAATATTTTCTAATAAGAACTTTGAGTGAAAATAATACAATTATCCACCTTATATTTCTAATAATTAACAAAAATATTTAGAATACAATAAACCGATAATAAAATGACAAATAAAATAATAAACAAATAAATAACCTAAATCATGATTACATGAACATATGATAAAATGTTAGGTTCGACGAGTGATTTCTTAATCGGCCTTTAACAAGACATCCAAGAGATTTTACCAGAACGCCACTGTATTCAAATGTAGGTACGAACTTCCGACCCGAAACTTCGACCGTAAATGGGGAAAGGTTGATCTACTTTGCGATCGCACATGATCTCAGAGTGACAAGTACATTCTTTACTCATATAAACATTCATTCAGGAACATGGATACATCTACGCAAAACATCTCGAAACCAAATTAATCATGTGTTGATTTCTAAAGGGCAGGCGCGGGTTGTCAAAGAAGTGAGATATTATCGGCCGTCAACCATGATCTGGTCTCTGCAAAACTACGATGGAAATATTCATACATGTCGACAGGGGAATATATACAACGCGATTATCCTGTGAAGGTCTGATTAAGAAAACACTCATCGAACCTAACATTTTATCATATATTCAAGTCAAAATAATTATTAGTGTTCCCCTCCGTTGAGAATCTTCCGTTTTATTTGGTTCCTCTTCGGTGAAAGTTTGATTAATTTTTTCCGGTATTACTGGATTTTGCTTTCGAGATTTATCTCTTAATCTCTGTAGCTCCTTAGCTATTTCACATCCTCTGTAATTTGCCGGATGTGACTGTAAGCAATTAGGAACTTGGAGGAACATCTTTACCAACCGGGCATACTTCAGCGTGATGTTTACCGGCACTTTCTTCAACCCATTCCCATTGCTTAGAGATACAAGTTTATACTCAGCTGTCGTAACCGATTTCATAATCGATTGTATAGTGGAATAATTAGATATTCCAACGATGCTTATTGGTGGAGGTACTTTCTCTTTTGGTTTAGATGGCTGTTCTTCAGAAATTGTTCAAATATTATCTGACCTCTAGAAACATCTTTTGAAGTTGATGGTAAATTTTCTGCCATTGCCGGCGAGCGTTGAGCTTTTTTTTTCTTGCTTGGTCTTCTAATTAGATGTAAGACCCAATTAGTTTCTCTTTCAAGTTCTTCTTCATCCGTGTGGAAGGAATCACTGACATCTTCGATTGTAGGTTTAGGTGTCGTCTCAAGTACTGCAGGTGTTTGTACAGCTTTCTTAACTTCCTCATTTTCCTGCTTTAGGATTGTGGATTCTTCTTTCAGTTTAGCAGTGCAGATCTCTGAAGTTCAGAACTTCGTCCAAATGGGTAAAACAATGATTGGCCCATATCAGATGGTGAAAAATCTTATTTTTCATCCTGCCCTTTTCGGGATTCTAACATGTATACTAGTTCGGCTGAGATGCGGAACAACGGAGCCACTCGTGCGTTTGGAATGAGTGATGCTTATTCACCTCTTACTTATTAGGGAGATTGATTATCAAAAACAAAAAGCATAGTAAACTTCTAAATATTTTTCCTAAAATAATTGTTCTTAGATCCCGAAAATATTCAAAAATGTGAAGGAATGCAAATGAATCATAATATGGTTTTATAAAAGTTTATATGCAAATGCTTGTGGACCAATTAGGTGTAGGAGTTTTAAATCTTTCGATGAAGAAAGCTAAACAATTTATGAAAAGCTGTCCTTATTATAATGAATGATGGAAAAAAAAGGAGAGTCTTCGATTCCCAGAATAGATTTCATTAAATAAAACACAGTGTATTTGTTTAGCTAAGTTTTCCCGTAAACATACGTTTCAAGGGATTACTACTAAACGGGAATAAAATTATGGTCATGCGGTGAAATTTTTTCGGTGAAACAAATAAATTTAATATATTTTATTTAATTTAACTTTAACAATACTCAACAAGTATTTAATAATATTACAGATTTAAATTTATTTGTATAATCATGATATTAAAAAATTTAATATGTGTTTTGAGATATCACTGTACAAAAATCAGAAACTATTTATTTTTTAACAAAAAAAACATTTTCCAGTTCACAGAAGCAACAGCACAAAAAAAAAACTTGAACGCTCTCATTTATATATAAATCCAGGTATGCGCAACAAAAAAATTCAACCGGAATAAATTTTTCCGAATAATTTATGCCACTTTATTTCCACAGTGAACTAAAACAACAACATCAAAAGCTCTATGTGGTTGAAATAATTTAAATTACAAAAAAACAAAATGAATCAGAGCTTTTATTTTTAAGTTTTTGTATTGTTGTTATTGTATTCCGCATCGTTGTAGCTTTTTCCCATACCCAACACAAACTGATAAGTTTTAAAAAGATTTGAATTATAGTTGTTTTTATAAAGGGTTTTATAATAAGAGATTTCGTTTTGATAATTAACGAGTATTTTTTAAGAGAAATCAACGAATTTTTACTTGATTGGAAAGTGGAGGGTTATAAGGCGGGAGTGTGGCTATGCATCCAGCACCATATCATTTTCATGAAATTTTCCATGACGAGTTCGCACATTTGCGGCTGTATGTCCTCGAAAATTTCATGAATTCCATATTTAAAGCCTTGAATCGACGGTCGAGTATTGACATAGAACTTATCTTTCACGTGGCTAATTGTGATCAACTCTTCGAGAAACAACACAGGGTAAGTAAACTTTTCTTGCCAAATTTCGATCGTTTCGTTGCTTATGTGGCACGTAGCTTCATCTTGCTGAACATAAACGTCGTCCACGTGAATATCTTCTATTTCCGGACATAAGACATCATTAATCATAGTGCGATAGTTCTAGTTGGATCAGCCTCATTATCGAAGCAGCAAGGTCCAATCACACCGATTGCCTAAAAAGCCGCTCCAAATAGTGATACGTTGAGAATAGAAAGAGTTTTCAACAATAATTCATGAATTTTGTTAGTCCCAAATGCGATAACTCAGCTTTTTTACGTAGAGGAGAATATGAGCATCATCACTGAAAATGATATTTCGGTGAAAATCTGGATCGTTTTGATGCATTTAAAGAATCCAGAAAGCGAAGAAACTACATTTATGTTGATCGACTGGATTGAGTTCTTGTGTTAACCGAACCTTAACAGCCTAAAGACCTAGGTCTCTATGCAAAATACGGTGTAATGTCGTTTGCGGATTGTCTTCAGGTTCAGTTGTTCTTGAGCGACGCATGCGGTATGGTTTCAATCCTTCACATCACTAACATGTCCCATCAGCTCAAATTGTTTCACCATTTTCATTGACAACTCCCTAAATAGCAGGCTATTCGAAATGATACCTCAACTCGGATTCCCCTTTATATCCTTCTTATATACAATATGTAGATCGGAATTTCGTAAAATTGAAACATCATCGTTATAACTCCCCCTCCATCGCATCGGATTGAGATGAGGAATTTCCTGTAAAATTTGTCAAATAGTCATCCAACTGATGTATCTATATTCAAACAAATTTATTTTCATTGGAATGATTGACAATTTTTTTCCCAGCACGCGCATATCTTGACACGGCTGAAAACTTTATTGTTTATTATACAGTGACATGACCTAAATTGTTGTTGTTTTTACACTATGTGTAAAAGCATCTTGAAAATGTTTAATATGTAACAGAATTTTTTTTAATTAAATTTTATGTCTTTCGTATATATAAGGTATCGTGCAGCACTTGCATATTATTACTACACAGCCATGTTCCCACTCATATATTCATTTACATAAGACATGAAAGTCGTGGGCGAAAGGGTATTGTAAGAAATTGGGGTACCTCATAAAGCAAAATTACATTACATTAACTCGTGTCATTTTCCACACCTTTAGCTCATAATAATATGATACATCTATCAAATGATCGCACAGCATTAGGTAAATAATGGCATACATATAAAAAAAAATTCCACAACATAATCATAATTTATGCGCATTTGTTTTGTGTTCCCATATATACACATACCCACTGAATGAACGCGAACGATGAAAATGTTCATCTTCACCCTGAATTATGTTTTCATCTTATTTTGATTTATGTTAAATCGAGCATAACCCAAAAACAACAACAAAACATCGTCACAAACCAAACAACATAAAAATGATGAATTTTGTGTCGTTGCGTGGCTGTGTATATACACATATACATATATAGACACATTTAGAGCATAAGGAGCATATTATTGGAATTATTCATAACCATTCGTTACTTCTGGTTTTAACGACATTATTTTCGGTGTCGTTTGATTCAGATTATGATGTGCTGCGGTATGGTATGTTTTGTTTTGTTGATAATAGAATTATCGATTTATTTACGTCTATATACGAGTATATTCCGGATTGCGGGATTATTTGTCGAAAATCTGTTTTTATTGAAAACACCATAACAATGCAATAAATTTAATATTAAATCATAATTTGTTTACAATATGGGAATACTAGAAATGGTTTATTGAGATGTTGTTTTAAAATCAAGTATTTGTTCAAATTTTCTAGGACCACTACTATGGCCAATCTCCGTTTCATCTAAAAGTTAGAATAGACTAGAGGCATATAGCTTACCTAACAACCAACAAATATTTCGACTATATAACATAAGACTCATAGAATACCACCACAGTATCCAGAGCTTGTCGTAAATAGCGACTAAATCTGGTTAGGTTGCTGGGCTGACGACGATAAAAAGCCTCAAATGTTGAAAATGTCAACAAACAAACAAAAATTGGACACTGGCAAAATAACAATGACCTTCCACTTAAGTACTCGGACCAAGATTAAGGATTGGCACTAAGAAAACCTGCCGCCAGTCTCACATGGAACTCGTAGATCTACGTACTCCCAATATATGAAACTGAAACTGAAAATGGGGAAAAATGATGTACTTAGCGATCGATCATGATCTCAAAGTGGGAAGTTCATTCCTTTTATCGATGTACTTAGCGATCGATCATGATCTCAAAGTGGGAAGTTCATTCCTTTTTATAAATACTTTCTTTTGGAAACATGGACACATCCACGTTAAACGGTCCGAAGCCAATTTGACCATGTGATAATTTGCTCGTTTCGGTCGTCAACAAAATTCGTAGGCAGTGACTATTATCTGGTCACTGCAAAGCTACGATGGAGATTTTCTTACAAGTCAGGGGGATAGATCTGATAAATCTCAGAAACGCAACGAAAATATCAAGATCTTATCAGCAATAGCATTTTGCCAACTAATTATCAATCTGATAAGGTAAACAGTGTTTGGGCATATTGAAAACCACGGTTGACGATGCTGCCCAACACATTCTCAGTATAGCGAAACATTAGTCTAAAACTGATTGGTTTGAGGAGTCTTGCTGCTGAGCAATGGAAATATACCCCATAATGTAGCGTAAACACGTTTTGAAATCGCAAAGAGAGAGAATTCTTGATAGAAGAACCGCTAAGTACATTTGTAGACAGAAGAAGCGCGAATGGTGGAATGATTAAGTCTTAAGAGTACAACAACTCAGCAATGAGTTTGTTTGACTTGCGTTGTTTTTTTCAAAGAGACACTGAATGGCACCAGACCTTAAGATCTCGGTCAAGTGTCGTTCGGGACCATGATGGAAACCTCTGTTTCAACCTTTACTTGAAGGATAGCGGGTTGGGTGTAGGAACTCTGACAGTTACAAGGAGCCAGGACACTCTAAAAGTTCGCCCTGCACCCAAATAAAATTTAACTAAAAAAAAAATACGTCGATGCGGTACCGATACATTGTGTGGACTTTTCTCTGCTCTTCTTAATGTTGCACATGTATCACAAGTTGTACTAGATTAAAAATTTAATATGAATTCCTGATATCGTGCATAAAATTAAAGGACACGGAGTACGCTGGTTCGGTCACGTTCTCCGTGATGATAGAGATCGATCTGACATTTTTATTATTGTTAACAACAGTGATCGAAACCAACGGAGTAAGATTTTTGGCACAGTACGGGCCAAAACTACTTACATTATATAACGGCAACTAGCCAATGGTGAGCTACTTAGAATTACTGCAATGATATTTTATATGTTATCATTTATTATACGCTTAGGATAAACCACCCTCTCCCCTTGCTTGGTGAGTAAACACAAACACACTTGCAACAACTTCTAAGTCATTCTTAGCCTTTAACCACCTCTATAAAATTTGCTGACTAGAGAAACAACGATATACAATACGAGTACATACTTAGTAGGCAAACTTATCCATATTTATGTATTATTTCAATGGGCCGTACACTTCTCACCAAGAACTTAGGGCTTCCTTCACCATAGGAGTGATTATTCCCACATTAACTTAAGATATAGCTACCTTTTATGATGTACAAATGGCAGCTATATGCAATAAATAGTTAATAAGTGGCCACATATATGCCACAAAGTTATTCTTCGGAATATCAACAGTTCTGAATTAATTCAATGAACTTAAACCATATGACTATGTCAACAGTAAACGTCAATGCAGTCAATGGTTGAGTGGTTCTAGTATACGTGGTAGTAGTTAAAATAGAAGCTGATTCAAATACAACCGAGGGACAAGTCTGCATTTTATGATTGAGATTACTTCAGAGAGCGAGGGGTGTTATCCCTTCAACGCCTCAAGCGATACCGATAGCCGATTTCAGCTTTAGAAGGGATCAAATGAGGAAATAGATAACACTGTACAGCGAGCGAATCAACATCATAAGAATACAGCGAGTAATAGAAGCATGGAAGAGGAGAATGGAAAGACCGAGAATCCCACTGATTTGTATAAATACAGTGCTTAATCGTCCTTTTGATCAAGTTCTATTTTAACCAATGAATTGTTAAAGTGGTTAAGTAGTGAAGTGAAAACTAGTGTCATAGACCTTCCACCCAGTGACAAGAGGCCAGTCTAGAATTTAAAAAGAATTAGTAAAGTGTGTCAAATTGTGTTGACAAGATTAGTGACATAGTTTCAACCAGTTGCAAGCGGCTACTATTTCCAATTTATTGACACTAGGCAACTAGACTCTGGTCGTTTTAATTGTGATCCGCGTCGGAATCGTCAAAAATCTAGATACGAACCGAGTGGGGTGTAACAATATACAACCATATGCTGGTTTATAACGATCATCTACTTTCAACTTGCTGTAGTATACTAAATGTAGCACAAGCCAGTTGATGTACCTTTTAAACCTCAAGTTTTTATCGTTCACTGTTTTTACGTCTTCAAAGTCAATAATAGCTGCCCTTCTACACAGCTTTATTTTCCTTTGCCGATAGTGTACTGTGTGGAACATCGATAATTGAAGGTTTCAACACTTTGAAATATTTATAAACGAGTGTGGAATTGTAGGTCTTTATTCTACAACCAAGATGATTCTTATTTACTAAGTCAATTGTCTCATTTAGAGATCGATTGTATGCAAATACTCCATATTTAAAGGCTCCTATTGAGATTCGAATGGTGAATGAATGTTAGAATCAATAAAATACTGATCTACATTCCCAAGCAAGTTATCGACTTAAACCTTCAGCGCTCCAGAAAGTTAATTTTTCTTTAAAAACGGCATAACCGATGTTCGCAACCAAAATAGATGATTATAGATGATTGAATAATATAGATTATAAAGAGACCTGATAACTATATCGTTTCGAGTCCATTTTTATCCATGATCTGCCGAGTGGTTAGAACTATGTAAAATTTGGCATTTTGATGTATTAATATGAAATCATTCCTATATTTGAAATCGTTCTCGATATATCGTTCAACGGTCAGACTTTCTCTGGCATCCACCAGTTACGAATACAAGACCTGGTTTTCTCTCAATTGATATGCCAGCACACACCATGCACGAACCACTCCGTACAAAACAATTTCAGCAAAAATCACTGTGGAAATGTGCTCTCTCTTGGGCGCCAATGGATCTAGCTTATGTCTATAATCACTACTATGGAAATTTATTCTGTATTCGTCAGTGAAAAGAATGGATCAGCATTACTCGATGGTCCAAATGATCTGTTGGCAGTTGATTAATCAATTTGGAACTTCAAGCGTCATATTACTGTCGATTGACTAACCATCAACATCTCGAACAAATCTTAGCACCGATTGTAAGAATCAGTTTCGACGAGGACTTTTTGATTGATTGAGTCTTTCTTGTGTGGCTTTTTCTGGAGCAATATCAATAATTTTGAGGAAAGAACGAATAAAACTGGTAAACATTTGTTCAACTCATAAGCCTCTGATGACTTATATCGGTCAACGTAATATTATACAGGGTGGGGCAAAAGTCCCGCTACCATTTTAATTGCGCGCCATCTTGATTATGTGACGTTAAGCTCAGTTTTGCTTTAACCATTGTGTTGTTAAGACGCCCAATTTTATAATGAATAAATATACGCCACAAGAAAGAGCAGAAGTAGTGGCAATATTTATTGAAAATAATCGTTCCATTATTGCCACACAGCGGAAATTGCGCAAACATATCCTTATCGTCCAGTGCCTCACAAAACCACAATTTATCGTAACGCTGAAAATATGGCTCTGATGCGCGATAGTGTTGCAGAGTCTCCATAAACATCAATTCGGAGACGTGGTTCCCAGTTACTTATTTCTGCATTCAGTGTAAGGCGAATTTTGAAAACTGATTTGAAAATGTTCCCGTACAAAATTCAATAAGCCCAAAAACTGCTACCGAGTGATCCTGATCAACGAGTTGAGAACAGTAATGCAATCCTAAGGCTATCTGGTGAAATTGAAGTTCTTTTGTCTAAATTGATAATGTGCGATGAAGCCCATTTTCATCTCAGTAGCCGCCACGTCAATAAACAGAACAGTCGGTTTTGGAGAACACAGAATCCTCAATTAATACATCAAACATCATTGCATCCACTTAAAACAACTGTATGGTGTGGTATTCCTGCTGGAAACATCATTGGTCCCTATTTTTTTGAAAATGACCAAGAACTTAAAATTACTGTTGTTGCCGTACGGTACCAAGACATGATTCGAACTTTTCTTGTGCCTGAAATGGAAGAGCAAAGACTAGAGGACGTGTGGCTTCAGCAAGATGGGACCACAGCACACACAGCTCGTTCAACAATTCTATTATTGAATGAGGTTTTTCCACGAAGAATAATTTCGTGAAATGGCAATTTAGCATGGCCAGTCAGATGTGATGATTTAACAGCACCACAATTTTTCTGATGGGTTTTTAAAATCAAAAGTTTATGTGAATAAGCCCCAAACAATTCAACATCTTAAAGACAATATTCGTCACGAAATTGAAAAAATTCAGCCTGAGATGTTGCAGGATGTCATGAAAAATGCCTTAAAAAGCGCTGAAAGTTACATAGTGAATCGCGGTCACCATTTAGCCGATATAATTTTCCAATCATAACGAAAAAAAATCTACAGACCAAATAAACTTTTATGAAAACCAAAGTTATAGGCAATCAAAATGGAGCTTTTGCCCCACCCTGTACATGAGAATACAGCACACCAATTGTTTTCACTGAAACATCACATTTTGCTACGATTGCTTTAATTTAATTTTAATGCAGCAGACAAATGAAGTGAGATAGCAGAATTAAATTTTCTGTGTACAAATAAGGGACAAACCGAAAAGAAACAAATATTTTTAATTTTTATAGTTCTGTTTCAGTTACACACAAGTAATTAAATAAGTCTATTCCGTTTTAATTCTTTGCATCTACAAAAGTCTTAAATGCAACTATAGGCTTTAAGGTAAAATACTAAGCCACTTTTAATAAAAATGCTTTTTTGTACGCGTGGATGTTTGAGTCAATTTAATAGTTCAGGGCTTACAATCCAAACATAATTTCATGGAATGTTTCATGAAATATTTTTAGTCTCTTTGTGCATTTGTGCTTATGTATTTGGTGAAGATGTGCATACTGTTAATCCTCTTAGCTTCATTGATGCTTTCAAATCTTATTTTAGTAGAAGGGTAAGGACGAATCAAGAAAAAATTTTCTTAGGCATTAATCTGATTAAAATCGAATTTATGTTGCATTTTCTTAATTACTGACGTATATATAGTATATAAGTAAGACCAACGAGTATATGGACGAGTAATTAACTACATATTCTTCTTTAACATTGTCAGCTCTTTTCTTCAGGAATACGTTGGTAGAAATAAACAACCAATTAGGTGAGAAGGAAAGTATTGCTTAAATCTTAAGATCTGATCTGGTTTGCTAAATTATGGAAGACGTCCAGGATTTAATTTGTCGACTTATTCTAATCCGTATTGTATTAATGAGGTTATGTTCATTTTTATATCCAAAACCCAGAGCCAAGTGTTTTAATTACTGGTATACTTGTAGGTAAACACAGATTGTATTTACTGTCGGGACGAATAAGGGATGACAGTGCAGCCAAGCAAGATATACAATTATGATTTTAAAATTCATCCCTTCTTTCAAAATTAGACCTGATGTGCTCTTCCACATCATTTATAAGAATGTATAAAAAATCAATAAATTATTGAATTTTGAATTTTCATTTTCCTTATTTTTTTGAAAAATACAAAAACAAAAATAAGCAAAGTTCATGTGCTGTCGAATCGAATTTTCTTGTTTACAGTCGTACATACTCGAATATATATTCCCATATATACAAGAATAAATGAACAAGTGGTACATACACAATCGGTAAATTGTCTTTTCTATATTTGTATTTTCTTAAAGAAAGTATAACAATAACAATTGTATGTTGTATTCGATATTCTTTGGGTTTCATACAAAAGTAATGGTTCTATTCGCTATTTATTTATATACAAGTACACAGTGTGCAGAATCTTATGAAAGTAAATTACGAATAAATAGATGTTGGAATGAAGACGTTTTTCTAAAGAAAATTGTTGTTTAATGAGATCAGTAAATTGAAAAGAATTTTTTTTTAATGATGCTATTTAATTAGGTAATCAAACAATAACAACAACATAAAGTAAATATATATATAAGATGAAATGTAATCTATTTTATATTATTATAAGTCTCCTACATACATATATACGATGTCTGAGTAAAGGTAATTTAATTTAGTTGATTAGTCATGAAAATATCGTAAAGGTATTTTATATGATTCATTGTCTGTTTCTTGCGGCCATTATTTAAGTGAACAGTTCTATGTCTCTTTAAATGAAAGAAATGGACCATTTATTGGTGATGGAATAGCTATTAATTAATAACCAATAATTGATGTCGATAATTAGGGTTTTCTCCTGTGAAGGTCTGATAAATGAAGAAACGCAACGCAAATATCAAGATCTTGTCAGCAATAGTATTTTGCGATTTAATTACCAGTCTGCTGAAGTAAACAGTGTTTGGGAAGTATTGAAAACCTTGGTTGGCGATACTGCCCAGCACATTCTCAGTGAAGTGAAAACTAAGCCCAAAAATGATTGGTTTGATGAGAAGTGTCGTTTGGTTTGATAAAGCGCAAACTCGGTTGACAATGACAAAAAGAATAAAAACAGTCCTTTGTAGGAGGACACCTTTACGCATTTTTAAACAGAAGAAGGTCTTAAGAGTACAACCATTCAGCAAAATAAGAGCATTTCGCGTAGTTTCTTTAAAGGAATCACCGAATTGCACCATTTCTTAAGATCTCGGTCAGCTGCCATTCGGACCAGAATGGAAACCTCTGTGTAAACGTCGATGTCGTCCTCGATACATGGCGTGAACATTTCTTCGCCTTACTTAATTCCACTTGTATTTGGATTGACGGGAAGTATTTCCTAAAACAAAACAAAAAAATTTTGGAACATTTTTAGGATATACTTCACGTATGTGCGTAGGAATGTGAAGTTTTTCCTAATCCTAATTAAATACGAATGTGTTAGTGTAAATAATATTTAAAATATGTAAAATAATTCAAATATGTTAATTATTGTTTTTAAATATTTGCCTTCTAATTTTTATAGATATGTATCGAACTTAATAATAACGCAAGTTAAGTGATGACAGTGTGATTCGAAGCATTCAGTACAGAATTATGGTAAATTTAATTGTCCCAAGATTCCTCGTGTACATTTTGTATAAGTCAAGATCTATGCTCTATAGAAAAGTAATTTAAATGTTTTAAAACATATAGTTTTAGGCACTTAGGAAAATTAAGGAAATCTTTCAAGTTACTGTACAGAATTTGTTGAAGTCGGCTTTTTCGAATTTTCCTGTTATTCTTAAACGATGGACATTCTGAGGAAAAACATCATTTTGAGAAGAACCATTTGTTAAGGAATATAATTAATACATTTTAGTATTGAAATACTCGAATAAGTTAATAATTTTCCTAACTTGGGGTGTATGTCAGTAATTATATACAGTATCGAATTACATTATGCCGTGTTTTCGTCTATTCCTTTGGGGATTCTGATAGATTGGCAGTGACAAATTGCAATTATGCGACTCTCTATCTCACCATCGTTCTTTAGCTATCATACCCACAAATGAACTTTAAATACAGCATGTTGTCCTTCATTTATCTCGATTCATAACTCGAGCTTTTCAGTAGCGATATTACAAGTATACGAAGGTATTGTTCGACTTCGTCATGCAAACGCAGTCGGAATCTTCCTGTATGACGTACAGCGGCTAGAATCCATTCAGAAGAAGTTCCGAAATATTTCCATTTGAGACAAAACTCGATCAATTTCTAATCGATTATGATGGGACTAGGCGTGTCGGATAGAAGTTGAAATTTAAAATGGTTTTTCAAAAAAGCTCTAGAATATGACCACCTGGGATTGAACTCGACCATTTCTTAATCGATTATAAAAGAAGTGGGTATGTTGGATGGAAATTGGATTATAAAATGATATTTGAAAAAGTTCTGGAATAACGCCATCTGGGACGGAACTCGGCCATTTCTTAACCGATTTTGATAGAATTGAATATGTTTGATGGAAATGAGATTGAAAAATGTTTTTTGGGCAAAGTTCTGAAATATAGCCACCTGGGACAGAATTCGAATATTTATTAGCCGATTATGATGGAATTGAGTATGTTGGATGGAAATAGGATATAATAAAATAATTTTTGGAAGAAGTTCTAGAGTTTGGCTACTTGAGACGAAACTCGGTTATTTCTTAACCGATTATAATAGAATTGTGTATGTTAGATGAAAATGGGATTCCAAAATGATTTTTGGAAGAAGTTCTGGTATATGATCACATGGGACGGAGCTCGATTATTTCTCAACCGATTTTGATGGACTTTGTATGTTGGATGGAAAAATGGTTTTTGGAAGAAGTTCTCAAATATGGTTACCTGGAATAGAACTCTTTCATTTACTAACCGATTATGATAGGATTGGGTATGGATGGAAATGGTATTATAAAATGAGTTTTGAAATAAGCTCTGCAATATGGTCAACTAGGACGGAGCTCGACCATTTCCTTATCCATAAAATAAACAAATAAATATAAAAATAATACCATTAGCAACTTCGCATTGCATATATTTTGATGATTCGTGAACTTTAATACAATGTTACGTAGCTCTACGTTTTTGGTTTTGATTACTAATTTGAGATCTGCTGCCTTTTTTATTATTCGTTGTTAAAGATCTTGAAACAAGGCCTCGCCAACTAGTTCGATTGAAATGAATGATTACGATGATATCGCTGTTACCAAGAAGTCGCTTTAACTCATAATTCGAACGAATCCGATAATAGTTTTCGGCAACTTAAATTTAATCAAAAATGAAACGAATGATCTTCATTTTAAGCGTAGATAAGATTTTACAATCATAAGAAGTCAGAGTTCCGTTCTCGTTTTGAAAGCCTGCACAGGTGTTAAAAGGCCATCATAATAGGGGTAATAGTTCATGAGCAAAACTAAAAATAACAATTGTTTTCTTTTATCCATAAACAATTTCATTTTTGATTGTGCAATTTTGATTCGCCGTTTAGTATAATCGGAAAACTCGGAAAACCCGATGTATCTTTAAATATATGGTAATGTCTTCAAATATCCTTAATCCTTACTACCAGAAGCCCTACTTTTTGAAAATTTTATTTGATTTTCCGGTTGCATATAGGTCTAGACCTACTCAAAAATGTTTGTCGCTATAGTTCCCGCCGTTTAGTATAATCGGAAAACTCGGAAAAACCAATTTTTTTAAATACATGTTTTTTTGTTAAAATATTATTATTCCGTTATCTTTATAAATTGTGATAATTTTTCCAATGGGCAGTTGTCAAAAATTTTTCAATGGGATAGCAATTACCCGTTTGATGTAGTTTTCGAATTTGTTTTGTATTACGTATTTTCAAATACATATATACATTTTTATTATTGTTTTTGTTTTTAAGAATAACTTTTTTGTTAGGAAATACTTCACAACCGTGTATTTGAGGGTATTTGAATACCCTCAAATACTGGCCGCAGAGATGTTTATTGAGGATCCTTTGAGGAATACACCATGTCTATGCAGAGATTAAAGAAAAATCGTTCACCAGGAGTTGATTGTCTGAAAAATGGAAGATGGCAACGTTATGCATAATCTACAAAAATGGCAATCGCCTGAATTGCAAGAATTATCGCAGTATAGGTATCCTTCGCACAGCATGCAAGTTAATGTCATACATAACGAATTACTCTTCTGACGGAGGAAATTATTCGTGACTACCAAACAGTATTCTGTTCAAATCAGTCAGACAATAATCAAGTGATCTCGCTACGGATGATACTTTTGAAGTACTAAGAAACATCTTGCATTGTATACCAGGTATTCCTAGATCTCAATCAAGCCTCGATCAATCGAGAGATGCTATGGTGTGCCCTTGATAATTTAGAAACACCAAACAAATACGTACAACTTTGTAAAATAACAGTAACACAGTCACAATGTTGTGTTGACCAATGAGGTGTGCAGATCCCGAAACTTTTTAATCTCATGTTGGAATACATCCTACGGAAAAGTGAAACACCTCAAGACAGTATCTTATTTCAACAATCCAATCAACGTTTAAAATTGTGGTTAAAATTCAGTATTATGGATCTCTTCACTCAAGATTCGCCTTTCCACTGGTAATCGAGCTTTATATCCTGTTCATTCAATTCTGAAATCAAAATATCTTGCAAATACTGATAAGCTGAAATTGTACAGTGTCTTGATCAGAGCCGTAGTCATGTATGGAAGTTAGAGTTGGAATTTGATGTTGATGGCACATACCGAGTTCTTTTCATTCACGAGATCAGGAATTTAATGCGTATTCATGATATCGTGCATGAAATTAAAGGAGAGCGAGATCGCTGGCTCGGTCACGTTGTGTGTGCTGCTACGAACGCAGTTAACAGCAATCTTTTAAGGGAGAGCCACCTTTCGTTAGGCGAAGAGGTCGCTCTCGGTGATGGATCGAAGCCAATGGAGTCAGATTGTTGCCACGGTACGGGCCAATAATGACCTGGAAAAGTCATCAATAATAATAATTTAGATCCGACAACCAACACAATTTATATCAAATGTATTGAATTTATTTTTAGGACTAGTAGAGGTAATTGAGTGCTAGTACTTAACTCAATGATAATGGGAATGCCCTACATAGATCAAATGCAGCATTTCTATAAAACAAGTGGATAAAAGATTTTATGAGTGAAAGAAAATATATTTAAAGCGGATATGTGTTGGAGTGGGTGGTAAATATACGAGTTCCTCAAGGAAATAAGATATCGCCAACTCTATTCAACCTATATATACTTAAAACCCTATTCCTCTAAAATTTGCAGACGATTTTGTTGTAATAGGAAAAGTAAGAAGTATTGATGCGACTGCTCAAAAAGCACATTAAGTTGTAGATGAATTACTGGAAAAAATGAAAGTGCTAAATTTAAGAGTAAATGCTCATGTGAGCTATTTGAATTGATCGACAATTCAATTTTAGCAAGCAGAAAATTTTGGCAGACAGTTGCAAAAGACCCATCAATATAATTAAAAGGGTGAGCAAACCTAAATGGGGTGATCACCCAAGTGTGACTGATATGCTAAGGAAGGTTCTTAATTCCTCCAAAATAGAATATGGTATTAGTGTGAATGAAAATGGTTCAACAGGGGCGTATTAATGAAAGTGGACCATGAGTGGACCAGAGTGGTATTGAGTGCGATTAATTCAATCCCGATACATATTCCGTGGTCTGAAATGGGGATTGGCCTCTTGATTACATGAGAGTGTGGATCATAATCAAAGAGGCCGTGAGAACGATTATGATGTGACAGTACAGTAGCTGTCGCTACATCGACAGATAAAACGTTATGAAAGAACAGATATGTTAGCTAAGAAGCGAACAATGAATGAATTGGTTCAGAAGGATGGAAGAGATGTACTTCGAATGATTCAGATAAATCTGTTGAGAAAACAGGAGTGTGAATTTTACGATAAATGTTTAATAAAAGGAAAGAAAGTACAGAGAGTTATGCGCAACTGTTTTGAGAACCCTTTCTATAAGGAAGAATGCTTGTGAAAACGTCGATTGAGTGAGGACAAGGATTGCGTGTTGTGTGACAGGGTGGACGATGTGGAACACCTGATATTGGTCTGCCCGAAATACAATTATTTCAAGTAATGTTTCAGCATTCTCCGCGATGCAAGTAATCTAATAAGAGTAATGAGTGAAGGGGACTTAGCTTATATGGAAATGTAGGTATTTGTGAAAATGAGCAATAATAATTTAAGATCAACAGCAAGATGTAGATTGGGATTTTTTTTGACTGGCTGTAAAAAAAAAAGAAAATAAAGTGTAAATTTTTCAAAATGTAAACTATAAATCTGAGCCGACATGGCTTCTTTTTTGGTGCCAAATAACGTATATGCTTGACGCGCTAAGTTTCCATCAAGCAAATCGTACAATTCCTAGAAGCTCGACAATTATATGGATTAGAAAATTCTTTCAACAGACTGCCAAATTTGAAATGAGGTGAGCTTAAACATTTTTCGACGTCAACTATATAATGTTCTACCTGTTTCTATCTTTACAATATTTTTGCGGCTCAAGGCACTAAGAATTTTTGCTAGGGTTTGCTTATTTAAGTCGTACTTTACGCCAGTACATACCCAAATCGAAGACTAACGGCTAAAGATCCAATGGTGAAAAATCCCTTTCCGTCCTGCAACTATTGAGAATCAAACTGGGTACCTACCCGTACAACTGCCGCATGTTTTACCACTGTGCTAGTAATAAATATATAGTCACTTTGCTGATAAAAAGACGTTAATAGATTTAACTAGGTAAGCTGTCAATATATCCTGACCATTTTTGTAACAGCTTTTCGAATCCAGCTATTCGGATCCAGCTTTTGATCTTTATCTTGGTAGTAAGGATAAATTGTACTATACATTTGAGTAATGTAGTAAATTATCTGAAAATAGAACTTGTCGTAGTGGAGAACACGCAGTGTTGGGCGCGTAAATTACACGATGTAGTTTACACAGTTATTTACATGTAATTTACTTGTTAATTACACAAGTTATTTTTTACATTACGTAATGTAAATCACGACTTTTTCATGACAAGGGCGCTATCTATTATATAATTTAATAACTAATAATTTAATTATTGTAAAAATTGACTGTGTAACGTTACAAATAAAACAAAATCCAATTAATATGTCAAAAATTTGAGTTATAAGTTTTCTTGTGTTGTTTCATAACATTGTTTTGATAAAAAAACGTAAATATATATTAGCATTGGTAATATCTGTATTTTAAATTTGATACATTCCATTATTTTATTCTTATCAACATTCATTCATTTAAACTCTGAAGGACCCGGATCTTTTCCAGGTTTTCATTTAAAATTAAATTTTAATTTTCGAATACATTCTTGTTTGGTTAAAAAAACGGGGATGTTCTTCATAAAACTCAACTGAACATATCCCAACCAGCCAAATCTCATAACAATACTCATAAAAAATACTTCAGCAGCACCAGATGCAATAATTCTTTGCAACTCTTGTAGGTATTGCACGGAGTTAAATGTTGAATAAGATTCCCTCCTTTATTTTGAGTCTTATGGTGGTTTCTGGTGATTTCGACATATAATAAACATCATCCGATATATTAAACTTATTACTGTATCTATATGGATTTTTTTGTGGTGGAAAAAAATTAACTTACCGATATTTTGATGACATTTACTCGACTGTTTGACATTTACGAAGAAACCGTGTAAAATGCTACAATTTGATAATAGATGGCACGTATTACACTATAAAAATAATATTTTTCTCATATGTAGATACTAAACCTAAAGATATCAGTAATCGTTTTTAGAGCTTGGTTAAAGCAAACACAGATGGCAGTGTAGATACATAAATGAACCTTGCCTAGAATTTGTAGATAACTAAAAGTCTAAAATAATTATGATTGACCGTCTAAATGAACGGTTTGGTTGATATTTATGATGCGTTTAACCCTTAAAACAAATATTGGTTACATTTTTACACTATTTTCAGTTACTTTTTAGAGTTTTCACGTTGTTTACATATTTTATGTAAATTACACGTTTTTTACTGTAATTTACGTTATTTACATAAAAATGTAAATAACGTTCTTTACATGTATTGGCATCGAAAAAAGGAACATAATGGTTAGAACATAAAAATACTTCTCAAGTTACCTCGAGTGTAATGTGAAAAATGAATCGCTGTTAAAAATTAAAACAGTTTTGTCCCGAACAAAATTAAAATAGGGCATAACTAATCACATGGAAAAGATTTTCTTTGCTTCAAAAGTGAAAAGATGTTCAACATACCTGATGACCCAAACATGCGCACTGAAAATGTTTTGAATAGAGTAGAATTGACAAAATAGTACAAGTGACTAGAAAGTAGATTTACAACCTACTCGTTACTTTTACAAGATTTTCATGGTCTTTCGAGCAGGATTTGAAAGCAGTTTTCTCCGACCATGGGAGATTCGTAAGCTGAAATATTGCCTGGAATTTACATGGTCCTTCGAGCTAATAAAATACGAATCAACACAGAATTTGAATTAATAGCCTTTTACGACCACTCCAATTCCTAAACTGCACTATTTCCTGGAATTTACAAAAGCAAAGGTGATATTCAAACGTGATGAGCACATGATTAATAGGTAAAAAATTTAACAAGTAATAAAAATAATTTTGGATAAAGTTGCATATCGAATGCAAGAGCAACTGATACATTAGTACAACTGTAATTTTAGAGTGAGTCAACCGGCCATCGGAATATGATTGGATAGGGGGATTTTTAGACTTGTTACATAAGGTGTGCCATACTGAGTGGTAGTTATTGTTATTTATTTAATAAAAAGCTCGATGTGAGATCAGTTAAACTTTACTTGGAAACACTGTAACCGTAACCCCTTCCTTTTCATGAATCGTATGTTATCTCACTTCTTCACTTCCAATGAGGATATTAACAAATGGTTCGATCCTCGATAGTTGACATACTAGTTTGAAGAATGAGCTTTTATGGATGTTCCTGCTTGTTCAGTAAAAATCCACAAATTTAATTAAGTTATTTTAATCGAATTCACATTTTCCATTGATATATAGTTGTTTTTTAACTGACAAAACATAAAATTTATGTTTACCAAGTGCCTGTTGTATTTTTTTGATGTTATTTAATTTTTATGCTCGATTGCATCCATAAAAATGCAACAAATATTAAAATAAAAATTTTCCATCAAAAAAAAATTAATAAACATTTATAGAAACAGCAAAAAACGCGATTTATTATTTACAGGTCGCTGAATAAAACCATTTGAAAAGGTTGGAGTGATGGTGGAACAACATTTCCATTTCGTATATGGATGTAAGGCGGTAACTACATTGTGTGCACAAGTTTATGATCTCCGATAATTTAACAAACTTGTTCAATAACATGGTTTTCAATTACACAAAATCGAACAGTTTGTTTTTATGCTGAATATGTATTTGGAGGACCATAACCAGTAGAGCTCATAAATATCGATAAATAAAATAATAACCGAACACTTGAATTGTAATGAATATTGTTGTGTATTTATTTATTGCTCAAAAGTGTATACTACATACATTTATGTACATAAATGTATAGTAACATCATATATACAGATTATGTACGAGTATATACCAGCAGAAATAACAGATAACAAATTTGGGTCACGTTTCACATATAATATATAAAAAAAAAATATATACTGAGAGAGAGTAGTCATTCGTATACGGGAACTGTACATACACCAAAGTTCTGGTTAGGTTGAATTGAATTGGTTTTTGGCTTGGTTGGTGGTACACATAAACATAAACAATTTTTTTTTGTTTTGGGGTGGGGTTTTCATTTTTTTTTATTTAGTTGATGTACATCAAAACAAACTTATGGAAATTAATTTTTCCAGCTTTATTGGTGTCGTTGTCTTAAAATTTATTTATTTATTTTGTTTGTCAGATTGTATAGTCGTATAGTATATGTAGATCTGTAAACTATATGCTGATATTTTTTTTAAAAATAGTTTTGAGAAAGATCAATTTCAAAAACGTCACTCGAAAAGACTTCTTATTTCTCCAAATTGGAAGACGAAAAATACCTTGGCGTTTATATACAAGGACCAAAATTAAAACAAAACAAAAGTTTGTTAGTTAGACCCGAATCGTATATTGAACAATTCACATGTCGTTATATCTTTGCAATTCTTGATATCAAACAACTAGTTAATAAAAGCTGAATCGCAATTCTTTTTCGAAATCTGAAAATGCAGGAACCAAGACTCATTCTGGAAAAAGACATATTTAGCCCACAATCTGCTCTATAAATGTGTCAAAAAATACGCAAACCAATAACTCCAAACAATTAAAAAAAAATATGTCAAGATACCAAACGAGAAAAGAAAGGCTACCTGCCTAATGTTTATGGCACAAATTGTAACGGCAGCGGACAATCTGCGAACCAAAAGCTTTTCTCAAGAGAATAAATCGAAGGAATGCTAACCATGTCTTCAATTGCCAAAAAAATATGTGGCTCTTAAAAGTACCGGATTAGGCGGCGTACTTTTCCAGGCAATTATATACTTGTACAATTTAGGTGCTGTACAAGGTTCATCAGAATCAAAGCTTCACAAGGGTAATGTATTTCCGTATCTTTGGCTTGGAAATGAGTACATGATATGATCCAATCAAATTACTTCCTCCTTGTATCATCGGCTAAGCTTAACTTCATTCGAGAATATTTCTGTCGTCCCGCCTATTTTCGTAGTCGGCCTATAGGTTGTGGCGCACAAAATAAAAATTATACTGTCCAAGCAATTTTTTTCCGGTTCCTAGGCACTCTTATATTTTACCTGACAAGAGTGTTTGCCCAGCTCGAAACTAAAGAGTTAAAAAATCAAAGGTCAGATTTTGTTTCGCCAAATCGGTCCTGAAAAAAGGGAAAACATATAGGGCAAATACAGCATCGGCAAAAATTGACGACGAAACTATCGTGAAACATTTTGGATCAAATTGGGAAGAGATAGTTGAACTCGAGTACTACAAATTTGAACCCAACCTAAATAATGCGGTTAGTGGGGAGTCCAGAAAGTTTGGATACGGTATGCTGCCACGATCATGATCAAGATGGTTTATTGATTTAAATTTGAAATTTTTTTATTATATGTTTATGTTTCTCCTGAATTGTTATATACATTTATTTTACGATCATTGTTAGCACTCTCAAAGTTATAAATGTATCATTTAATGAAAACCTATAATTTGTTCTGATTGGAGTTTTAAATTCATTTTTACTTACAAATCTCAAAGAGTACGATTAAAATAAAAAATATAATTTATTAATTAAATCGCCCAACTGCTGTGCCAAATTTGTCACAATGTGCCTTGCATCCCGATCTTCAAAAGCACAAGTGACGAAGTTTAATTGTAGAACGTCCTACTGCTCCAAAATTCGGTTATCTACCATCTCTAGAGAAAGCCAACGCGTTTGAGAAAGACCTAGAACTTTATGGGGCTTAATGGAAAAATAATTTTGATCTTGCAGATCGGTAATACGTTTTGAGCTATGGGCAAAAAAATAAAAATGTTCCTTGCCAATTGTTATACAGAAACCTAGCTTGGACTCCTGTAATTTGGTCCGACATGGTGACTGTATTATCCGATTATATTCATGATCGTATTTGATAAAGCAATGATGAATATCTCAAAATGATTTATGATAGCTGTGTAAATAGAAGTCGCGTCGGTTCTAGCAAGTTGTAGCATTCCTTAAAACCGGTCTCGAATCATTCCTGTCTTTTTATCAAATACACGGGCTAAAAGCGTTAAAGCTTTAGATGTACTAACGTCAGTAGTTTCATTGATAAAAATTTAAAAATTTTCAAATCGTAACTGGGTTGCTAATTTTTGCCGTCCTTTCTCTCCGAAAATATTTTTGACAGTAGAATGAGCTTTAATGCTTCCACATTTAACATTGCTGACTATTTTGGATTCGAGGCAGCACTTTTGTAGCAAATATGGCAAAAAAGCTTTATTATATAATTTATTTTATTAAATCTACATACTTATCTACGTTCTTTGAAATTGTTAAGACATAAAATATGTTTTGTGAATATTGTGCTTCACATAGTAAGCTCAATGAGTTTTTATATACTCTGATCTTTTATTCGGTAAGTTTGCAAAAGATTGGCACTGAAAGTTAAAGCATATTTGACCATAGTTTAATATAACTTTGAATTGTGAAAATCATATGTTAAAAACTTTCGAGCCACCCTTTATATTTTTGCAGTTTCACTAAAGCATTTCTATTTAAAGTACATATATGATTTTTTTCCTTCTATTGATTTTTTCTCTTATACTGAGCTTTTATACAGTCTGTTTACAGTTACAGTCTGTACAGTGGTAAAACTAAAAACTTAAAACAATTCAATTGAAATATTTTATCATATTATATACATTATTTAAATTGATAACATAGTTAAGTCTTATTAACAGCAATATAGAGATTATTAAACATGCTAGATGTAAATATGGCGAACGTATAGTACATCCCTACTCATTTGTTATACGCGATATTTCGTGATTATTCCGGGTGTACTGTATTAATCGGTATTCTTATTGCATGTGACTTCAGCGGTGTATTGCAAAACAAGTTTGAAAAGTTTACACTTTACTCATATGTTTTTGAAATATTGGACAATCATAGTTCCAAGAACACGGTATATTCGTCGAAAAGTCAGCCATACGAAACGAACTTTGATATTAAGGGGGAGAGAGGGAATGTTAAGATATTGAATATATATATATATATATATATATATATATATATATATATATATATATATATATATACATATATATATATATATATATATATATATATATATATATATATATATATATATATATATATATATATATATATATATATATATATATATATATATATATATATATATATATATATATATATATATAAATATATATATATATATATATATATATATATATATATATATATATATATATATATATATATATATATATACCATATGCACCATGTAGAACTTGAAACGACATATTCCCGGTATCAGTTAAACTTTTTTCGCTATTATTTAAATTATAATTTTCAGTGCCAGAGGTGCTTTACAAGCACTGGACAACTGTCGAGTAACGACCATGAGACTATTAATTCAGGGTCACAGGCAACACAAATATCACCGAAGGCTGCTAATTTTCTGAACATCAATAAAAAAAACATATCTCAACATTTCAGATATAGGCGAGAGCGAAACAGAAATCTGTAGATACTGGATTTAAATAAAATTAGTGCCAAGATTCCATGCAAACTTTAGCAAAGAAGTCGAAGCCTTGATTTTAACAAGATAAAATCAGCCCTTTTATAATACAATACATCCTAACTATTTGATATAATACTGGGCGCAGACTACTTCCTATTGATAATAGCTAACGGTATTGTTAAAGATAATCATCAAGAACCAATGGCACAGAACACAAAGTTGGGATGGATCATTATCGGCAGCATAAGTAATTTGGTCCGGAAGGTGAGAACAACCATTTCGACAACAAAATCGATCGATCAGCGACTAAAACTATTTGTAGAGGTTGATAACATTTCTTATGAAAGAAGCCGCATAAAAGAAGAAAATAGAGTCGAAGAAAAATTCTAAACAACATTGAAACTGCATGATGATGCACGGTTTATAGTAAAAACAGAGGCTGACATACTACTACGATGACAAAAGCACAAGTATGTTCAAACAGACGATATCGAAAAAATGTTTCACCAAATCTAGCTAAATACAAAACTACCACCGCATATTGTGGAGAAAAGAGCCTCATAAATATTGTCTGCTATAGTGGCCGCTAAGCGATGCGTATATATCGTGCCTTCCCTATTGCTTGAAAAGTTCAAATTTGTATCCTTTCTCTGACAAATTTGTGTATCTAATCGATATCTTCCTTTAATTTATCGACATACGCTTGTCCACACAAAGCTTTTGTAGGAATTTCCCCAAACTTCAAGTCCCCAGGTAATCTTAAATTGTGTCCAAAAACGATGGTAGGTGGTGTTATTCCCGTTGTATCATTTGTTGCCAACCGATATGGCATTAGGAACAGTGGTATATTTTGGTCCCAATTAGAAATTCTTCTAACGTAGCTTTAAATCGTTAAACCATGCCGTCTGATAGAGGATGAAAATGTGATTTTCTTGTTTTGTTGGTCCCTAATAATTGGCAAATTTTCTGGAATACCATTGATTCAAAGCTACGGCCTTGATGTGAATGCAGTTCCATAGGTACTGCATATCGACTCATCCAATTATTTACCACGGCGTTAGTGATTGTTGTTGTTTCTTGGTTCGGTATTGGATAGACTTCAGGCCATTTACTGAAATAATCCATCACTATTAAAACTTACTTATTTTCGCTTTCACTGGTTAGAAATGGACCTGCAATAACTATAGCGATTCACTCAAATGATGATTCGCTGTTATACTGCTGCATTTTTCCATTGCTTCGTTTTGCAGGACCTTTACTTGCCATGCACTGGTCACATTTTGTGACCTGGTCACATCACCATTCTGCAATCGATTGTCTGCATCCTGCCCAGTAAAATCTATCGTGGACTTTTGTCAAAGTCTTATTGATGCCTAGATGGCCAACTCCATTATACTCTCATGTTCCTCCATGAAACTCTCTCAAAATTTCTGGAATTCAGATCCTTGGCACCACCACTTATAATTGATAATTTCTACCATCGGAACTTTTCCAAACCCGTTTTAAACAGTCATCTTCAATTAATAGAATATCCCATTGAGTCCAATATGCCTTAACTATAGGACTCTTGTCAGCAATCTCCTTCCATAATGGTCTGTGCTGGTCTTCTACGAATTTCAATAATATCAATAAATCAGGATTTTTTTTATTGCTCTATCCTGATTTCTTCGTTTGGCCACTCATCGAATGGTAGCACTTGCATTGATTTTAAATCAAAGACATGTACCTTACCCTCCACATACGTGTAAATATATATATATATATATATATATATATATATATATATATATATATATATTATATATATATATATATATTATATATATATATATATATATATATATATATATATATATATATATTCATATATATATATATATATATATATATATATATATATATATATATATATAATATATATTATATATTATATATATATATCTATATATATATATATATATATATAATATATATATATATATATATATATATATATATATATATATATATATATATATATTTATATATATATATATATATATATATATATATATATTATATATATATATATATATATATATATATATATATATATATATATAATATACATATATATATATATATATATATATATATATATATATATATATATATATATATATAAATATATATATATATATATATATATATATATATATATATATATATATATATATATATATATATATATATAGTTTTTTCTAATTAAAAATTAAAAGTAATTAATTATTAATTATTATAAATATTTTATTGTGTACACAAGTATTGAAATACACGATAACTTGTAGGCTACAGTCAAAAAATGATAGTTTTATCAAAATACAAAGAAGAACTTTTGTCCAATTCAATTTGGGACACTGAACATTGTAACAAAATCATGTACAATGGGAAAAATCATATGAGACAAAGAAAAGTAGCAGCATGCAGACAAACATTTTCCAATTTCATTGTTGCCGTTCTTTCTACACCCGAAACATATTTCTATTCGGAAAATGAATATGGTTGGGGTGGTAAAGTTTTTTGTCTTTCACACTGAGCGAGCAAAAAAAATAAAAAATAAAACGTATTTTACGAAGACGCAAAGTACACGAACAAAAGAAAGAAGAAAACAAAGATATGATTGAAAAAGTCTGTTTATTCTTGAGTTTTCAATTAGGTGTAAAAGACGTAGACGACGAAGAAATAAAGCAAAGAAAGTATAAAAAACATTTCGACAACGCAAAAAAAAAATGGAAAATTATGTAGTGAATGAATTGAGTTAAAAATTATAGTCATAAATTTTATTTTTTGGTGATACTCGTAATTTTTTTTTTTTTTTTGACTCATATAATAAAGTTGGAAGCAAATATTTTCTCACCAACTGCTTTTGGTTTTGACTTAAAAGCTATTTAACAATGTCTTACTGTGATTGATTTCGACATCTCATACCTTATCAATTTTAACTTTGGCTGTTTATATGTCGCCCAAGAAATTATTGTTAGGTGGGATTGGTAAAGCATAAAACAACAGAAATATTGAAAATAAATAAAAAGAAAATTCGTTCGCTCTTGAACTGTTAAAAAATGTAGGAAATTATCGGAATGGAAAGCACCATATAAAGAAGAAAATGAATTGAAATTCATGTATTTTGCTATCGGCGATAAATTATAAATGCAGGAATATAAATTGTTGTTGTTTTTGTATAATAGAATGTACATTAGTCGATACTTGAAAAATTAAAGTTTGCTTGCCATATTACAACACAATATTTCTAACCGTTCACAGTTTGAACTTGTACAAAACTTTTTGTTTGTGTTGAAATGTTAACAGATGACAAATATATTGAGGTCAAGCTTAATAAATTTTCATTTGCAGTATTTGATATTGTACTATATAAAGTATATTGTTTGTAGACGGTGCTATTATATTGATTTTTGCTTGTTATGTACTTAACTCTATGTTTTATAGTTAGAATTTCATTATGGCTCATTATAATTAATAATAATTAAAATGAAAATGCTAATGCATCAAGAAGAAAATTTTCATGTTTTACGCTATAGATAAAGCAATGGTTTCCTTTATACATCTATAAAATATTTACATATAAATATATATATATATATATATATATATATATATATATATATATATATATATATATATATATATATGTATATATATATATATACATATATATATATATATATATATATATATATATATATATATATATATATATATATATATATATATATATATATATATATATTGTCTAAGATTAAAGATAATTTTCTTGTAGTGATATAAACGAGCTTTTAAATTTATTATTAAATATAATGTTACATTTGACGTTCGAATGAGTATCACTACCCTGTTTGTTTTGTTTAAACAACAACACTAACGTACAAAATTAAAATACGAAATTCACAATGAGTCGTCGAGGAAAATCTATGAGACGGATTAATCCCACTTAAATGAAAAGACTTTTGATGTAGTGGGATATTCATTGTTGAGAGAAAGATGAATTGCGAAAAAATTAGATGCTCGCATTCAGTTTCATGTTTATATTTTTTGAGGTTTATAGTCGAATCGTTCTTAAGGTTTTTTATTGTTTGAGTTATAATAATAAGCCTTGTGAAAAAAATATTGTGTATCAATAACTTTTCGGACTCTAAAGTGTATTAATAAAATAATATAAATGAGTGATTAAACAACCATAAGCAATAGAGACAAATAAACACTATAGAAAAATAACTGGAAGAAAATTAGAAAACTATGAAAATAACATGTTAATATAAACATTTAAACTATAATACATTATGTAACCATCGTTATATTCGTAAATTATAGTTTCGAGTTAATTTACCGAAATGTGGATTGAAAGCTGCATTAATTATTACTATCGGTATTAACAAAATAATTTGTAATAGTCGAGAAATTCCAATTAACCATAATTTGGTACTTAATTAAAATATCATTAAAGTGCTTCCATTCTATTTTTTTTTCAATTCGAGGGTAGACGTCTTATATATACTTATGTGTGAACCAGTGCACGAGATTTTTTTTTAATAAATTTCATTTTTATAATTTGTGTCGAGGTAAGATTTTGTAACATAAAATCTGGATTTTCTCTAAGATAAAAATTGTCCTAATCTATTAATTTAGCTGAGCCGTGGTAACCTTACAAAAAAAACCGTGAATATAAAGATTACCGCTGCATGGGTTGACCCTTGGATGGATATCTATCGACGTTGAATCCTATAAAATATACACAAAATATACCAGATACTAGTATACAGTAGAGTTGTGTGTTATTCCAATTATCAATCGGAGTTACCCAACCTTTAAACGAACCTTCCACGTTGACTTGTTTCTATAACAACATGTAGATTTACAAAGGTACAAACGTCAATAAAACACGGTGACATCGGTGGGTATTAAACCACCATAGAAATCCAGTTTTTTTTTTGAAATCTTATATTAATCTGTTAAGAGTATAGTTTAGAGTTAATGCTAGTGAAAAAAAGGATATGCGAATGGAATACCTACGATGAATCGAGCTAAAATTTTTTTTTCAGCTACCACGACACCAGATCTCTAGTGGATCGATGATATGGTGAGTTTATTTTTTTTATTTGCATTTTTTTTTGTTTGACCGTTTTCTGGCAACCCTCTTGATTTTGTTTTTTTTTGCTTTCTTTATTTAACTGATTTTTTTGCTTTCCTTATTTTGGCATTAACTGATCTTAGATTAGATCATATAACAATTTTTTTAATTATTGTGTATTTAGTTAAAAAAAATATTTCGAATAAATAACAATTACTTATATTGATTGATTGGTTATATATTAAAATTCGTATGGTTTTATGTGTCTTTGAATTGTTTTTTTTATTAAAGGGAAGTGATATTAATATTGTAAATTGGAGAAGAAAACAGTGAAGTGTTTATAAGTTAAATTTCTGGAGTGAGTTAGTGGTTTTTTTTGGTTTCACTGGTTATATGCACATGACGAATAAACTAATTCGTAGCTGCTAAATTGTGCGCAAGCGACCCGACCCACTGCAAGCACCCGGTTACAAAACAAAAAGGACAAGCATGTGCAATCGCGGACAGTGGTGGTTACAATTAGTTATACATACATTAAACTTATAAACCAAAATAATAGTGCCTTAAATAAATCAAACGATTATTTATAACTTAAATGTCCTAACAAGGTAACACCGTGTAAAATAAAAATTGAAATACAAAAAAACTCAAATTTCGAACCCCAAAATATGAATAAAAACCAAACGTAAAAAATAAGTAAAGTGCGCGAAGTATAATATATATTATTGATTAAAATCAAAGCCGCCGCAAGTGTGTGTATTTACTCAAGCCAAACTTTATGCAATATACATACATATGCTGTATAAAAATATCAACCTTTAGCGGTATTGCTGAATACGCTTCTATTCGTACACGATTGCGAATAAAGTATAGCACAAATAAAAACGCACACCACCTAAGTAATATTGACTAAAAATGCATACTAAAAAACCGAATGAAAAAAATGTACATAAAGAAATGCAATATTGCCATTTTGATACAACCGCTCTTTAGAAGAGATAGGAAAGAGCATACAAATGTTCAAATGGTACTAAACGTTTTGCAGTGTGCGTATGTTTTTCGAAATAGACCTTAAAAGTTTTAGTGAGAAACGAGTAATTTTGATTTTTTTTATATAATTTTTTTCGTTTACCAACGCACTCTAATACGCTTAGCTAAACGCGATTAGTACATTTTTTGAGTTTACCTATAGTGTGTCAAAATAAAGTTTAGCTAATCTGGTTTTATTTTGGGTTTAATGACTAAACGCGTTTAGTGAACTAATCTCTTAATATTTTGAATTTTATCGTGTAATAATGAGTTAAGTGGGAGTGACATCGTGCGACTGAAATTTAATATCATTGAACGTATAAGTGGCGCCATCTTACGACAGGTGAGAAATAATAGAAAATACGGGTGATGCCATTATACAACTGGAATTAACAAATTTATGATATTTTTATAAAATTTTCGTGAGTGGCAGAAAAACTAAATTTAATTTTAAAAGTGAATAGTTTGAGTTTAGTTAAATGAAAAATTTTAAAAATAAAATGAATTCAATTCACACCGCAGCAATTTGATGCATTCTCAAGAAATGACACTTTTCCATTTTGAGAGAAACCAAAAGTTTTCTGCGCTATTAAGCGCCTTAAATAATAATCAAGTAAAAAAGTATAATTCATTGTTTATTTTAATGATATAACAATATTGTATATAACACACCATTTATTTTAATTTATTATAGATGAGAGAAAGTTTATTTTGGGAGTGTGATGTACCTACATACCCAGAAACCAAATTTAAAGAGGATTTTGAATGTGCCGAAAAACGTTTTTCGAGCTGGCAAGCACATTCAATTGTTTGGAAAAGATGGATACTGGTTTTCGAAAAAGTATTCTAGTGAACAAACGCATAGCGGTGTCTATTTATTATTTAGCATCATCGGTAGAGTGCCGAACCGTAGTCAATTTATATTCTGGAGTTTTCCGAAGCATTATGAGCAAAACTGGAAAGAGGAACATTTAGTTATTTTTATCCTCCTTCCGATGCATCAATAAAAGAAATTGTAAATGGCTTTGAACAGCGTTGGGGGTTACCTCAAGTTTATGGAGCAGTTGGTAAACAATATCTGTTGACCATTTCTAAACTACATATTTAATAATGTTAATTTTCTCTTAAAATGGAAGTCAGGCCTTCTAAATTTAGTTATTATTTATTATATTTCATTTAGATATCGATTCACATATATCAATGTAGGATCCCCTGGAAAAAATAATGACGCATATATTTATGAAAAGTCGCGACTTAAATTGCAGCATGAGTCGAACGAGTTGTTTTATAACAGCCGGTATATATTTGGCAATTTAGTACCTGTAGTGCTCTTGGGTGATTCTGCATTTAAACTGAGCCGTTAACTGAGCCGTTTAATGAAACCTTATCCCGGGAATAAACTAAAAGTATATATTATTAATTAAAATTATAAATATTAAATAATGAAATAAATATGTAAAATAACAACAACAAATTAAATTTTTCCGTTATGACATTGTTTTAATACTCATACCATACACTCAAGGCGCCACTGTATTTTTTTTATTTGATTAACCAATAGTCTGTCAATGTTATTGGATTTATGATGGTTTGGCCAAACGCGTTTTACTAATCGCGTTTAGTTAATCCTAGTCTGTCCGTGGTATAAGGTTAATATTTTCGTTTGATCGTGAACAAAATATGAGAAGGCTTGTTCGAACACACACACTTGCGACTGAAATTTGTAATTGCTATATTGCGCGAAATAGTTTGGTTCTCGTTGTTTACAACTTCAACATTTGCATCATTCAATATTAACTAATTTAAGTACCAATTTTTTATTATTTATTATTTTTTTAATAGTTAATATTTATTTATATATAAATGTGGTAATGTGCTTCGAGTGATTCCTATATTATGGTGGGTGGAACTTTAAATTTATTTTATTGATTTCTTAAACACATTTGTTGCTAAGTTCTTAATTTACCAGTATTTTCTCCGTTTTAATTTTGGCTATCCACTTTAACATGGGAATTTATTGAATATTTTTGAAATAATTGTATTATTTTATTGAATATATTATTAGACCTACTGTATAAATATCAACTATGTATCTTTAATTAAAATATAAAATTTATTATTCGTGATTAACAACGATCTCTTTACTTTAGCATGAACTATATTGTTTAAACAGAAGGATGAAGAGGTAATGTAACGTAAGCCAAAGTCTACAATGGTAAGTTGATCCATGCCTTAAATGGCTGCTTTCAGTCCTTCCTCATCCCTCCTGGTTCCTTATTCGTCTTGAAGCGGTCCTACAAGATCTACTTATTCATTGGAAAACCTCATTTCAATACCCTGAGTTTAAACGGGCCATAGATATTTCAGCTAACAATGTCAAAATTCGTCAAAAATCGTTTAATTTATTTTCATAAATATTTCTTAAATTTGTTAAATTTCTTAAATATTTCTTAAACACAAATACCTTAAATTTGTAATTTAGAAAAAAAAAATATAAATTTGAAAGTTTTATTTTTATTTTGAATGTGTATTTGTAAATTTGACAAATATTTTACTGATTCTTACATTATAACAGTTTGAAATTTTAAAAAGTTTTAGAAAAAATATTTAAAAACAGAGGTATATTGTTAACAAGAAATACTTCTTCTAATTTCATTACAAATTAGGAGAAACAATTGTCAACAAACGAAAATATTGCAACTGACATTCTTGGCTCATAGTAAATCAACTTTTAACAGTAGTATTTGTTAAGAAGTGTGAAGAAATTAATGAACCTTCTATAATAACTTTGGAAAATTAGATATTTTGGAAACCCCACAAGAACTGTTCAGTACTTTAAAATCATGGAACTTGGAAATGTTATATATTTTAAACTTGTATTGGTAAGAATGTATTAAATAAATTTCTATGGATCGAAACCTAAATCACAGTTTTTTAAATATAAGTTTAATTTTAAAAGGAACGATCGCTGGTTATGACAATTTTATGTTTTATTCAACGAAACATAAATTAACAGATGGTTTAAGATACTTGTAGAGAAATTATCACCAGAAAATCAGTTGCAGAAAATATTGCCAAAAACATCGTTTAAGTGGTTCCTACAGAAAATGAGGTATATATGTGTATGTGCTTATTTATACAAGGTATCTTTCAACTATATAACGTGCATGATACGGTTGAGTTCAAAGATAAATACGAGGGGTACTTGACTTGTCATTTTGCACGGTAGGAAGGGACAGGGAAAAATTCACTTAGAAATCAGTATCCTAAATATTTTAATTAGCTTTGTTCCCTTCAAGTAGTTAGTCTTAGACCTACACGAAGTTCAATAAATAGTTTACATGCGTTGAAGAAAGAAATGTAAATTAGTAGTCAGCTTGATTTGCTTCAATTCAATTAAAGATCCTCAGAATTCGTTAATGTTAGTAGGTGCTACTGTCGTTGAAATAGAAGAATGTCTTCAACAAAAATTAAACAAAATTTACCGATTCAACCACTTATTTGTATTTGTGGATCCATATCAAACCCTGAAGGCCTAAAAAATGGTATTTGTTATCATCTCTATTCAATTTTACGAGCTGTTGAAATGTGTTGGAAAATTTTGTCTTAAAATAAACATGCACCTACTGGCATAAAAAGCGATTGTGTGTTAAAGCATTTGTTAGGCTGACCACCAACAATGTGCAACAATACGTATAAATGGTTCGTAAGGTTTCAATTCAGATGCGATTGGGATTCGTTTATATATATATTATATATATATATATATATATATATATATATATATATATATATATATATATATGTATAATATATATATATATATATATATATATATATATATATATATATATATATATATATATATTTATATAAATATATTATATATATATATATATATATATATATATATATATATATATATATATATATATATACATATATATATATATATATATATATATATATATATATATATATATATATATATATATATATATATATATATATATATATAGACAAAAAGTCGACACTTGAAGTTCTACCAACTTCAACCTGATTCATAACCAAACAGAGCATGACAGCGTGCTCATTTGTTACAAACTTCAGTATGTCATTTTAACGAAAGACAACAGTGTTATTGCTTTGTATTAAACTGGAAAATTGCCACCACCATTTGTTGTTAATGAGCTACGTAATTTGTATGTTAAAATAAATGTTCGTTTATCTAATAATTACTTGTTACAATGAAACTGGTAGCATTAAAAAAACCCGTGGAGATAGACATTCAAAAATATCAGGTCAAGAGAGATCTGAAATGGTTGAAAATGACAGTTGAAACGTGAAGGATTAAAAGTTTAAGTAGTCCACGTGAGAGAGCAAAATTTGCGTGAGAGCAAAATTTGCTTGGCGATTAATCTATGTGTCCGATCGTAGCATTGGACGCATATTAAAAATGTACTTTAACACTCATCACTCGTTTCCATTGAAGAAGAAGTAAAGGTAAATCTACAAATATATGCTCTGAAAAGTTTTTAAACGATTCTTTGTTACCTGAGACAAGTATAAAAATATAAAGAACGGTAAAAAACATTGAACGTTTCAGCGAAATTCGTCACCATCTCAGAAAACCCGTGACACCCAACGTTTTTTACAAGAAAATTTCATTTCTTCACAACCGTATTCTTCGGATTTAAAGTCAAGTGATTTTGCCATATATATGGTAAGTTCGTTCTGCAGGCCAAAGTAATAACTTAAAATATGGGACGGTTTACAACTATTGGATTGAACTTCACCGAGTCATGTACGGTTACAACATTTTCATGCAGGGTGTGAAGCCTTCTTTCCGAAACTGAAACCGAAGAAGTAAACGTCCAAAAGCTACCATCAATCACCCTCTGTTGTAGAGCAGGATATATATCCGTACGTCCTCGTTTTGGTTTTGTATAGTGGCGTAAAGTAGGACGGTAATAAGAGATAGAGTTACGAGAGCCTTGACCCCTATAACACATTGCAAAGGAACCAATTTTTTTCGGATACATGTATTAGATTTGCTCATTAACAGTTTCTAGAGATCAAGTTTGACGTATAACTTAAGCCGCATTGCCCGTATGTTGGTATTCCCAATTTTGTAATAAAGTGCTTTATAATGGATTTCGATTGGTATGAATATTACCATTTATTGAAATAAAACAACTTCGTACTCATAACATTAAGAGTAAATATTTGTTTTTAAAACCAAAAACTTATACAGCTTTTAATTGTAAAATAAATCCATTGTTTATGTATATATTCGAACAAATTTTCTAAATACAATTTTGACTATTCAAGAAAACCATAAACTCTCAACCATAATAAACGTACAAATTCTTTGTTTGAAAATATGTACGTATTTGTCAAAAATAACAAAGGTACCATAAAAATAATTTAATTTTATTTCCAATTTTAAATTAATTAAAATATAAATAATTTTCTAATTTTTCTATATACACGAAAGCTTTCTTAGAATGAAAACGAAAATACTGTGTGCATATATACGAGTAGATGTAAGAAAAATATCACAGACACAAGAAGCACAATAAACAAAAAATTGTTTTCTTTCATTGAAAATATTTAAATTAAAATTGTTTTTCCTGAATTGTTTTCGTATTATTATAGGTTTTTCAATTTTATGCTCTTTGTCTAGAAGAAAAAATAACATTCGATCTAAATATATGCTTTCCCATTTTGTTGTTATTTCAAAGCAGTTATTTAAGCAAATCCAAAACCTAACTATACATTAATCAATACATGTGCAAACCATGTTAGGTAAACTTAGTTACGTCTTAAAAGCAAACATCTTGTGAAAATCTTCAACGAACATATACCTGTATTCAGTTGCCATAAACACACACGAACAATTTAATCTTCTAATGTTTAATATTTCCTTCTCTCGCTCATCGTACATACATGTATATTTTTAGCATTCCGACTTCTTAATATCGTGTATATATCGTTAAAAATTAATCTACACCCACGGAACCAAAAAAAAGAATAACAAAGTAATTTTTTACCATGCAATAAGATGAACTAAGAACAACAACAATTTAAATACAATTTTCCATTGGTATATACAGTGCAACCCCGGTTTGCGTACTTAATTCATCGTATTGTGAAATTATCGTTAAGTGAACTACATTTTATAACACATAAACAATTTAATCCGTAAACGGCAAGAAAAATGAATAATGGCCCAAAAAACTCAGAACACATAAGATTTAATCCAACCATCTAAAACTTCAACAAAGACTAATAAATTTCGCACACTTCACGCAAAATGTAAACCGTAAAATTAATTTTTAATCGAGAAGTGAGTTAAATTTTGGAAAAGTAGATCCATCGTAGGGCGATTTAAACGTATTGCGAGCCCAACGTTAATCGAGAGTTCACTGTAATGTATATTATGTGCTTTTTATATACTGTGTGCTTTTCGTTTCGTTCGGAATACTTTTGTGTTCCATTTATCTCATCTAATCAATCAATCATCTTTGTGTATATATGTATACATATTCGCATTAACGTACTCTGCTGTCACAGACACGAGTGTGGATAAAAAGTTATTTTGATTACACCATAATTAGAAAATGGTTATTGGTTGTGTTTGGAAATAAATCGTTTCAGAGAATTTTTTTTGGTATAAAATATTTCAACATGTGGTTTTGATGTGGAAAAATTGAAAATGGCTTTAATATTTATAATTTAAGCTTTAAGCTTATTCGAACTTTATACTTAAATTAACGATGAGCTTCAACTAAATTTTTAATCTAAAGCTATACATAGTGTCACATAGTAAAACTGATGTGACATTATGTATGGATAAGCATTAATCTTAGGCCAAGCAACAAAGTTATGTAAGTAGAACTAGATATTCGTGTAAAATTGTAAAAGGTGTTTTTTAGAGGTTCAGTGAGCAACACTGCTTTATTTGACAACCCATTTAACAGTTGATAGTTGCTTTTGACATTTCACTATGGATAGACTCACCTCAGAGGAAAGCTTGGAAATTGCTGAAATTTCTTATCAAAATAGAGAAAATAGGTCCTCCTCTAGAGTGGCTAATTCGAATAACAGATCGTTTTCGGACCAGGTTTACTATTAATGATAATGTGCATCCAGTGTGACTTTGAAGAAAATCAAACTCAATCAATTCGTCACAGCGCTCAGCAATTGGGGTTGTGCTCTTCCACTTTATGGGCGTTTTTACGAATAGATCTTGGTTTGAAAGCTTTCACGATTCAATTTGTGCCAAACGACCATCGTATGCGCCGCTTATTTGTCGAATGAGATGAAGCCCAAATTAACTTCCGTTCAAAATTTTGCCCTCCGATTTAACCCATTTTTAAGGATAATTCACAAGCTTTTGTCGAAACTCTATTAGATCTACAGAAAATTTCTCTTTGATGCGCTTTATGGGCTGGTGGTGTTCTTGGTTTATCTGTCTTCAAAAACGATGATGACAGAATGTTATTGTCAATGGTGAGCGGTATAGGGAAATTTTGGTTATGGTTCCAACAGGACGGAGCCACAAGGCTTAAAGGCCTTTAACACCCAAACTGCGTCTTAAATGGGACAGTATTAAAACCGTATTGATGTATATTGTAGGTGGTACGTACAACAAATGCACAATCGCTTTTTATGTCATCCGGAGCATGTTATGTCTTGAATAACGGAGGGACCCAAACTAAGATACATAACCACTAAGGTATATCTCCGGCGACAACTATCTGTAATATAACTATATAAATGTAAAATGGTTTGTCTGACTTACATAAATACCAAATAGAGGATTTTCACGATTTTTATATATGAGGAAATTCTTAACTTGAATTCAAAAATACAGAACCTTCAAAAATTGGTAATTGCATTGAAGAAACTGATTAAAATAACTAACAAAGTTAAAAAGGGATCCCATATTGTTATAGCATCTTATGCCAAAACTCAAATATTTAATTTAAATTGTTAAATAGTTTCAGTACTTCAACAGCTTTTGCTCGACTTAATGGAAAGCTGTGTGATCGCAATTATCATAGAAGAAACAATTCCAAATAATATATAGTGGGAAGTATATTCTGACAGTTAAAATAATGGAAGCTGAAGATGAGGTTAACGTAAGATTTGAAAAATGTAAGGTCGTAAAAGTTTTGAATATTCGGAGGAGCTACAAATGCAATAGGTGCATATAAGACTATAGGAAGGTAGTAAAGATACAGTAACAACTTCTCCAAAACCTATAGGGGTTCATAAGTATACAGTGAGTGATAATCAAAGGGAGAAATAGTTTAGCTTTAACATTAGAATATGATATCTAATCTCAATCTTTATAACCTATAATTAAGGGATTTCAAACTATACAGAAAATAGTGAAAGGTAAATTGATCTGGTTTTTACTAATTTAATAAAAGTTCTAAGCAATGAGCGTTCGATTTATGCAGCTTGATAAATATCAAGTTACTGACCATATTTTATGAGTTGTAATTGTTCAAACTGAACATAAATTTATACGTAAGAACTTGTCAGGGACTTAAATATGAACTGGAAAAAATATAAATATCAAAAGCTCCAGAATTTATTCAATTGAATTTATTAAGTGAAACACGATCACATGTCAACTTCACTTCACAGAAACCCCTGCAAATGTTTGATACAGAAATCAGTTAAATTTACTAAATGTGTATGAAATAGCAAACAATTATAGTATCAAGTTGACAGTTGACATATGTGTAAACGAGGAACATATATAAACAATCGTTACCCGACACAAATTCTTAATATATCCAAAATCATCTAGCTAGAAGATAAAAAAAATCAGTCGAACCCTTGAAAGTTATTTTACCCAACCGAAAATAATGTAATTCAAATACATCAAAAGGCTTAGAGATTAACTTTTGCTTTTGTTCTAAGTGTTGCTATATCAATGAAAGAAAGTATCCCTCATCCAACTGAATACTTTTTGGGTTAAATCATGTAGCAACTGCCAATGGACAAAAACTCATCGTTATATTTAATCAATTTCTGGATCTTTAGATTTCCCTTTAGGGAGATTCGAACACGTCCAGTAGGATATTACTGAATCTTTACCTACTTCGAATGATACTTACTACTTTCACAATAGTAGATCGTGTTACACGATAAAGCTGTTATTGAAACAACTTTATTCGAGCAACTACACGTACAACTACAGCACGTCAGTCAGAAAAGTTACCATTATTACTACTTGATATCCGTGCAGCAATGAGATAAGAATTAGGTGTCTCTGCCAAAATTCAACCAAGAACCACTGAAGCAAAATAGTTTGAAAAAGCCGTTTGCCACTCAAACTATCGAGTACAACCCAACTGATACTGAAATCAGATGCAACGCAGATACAACTCTAATTAACGAACTAAGTCGAGGAAATTTTCGGAAGCACCAAACAACGTTCTGAACGGAATTCCAAGCAATCAATCACATCAGCATAAATCGATCGAAAATTCTATTATTAGACTTGTATATCAACCTTACAAAACATTATTGTCATGCGGATATTTGATTTGAGAAACACTGTCGCTCTTCAATCCAACCGTTCGCCCGTATATAGAAACAAACTTACATTACCTAAATCGGTAGATCATCTAACCGTGATGGAACACTAACTTGTTTCTTCCACTTTAGATTCCAAGAGAAGCATGCAATTGAAAGCTTTCTGGTCCGAAGCGGAATGAGTTGAAGTAATAAAATTATATGAACTAGCGCTGACGGCGACATTTGACAGAATCAAGCTTACTTTTCCCATCTAAATTTATGACTGGATGCCGATTAGCACGTGTTTGATCGATTCAGGTGTCGATATCTTCATTATTTAACTTACTCCCAGCGACTAGATGAATCATAACCCAGATTTCTTAATGCAGCTCAGACGAATTCTCACGTGGACATTTGTAATTGCAGATGTAACTGCATATGATACTTTTCGATCAATGTATGATATATATAGTCACGTGTGACAGAAAGATCACAACGATTCGTTTAATTAACGTAAGCACTATCGAACCTCGAGTACTTTAAATTTTGTAGAAATATCAGGACATCAACAGGCCTAACCACAAATAGTGCATGAGAAAGCGCTTTTCATCTTGTGTGAAAAACTATTGGGGATAGGTATTCATACCAGATTATATCCAGCAGTTCAATCACTTCCTCAAATTCCAAAGAGTTCTCTTCAATCACGAGATCAGGAATTTAATGCGAATCCTGATATTGTGAATGGAATCAAAGGACAGCGAGTACGCTGGCTCGGTCACGTGCTGATCAAAACCGAGTGATACAGAGATATTTGGTGGGAGAGCTACCTTTCGGTAGGCGAAGAGGTCACCGTCGGCGACTATAGCTCCACGGCATAGACGGAACCTGCCTTCTTTTGGTTTCTTGCAACAGTATAAAGAGCTGCAGTCAGATTGTTTTCACGGTGCGGGCCAACAATGGCCGGTAAAAGCCGTTAACAAAAAACAAATTAACTACTTAACAGTGCTTAAAAGGACAGTAACGTTAGACGAATTAACGCATTTTGCTTCTCTTAAAGTATCAAAACCTTCACTCCTCAAGTGGCCCATCCCATAAATCTACATCTTTCATTTACACCATCGATTGCAATCAAATAGAAAAATAAACATATCAATTACTCCACATTTCCCATGCACAAAATGTTAATCCGACCACCCAATTATTTCAATTAACACAATTTTCACACACGCCATTTATCTGCCACACTGTTGTTCTATTCAATTTTTAAAAATAAATAAAAATTAATTTATCATGTAAGCTTTTATAGCTTTAGTCGAAAATATGCCAATTACGTTTAAATATAAATATATGGAAAAAAGCTCACGAAAGAGATCAATTTATTGAAAAGTCAGACATAAATTATTTCCATTATTTCCATAGGGAAGATATACTGAAAAATAAAATATATTCGTCAGTCGAAAAAAAACACACACATCTAAAACCTTTTTCTCTCTCTCTCACTCACGTTTTAGATGGTTGGAAAACCCCCCTCTCAATTTCATATACATTTTCAATAAATTTATATTTCTTTCCACTTCACTTCTTTTTTATTTATTTGTGTTTTCTTCAGACACTCTTGCATGTTTATATCGATACCGGATAACATGAAGAGAAAAAAAGTTTAAACCGGAAAATAAAGGAAGCGAGCAAGCAAACAGGAGGAATGGAGGAATCCATATAAAATATGTAGCATAATAAAGCAACAAGTTTTCGTTTTATTACAAATTTTTCCACCAATAACCAATAAAATACATGACGAACGATTCTTTACGGATTCTTAAATAACATCAAAAAACGTATTAAGAGCTTTTTTATTTTTTTTTTGGTTACACGATTTTTATTATTTTTTTTTATTTCGTTTTAAGAGATTAAATTCTTTAATCCAAGTTATATACATTCTTTTATGTGTATTTATCTACTACTTACATATATACTCAAATACATAAAATGCTCTATACACATAGTTTCGTAATATTAAGATTCTTCTTCCGAATTTAATATTCAACCAAATAAACATGTTGAAGACAAACTGGAAGGAAAATTAAAAAAAGCTTTCCTATAAACGTTTAAATATTTAAACAGGAAGTGTTTTTTCTCTGGCTTATATACCTAACATAAGGTGAAGTATAAAACCACGACGAAAAAATGGGTGTGTTATATCTCAAATACATTTAAGATAGTGAAGTTTTATTCTTTGGCAGGAGAATTCACAAGTCCGATTTTAATATAAAGCATACAGTGTCATATGTATGTACATAGCTTCAATGTGTTATGTCAGATGGATCTTCATAAAAATTATTTTTAAAATGTGATTTTTATATTGATCCTTATACGAAAGTGTAAAATGTACTTCCACTTAAAAAAGCTCTACTAAAAATATGTCATATTATTACGGCTCTGTATTCAAGATGGCTCTGGTAATGTACAATTAAAATTAAATGGTTCAGATAGTTTGAGGCAGTAGAGTCTACTTCAATGTTCTTGAATCATGTATTTTTCTGGCTAGCCATAATTAATCTAGGCCTTCTTTGCTTGTTATAGATTGAGATTTGGATCGTAACGAATAATCGCAAAATATTCATCGAAATTTTTGCACTGGTTCTGCTCGCTAATATTTCTATTTATCGATAATTCTTGTTTGGAGTACCGACAAATGAAGGATAACGAAGTGATTAAAAAGAGCTTTCACCGAAGCTTTCCGATTTTCAATGAAGTCGTGCCACCATACCATTTGCATGTGGATGCCGTTGCCGCCTGTCAAACAAGTAATCTCAGGTTATCATTTCAACTAAAACTGGTTACTTTGATTCAAGAAGGCTCTGGTAGTATAATTCTAGATGGCTCTGGTAGTACTCTAAGTTTTGAATATATTTCTGGACAAAACAAAAATTGGCAGTACAGTAAATTTCTTTCGAATGGGATATGCCTCAGAACAAGAAATGAATCGATCCACAACGTTCAGGATATAGAAAACGTGCCGTAAATGTAAATTGTTAAGACAGTCTATCTAGTATGCAATGAAAACTACTTATCTATGTGGGGAGGATATGATGTGCATTCTTCAAAACCTAGAACACGTGAGATCATCCACTGACCCTTGAATATTAGCTTATTTAAGTTTAGCTTTGAAATGCTGTCAACAATATCAAAGTAGTAAGGTGGTTTGGTTCAGATAAGGTAATCTTAATGATAAAGTTAAATAATCGAACCAGAGGTCACAAAAATGGTTCTGAAAAATGTGAGGCCTCATTTGTAGAAATGTTGCTCAAATCAATATCATATAATTATATCTCAATGGACTAAATATTTGACACTCTCGGCATATTGGCTCCAAAATTAGTTAATTGTCATGTTGTAACTACAAAAGTTATCGTCACTCAATGTGGTAAAGCCTTACTGGCATAAAACACTCCTGAATTTACTTTCTTATTGAATTTCTAAAATTAAGCAAATTAAATATTCCACCTCATTGTTCGATGCACGACTTCGTTGACGCTACTGAGCTACTGTGCTATAAACTTTTTACGATTCATAATTCAAGATAGTTATGCGTCCAACTTTTATGTTCAAAATCACGAATTGTCCCATTGAAAGAACTTACCTTGCCGCTGCTTGAGTTGTACGCTGTTTAGATTTAGTCAATTTTATGGAAAAGGTTGTAGTGTTTGAAATTTTAGCAAAGTATTACTACTGAACAGATTCCATGATAGCTCTTCATTGGAATAGTGAACCAGCTTTAAAATCATCATCATTATTCGAGTAGGCGGTCGTCTATAATTTGCTTCAACTTCTTACAACTTCCGTCACTCCGCCTTTCTGTTAAAAAATCACATAAGAAATAATTCATTTTGGGCTATAACAACTTTTAGTTGCTATCTTGCTAATAGCTGCTATCTGCTGATAAACTATAGTATGCAGAATGTGAGTGATATATTATCGGCATGGTTCTTCAACCACAATTTATGGCAAATCTGCAAACTCAAAAGTTAATTCCGCTTTATCATTTTATAATGTTGGGATTGATTATAGGGACCCATTTCGACACAGTAAAAAATTTCCATTGAATTTTACACGCTTTTAACAGTGGGCAAATTTGCCTAGTCTTTTCATGCAATTTTAAATGGGTTTTTAAAATTACTATTTACAATTAAAACTAATTGTTTTAACACGTATACTACATTACATGTATAAATGATTAATAATAGGAAATGTCTGTAATAAAACTTAACAAAAAATTCAAATATCATTATTTCATCTAAAATTGCATGGTTTAGTCTGTAAATTTTCGCACTATTATTCAGCAATTGTGCTTAAGAAATGTGAATATAAGTAATTCACTTGTAAAATTACATTCCTTAATCCGTAAATTTTCATATAAATTTAAATTTAGTTTAAAATTACATAGTATAGTTTGTAAATTATCATACTATGTCTACATTATTATCCTTCATAAATGTGAAAATGAATAACTCGCTTGTAAAATTGCATTGCTAAATCTGTATATTTTCATACCAAAGCTAGTCATCAAGGTTAACATTTTTTTACAATTACGGACCCGAAAATGTAAAATTAAACAAACTTTCAGATTTCTTTAAACAATTATATATTTATTTAAAACTCTCTTCTTGAGTAGTATAATAAAAAATTTATATGTACAGTGAAATTATCTGGAAGCAGCTGTAAAATGTCATTTCTCGAGCCAAAAAATATGAAAACATCGGCGTCGTCTACTTCAGTTTCATCACTTTCCAGAACCAGCTTCGACCCTTGAATGTCTGCAGCGTTTGCTAAAATTAAAGAATAAACTTAAAATACTTAACATTTAATTTGAATATTTCTCTAGTTACATTTTTCGATGGTGGCTGATATATCTCCAGTAAACAAAAAACTTTTTTGAATGATTCGATCAGCATCCCAAACATGCGTTTTTTAAAAGTAAATTTTAATAATTATTAGTATATATACACATACCCGTTCAATTCAAATCACTTTCACATACCGCACTAATTATAACTATTAACTTAGAAAATTTATTAATTTATTTAATAACGTTTAAAATTATTTTCCAAAAATATTTCAATTTTTATTTTAATTAGAAACGACGTACAATATGTCTGCATCCCGTAAAAAATATATGAGTAATGATATGATGAATATGCTTGTCAGCATTATTTTAGTTATATTTCGGAATTTTTTCAACGAATGTGCATTGTAACATGCAATACTATATGTAATATGTATAATTGAATACTTATTCTATGATTATTAAATTTTTATGGTAAAATTACATGAAATATCATTTAGTATAAAACAACGGATCAGTTTTCTAACAGTAATTTGAACATGTTTTTTGTAGGTGAAATTATAAATAACAAACCTTATTTAATAATGCGTCTCAAAACCAATATATTCACAATTTTTTGATGTAATTTTCAATTGGAACCTAAAATTACTACAAAAAGCATATAATTTTATGTCCAAAACATTTCAATTCTAATTTGTTATGGAAATTTACAATAAAAATGGATTATTGAACTATATTTCATGTAAAATTTACTAAATTGTGTAATTATACAATATTTTTGTATTTGTATCAACAAAAGCATGTAAAAATTGCGTTTAAAATCAATTTTTTTTTTACTGTGGACGTTTCGTACAAAAAGATGTTTTCCGATTAAAAACCAATTTACCAGCAAATTCGGAATCAGTCAGATCAAATTCGGAATCATGGATCGTATATGATATCTAAATATGCAGTGAAATTCGACTCGCATATGAAGACATTGAAAGGCCAAGTAGATCTTGAGTTGAATTCTCGTCTTCTCACTTCAGTTACTATAGATGACAATTTTTTCAAATGTAACGCCATAAAAGATAAGGTAAGAATAATGGAGTAAAACCACCAAATAAAATTACTACATTAAGACAAATCAAGGGTAATCCAAGAAATATCCGACCTGCATTTGAAACAAAATATTTTTATTTCTCAAGATAGTAGAGCTTTTATGAAAATGATCCGACCGCGTTAAACAACGTATGCGACAAAAACTATATCTTGAATTTGATAATTAGGACAGTCTAAATAATTAAAGTATCTATTTGCATCTTAAATTAATCGAATGTGCTCATAGTTTACATAATCAATAATTCATAGTCATTGATTCGATCGATATGCTCCACCAACTGAAACTGCATGTAAGTTTAATTGGGTTTCGATTCAAAGCAATCAACCATCATAACATACTGTGACATAAACGATATATCTATATTATATATACGAGTACATATATAATGTTGGCACAATTCCCAAAATTCTGATACATAAAATAAATTCCGTTCGATATACTCTGGGTACGAACATACATGTATACAATCACCAACGCGCGCACACCAATTAAAGTCGTACAGAGCTTTTTACAATATAAAATACATAAATTTAAATTAAAAAATATAAATTAAAACATTTTGTAAATTTAAATTTCAAACTGATATTTCGGGGGGAAAAAATAGCAACAATACGAGAAACAACATAAACAAAATATAAATTTTCCCAAAGGATCAATTGAAAATAAATGGAGAAAATGAAATAAAACGCACCGAGGAGTTGAAATATTTGTTGGATTTTCATTATGTGTTTGCGTGTGACTATATAATCATATTGTACTAAACCTGCATTTCAGGTTCAATCCATCTGTCTTTCAATCGTAATGAGTTGATAGCGTCACCTTTCGGGCAACAAATCACTTAAAGGCGATACACCAACCTATTGGGCTACGAATACTCCATCATCAGATCATTATACTTATAAATGTCTGCGATGGTAACACTCAAATATAAATATCGTAACATTTTCAATGTCATCTCGAAAAATTTCTTTCACGACGTATTTAAGTATCATCTCGAGAATATGTACTATCGCGACAGTTATAGTATCATGATAGTTAATGATATAGTATCATGATAGTTAATGTGTTATCATCCCGAAAAAATTGTATCATGATAAAATTAAAGTAAGAAGGAATTCATTATCAAGAACCGGTATAGTTTTTGTAGGTAGTGAGTTGAACTTTCGTTTGCCGAAATTACAAAATGTTTTTATTAGGCAAAAGGTCGTTATAGTCGTTTCAAGTCGAACTAGATATTCATTACCGGCATCCGCTTGGTATAAGTTTTGTAGGTCATGGGTTAACCTTTCATAAATATGAAAAGCAACACGAAATTAACGAGCTTCAAACCCAATTAGGATCTCTTCCAAAAACATTGAAACCCGGAAAATAAGAAAGTATCTAACCATTTATGTAACAAATTAAAAGACATTCACTGGAAAAAAAGTACTGATTATTCATAACGGAAAGCAAATAAAAATCTGAAAAGATTTAAACTTCAGGTTTCTCGAATTAAAAAAAAATACAAATGGCGTTCAAATGCTAAACAAAAATCAGCAAATCACCTCAAAGAAACATTCCAACCTTACTCCAAGCAAACATTTCAGATAATAAAAGTGCTACCGTAGATAGCTTTGAGTAATCTAGAGCATATATAATTAATGCAGCATGTCGACTAAGATATGCACCAAGATAATGGAAAGAAGCATACGTAATTATGATATCGACAGAACATTATCGAAACTATTTGGAAAGATTTTTCTTATACGATTAAAACCAATTATCGAAGTAAGGAATCTTACCATCTCACATCAGTTAAGCACTAGAAATCAAACAAATATGATCCACCATATTCCTTGATGAAGCACAAGCACTTGACAAAGTATGGCACCAGTAGCTGAAATTCAAACTTCATCGAGATTTTCCGGAGCAATTTATGAGAATGAACACTCCCAATTATAAAGAATGACAGCAGGAGTACCACAGACACGCTTCACTAAGTGAAAGTTATAGGTTCTCCTGCGAAAATTGGTTCGATGGCGTTTGACGCACTGTCAAGAGATGAGATCAATAACACTGAAACAATTGATTCATCATCAACCGAAAAAACAGCAACTATACTTTCTACACCAAAATTTGATACCAAGTGTTAAAAACAGTGTCAATACCTTCAATAGTCAATTCATATTATATATCTCTGACACTAATACATAAGTGCTAGTCATTTTTCGGAAAGAGAAAAAAATAACTCTCAGTCAACCGAAAAACGGCAAGAATAGAAAAGTGATTGTCAAAAACCTACAAGAGTTAATGAGCAGCCAAGATCGTCAAACTTGCATCTTTACATCAGATGAAATCTTCGATGAAGTTCTAAGAATCCATCAATGAATGATATCAGCGAGAGGACCAAGATAGATCCAAAATAGATACAGAGGAACTAAGAGATCAACAAGCACTTATTAAGGCAACACATGAATTCAGCGAACATCGAGGCATTAGTGAGAATCATGTACAAATCAGCTAAATATTATTTTCCAAAGAGTGTATGCCAAAAAGTGAAATGCGTAAAGCAACATTGGTTTTTGGGAGATCATATGGGAAACTTACCCATGAAGATCTAAGAAGAACTATGTGATATAATGCAATCTGCGATCATAGCCCATAACAACTCTATACATAGTGCCACACGAATGACTTCTTTCCAACTACTGAACGGACACTATACCATGAAAACACACCCGAATTCGCGACTGAAATCGAGTACGGTCAGAATCACAAAGAAATGTTTAAGCAAGTCTATCACGACGTGTATACCAAAACAAAAACTTTTAGAAAAACGATACAAAGGAAGAAGAAAATCGACAACCGAGATGTTCCATACTTCCCAGAAACTATTCACTTCTTTAGATTGGTAGTTAGATCGCATAATGCTATTGTGGACAAGATCTTGATATTTTCGTTGCGTTTCTGCGTTTATTAAACCTTCACAGGAGAATCGCGTTGTATATTCCCCTGGCCTCCCCTGATTGTCAGTAACTGCCTACAAATTTTGATGACGTCCGAGAAGATCTCACGTCTTGGACAACCCGATCCCCGCTTTTGAAATCGTTGTCAATAAGTTGTCAATTTGGCTTCGAGAAACTTTGGAATCAGGAGCGATCGTAAAGTACAACATTTTCGCCATTTTCGATCGCAGTTTTGTTTCGAGTTCAGATTATCCAAATTATTGCAAAATGAGTCTTTATATATTGGTGTTGGCTTACATTAGTCGATACATGTACACATACAATTGAAAGGTTGGCTAATATCATTCTAAGCGAAGCATACTGATTAACGTGTGGCCCAATGAGAAATTAAACTCTAAGGTCATCACTTCTGTGTAGCAATATATAGCCTTGCGACAAATGGTTTTCATCTTTTAGGCCATCGAGGTTTTTGGAGTATTACAAGTTCAAGCTGATGTTCGTTCATACATATGATAAGGCCTTCAAACGCGTCAGTTTTTTTGGGTTTTTAACCCAGATCCTACCGGAGATTTTTTTTTAATTTTTTGGCAAAGTTTGTTTGTTGCCACACAAATTGCAGCCACACAACACGAATCTGTTGACAGAAAAATTTTCCGATTGCTAATTTTCCCGAAAAATGCTGTTCGTTTTATTGAACGCTGGCAACTATTTGACATTTTTTTGAAAAAAAAAATTTTTTTAGTAAAATGAATTAAAAATCTTGTTTATACTTAAACTTATTTAATTGTATTATTTATTATTAAAAATTATTTTTAGATTTTTTTTTTCAATGTGATATTTTTCAAAACAATGGGTATGTAATGGAATATTGCATCTTTTGCACAGAAATGATTCTGGCTTATGACAGTGGCTGTATTGGTATCTCCGTTTTTTATTATTTGGTATTTTTACGACCAAATGTTGGCCTATCAATTTAGGAAGATTTGATGAATAGGGATCAGTTGGAGTAGCATGTAGAAAATTACCTTCAATAGTGACATCGCCAGAAAAATCATCTTCGTATTCTGGTTTCATTATAAGGGAGTTGCGATTTCAATTCTAAATTCTTTCTATGGAAGTCTTGGTTGTTTCTTATAACGACGAATAAAACAATTAAGTTTCCAAGCATTTACAATCGATGCGAGTTTAGCACTGCAATAAATAACTAATTTTTTCGATCTTATGTTTATGTTTGCCAAATTTGCCTGCTTTAACAACTTGTCCCTCATTATTTTTCTATTTGCCCAGCTTTTAACTGAAACGGTTTGTTCAATTTGATCAAAATTGGTAGCAATTGTGACTTTTCTACTATTGAGTCAAACTTAAATTCATGGTCGCCTCTTTTCAATTGTTTCCCAGTTTTCATTTCCACACCATATGTTCTATTTGACCGTACAGTTCCTGAAGCACATATTTTTTGTCAGTTAGAAGGCAAATAAGATGATATGAGGTAAAAAAGTTATCAAATTATACGATGTGACGAGTTGGATGTTCTAGATTTTCCAATAATCGAAGCACCACAATTGACCCTAACCAAAGTTGTTTGTCGTATTTATCCGATGAACCGGCAAAAAGTATTCAATTATAAAGATAACCAGCTGCAGATTCGGTTTGCCACGTATATATACATACATTTTGCATGAATGTCGTCCAAAATATGGTACCATCTGTTCATCTACTGATAGCTCTTTGGTCCAAAAACCAAATTGAATGAACTTTTTATTGATGAAATTATATAATGGCCAAAACTGTTATGGTTAATACAAAAGGGTAAGGGACGGATAACAAAAAAAGTAAGTGCTTTTGCATATTACCTTTACTAATTTGTCGTTTTTATCCAAAGTGTAATTGTTGTTGAATTGCAAATATTTCTTAATTTCTACGAAACAATTTCTGCTCATGACCATACACTGTTCATGCACTGTTTTGCAAAAGGAACGCCCAAAGCTGGATAAGAAGACCAATAATCGGAAATTGCTGGCAAAGTGTGTAAACCAAATAGCACTAAGATAAGAAATCGTTTCAAAATAATTAGATTTGTTCTGAAATCAGTATTAGGTTGTTGGGCATATCAGTTTGTCTTATCAACTATCATGTTGAAAACATCATCATAAAAAACATACTAAATAATTCACTTGGTGATTTACCTTTTAGTTTGCTACATAATCCTTCGAGATGACGATCAACATCTACCCCATTATGAACAGGTGCAATGTTTATTCAAATTGTGTTTGGCGATTTCTTCGGTTTGCCCAATGTGGTGCACCAAACAAAGACAGTGGTTTATCGTTGGTTGAATTTTACGTCTTTCTGATACTGTACATTGTGAAGATGTTCATTGAGAAACTGTTAAATCAACATCCAAAGTACATACATTAGTACATGTAGTTGAAGAAGCGATAACATTTGTTGTAGCAACCATTTCACTGACATCAGCATCGTCATCGCTAATCATTTGTTCACCAGTTTCCTTATGCACTGTTGAAACCTCAAATGTACTAGCACATTCAACAATTTTAACCCCCTTTTCAACCCCCAAGCTCCAGTTGCTCGTGATTTGTTTGGAGTTTTGTAAATATGAAATAAGAAAAAGGTGGAGTAACAAAAAGGTGGGGGGTTGGCAAAAATATAATTCGAGACGTCAATATTTCAAATTATAATATGTACTAAACTACTAAATAGGGAGCAAGTTGGCGCAGTAAACATAGGCAGTGGTAAATGCTGCGACAGTTGGAGCGGGAGGTACCGGGTTCGAATCCAGATAGGGGCAGGATGCAAAAGGGATTATTTACCATGTGATTTTACCATGAGTGTGAATGAACACAACTATGACCCCCTGTTGGAGTGCAGAACTCATGGGCCGACCCATCTTCCATGTCAGCACTATACGCTGTCATGGAGTTACTCAATGTGCATATGGTTAGGAAAATCGGACCTATAGCCGTAGGTCATCGAATTGGCTGGAATGGCGTAAAAACAAAGACGTGAACAAGTAGGGAATGCCTTGAGCCCCAAAACAGATTAGAGATTAGATTTAAGCGCTGGTAGGATATGGCATTCATTTTTGTTTTCATTAATGAAAACAATGCGAGGATTCATTGTTGTTTTGGCGATATCCAACTGTTTTTGTTTCTTGACATTTTTGACATTTGTAGTTCTTTATGGATGTGGGTCGTCAGCCCAGCGATCGAACCAGATTTATGGGTACAAAACTCGGTCGTCATATTAACAAAACAACTTTATGGGGTGTTCGACTGTTAGCTGCAATTATTTTATATTCTACCCACCAACGAATTGATATAAGTTTTAATCGAGTGAGTGTGGTGTGTAGACGATAAAATATATTTCAAAATCAATGTAAGTAACTTATAATACATTATTATACATCCCGGTAGATAAAAATCTTAAACAACACACAAACAGTATCTATTTTCAATTTCAACTTATACGTAAATAAATAAAAATTCAATGAATCGCTTTTTTTCTAGGTGTATCGTCTCCAACAAAACGTTATCATTCCATATGTGATATACACGGAGGTATATGTTTATATGTACACAGTATCAATTTCAAATGATCATATGTGAAAATCCTTTTTAAAAATCTATTAAAATGTATAATAATAAAATAGAAAATGAAAATATATTTCTCCCAATCCAGCTAAGCTGGGATACGAAAGACACAGCTTCGTATTGTGTATCTATATAGACGATATATAATAAGAAAATGTGTTAAGGATAGAATTTCAAATCGAATTATCATCTTTCGTTGTATTTTCTGTATATATGTGTATAAATGTCTGGATGCTGGGTACGAGTAGCTCGAGAGCATGTTAGGTAAATTATTTTACTTTATCACGTCTTGCCTGTTCTCGAGATATTTGTGTGAAATCATACATATTTTCACCTTCAATGTTATTTTTTTTTATTTTGGTGTATTGTGTGTCGCTCGTTCAACAAATCTACCGAACAATGTCATATATAGTTCTTGGAATAAGTATTATGTATTATTGCTACAAATTTTTTCTGTTATGGATTTACTATTCAACATGAGACGTGTGATGAATGATTATGGTTCTCAATTGACAATGCTTGTATTTAAGTTAAATATCCTCATTTAGCCAACATCTTATTTATGTTTACGTTGCTATAGTATACATTGCAGAGTATCAACATATCAATTTACAAATTGTAAGTCAAGTTTGATAGTAAATTAAAAATGGTATATTTATATTTTATTAGGGAGCTTTTATTACAACCAACCAGTAAATGCAACGCAAGTAGAACGTAACCATGCCATTATTCTTGTTATCAGTTCATTGTATTAACTACATATACATTCTCGATCTCATGATTATATTCAAATCAGTATATCGTCAGAATAAAATGACAGTATTTCTCCCAGCGTCTAAACAAACAGACATGATCTTCAAAATAAGGTTCAGGATTCAGCCTAACGGATAATACCAACAGTGATATGATCCATCCATTAATAATTCGTATCTGAAACAAATCTTGTTCTACTCGTAACAAAGCTATATCAATTTATATAAAATTTAAGGTGATGCAGGCCAATAAATAGTAATCATCTTAAATTTTGTAAGTGGTGCTGAAACAATTCTGTGAGTCATTCAAATACACACGTTTTTTAGACTTAGATCTAAAGTGGTAACTGGTTAGGTAACTTTAGGTGGCGCAGTGGTTAAAGCTGCGGTAGTTGAAGCGAGAGGTACCGGGTTCGAATCCCGATAGGGGCAGGATGCAAACAGAATTTTTCACCATGAGATTACGATCTGTGGTGTGAATGAACACAACTATGACCCCCTGTTGGAGTGCAGAACTTATGGGCCGACCCATCTTCCATGCCAGCACTAGAGGCTGGCATGTAGCTATGCAATGTGCAGATGGTTAGGAAAATTGGACCTGTAGCCGTACGTCCTCTAATTGGCTGTAATGGCGTTAAAGTAAGGACGTAAATAAGCGAATCGCGAACAAGTTGGGCCTTGAGCCCCAAAACAGATTAGAGATAAAAAAAATACCGATTCTACAATGGAAACCCAACAATATCATATCAACCAAATAACATCAACTGACAATTTTATAACAAAATTGCCAGTACAAATAATTAAGTAGCCTCTAGAAATCAACAGAATTATTCGTGAATTTCATGATAGCCCAATAGGAGCACATCAAGGAATCACCAGAACTCTTAAACGTGTTTCACTAGATTTTATGGAACGCTGAATACAATAAAAAGATGTATTAAATGTTGTGAATCATGCCAAAAGAATAAACATAGCCGATTAATGATGCCATGATGCCATTAATACTAACTGCAACATCGTCCAAGCGTCTCGAAAAAAATCTCGCTAAATTTAATATTGAAAATATGGTCCTCTTGCAAAATTCTAAAACAAAATAAAACTTGAACTTGGTCGTTTTCCGGCCTAAGAGGTTATTTCTGATTTAAATTCTAGTCTTAAGAATGGTGGAGGTTTCTCAAGTAGTACACAATAATCGATTGAAGTTATGCTCTGGAAGGCTCATAAAGACAAGATGGTTTCATTATCTTACAATGTTGTCGGCACCGTTTTAAAGCTTCATCGGACATAAAACGCGATGGTGAATGAGCAACGAGAAAAAAAATTTCAGCCAGCTTAGTGAGAAAAATACTTGTTAAAGCTCGTTTGAAAGCACTTAAACCAGTTCAGAAGCCTGAGTTCAGATTAATAGTGTAGAAAAATGTATGCTATGGCTCTAGGAGCATGTTTCTTCGACTCCATAGATGTGGAATGATGTGATTTTTTCCGATGAGTCAAAATTCAAGCTGCATGTTAGAGATGAAAGAATTCACGTAAGGAGAAAACCGGGCGATAGGCTCAGCCACGAAAGTCTTTTAAGACTTTCTCAGCAAAATAAAAGAGTTATGGTCTGGGGATGCTTTTCTGGAAATTAAACCGGTCAATTGTGCTTAATTAGTTCCAACATTACAGCTGTGTATCTGTAGGTCCTACAGAACGAATTTAAGCCTTGTGGGTTAACGCTTTTAGGCGAGACTTGCATATTTAGTTTTCAACCGGACAACGCTTCGTGCCTTACCAAAAAAGTTGTGAAATAGTAATTTTGTGTTGGAGACAGAAAAATTGGCATTCAAATAAATATAAATAATTTTTGTTGAGCTGATCTCCGTACAGCCCAGACTTAAATTACATTGAAAATATTTGATCGATAATGAAGCTAGAAGTAGCAAGAAAGCGCCCAGAATCGATTCAAGAGATTTAAAAAGTTTGTTGATGACTATTTGGGAATCCATACCTCCTACGACTTTGAAAATTTTATCAAAATGAATGAAACGAGGATATGTGCCTTTAATAAAAATAAACGTCATCCACCGTCAAAGATAAAACTTTTATAAATCAATAATCTACTGAGGGAGGTGTTGTGAATATGCACGTTGGGAAACCCCTTAAGTAGCTCAATAATAAAATCGTTCTTATAACAACATAACCCATTTAAAACAGTTGAATGTAGTTCCGTGCAGAGAATATATTTGAAGTTAACACTTTGGTGGGCAATTTTGTAATGAGCATACACTCTTAATTCCATCCAACCATGCCAATGTTGTTCTAGACATACATTACAAATTCTATTTGTTACGCCAGTGTTAATACATTGGCATAGTAACAGATAATCTAGAATGTATGTTGAGAACATCACTAGCCCTATAAAAAAAATTTTGCAATGTATGTACGGAACAACATTGGCGTGATTGGACAGCATCACTACAACACTAGCACATGAAAACAGAATTTCAAATGTATATCTAGAACTACATTGGTATGGTTGGGTGAAATTTAGAGTGTATGCTCATTTCAACATTGGAAGCCAAAGTGTTAAAATTTATAAGAAAAGTGGTTTTATTTAATAATATATAAATATAAAATAATTAACTTACTAAATAAATGTTAAAAAGTAAACAATATTTTATAAAACATTCTGTCAAATCCACTGTTAGGTGGCTCAAACTACAGAGCAATGATCAATGAATTTTTATTTTTTAATGTCAAAAATTCGTGATATTCGTGTAGTTTCAACAGGATGGTGGAATGTGCCATACAGCAAGCCCAACGTTCGATTTATTAAAAAAAATTATAATGAGAACATCATACAAAGAAAGGGACCAGTGATTTGGCTTTCAAGGTCTTACGATCTGATGCCGAAAGATGTTCGGAAGAGTGCTGGAAAATTGGACCCCTATCGAACGGATTATCTAAGAGCCAGCCGCGGGCAACATTCAATAGCAATTATTTTCAAACATTAATTGTCACCAAACCTACGTCACAAATACAATTCTTGATTATTTAATTTATTTTAATGCGTTTTATTTAAAAAAAAATACATCTGGAAGCTTTTATTGGATCAACATGGCCGGCGCTAGACATTTTTTCACTAGATGCACTTTTTGAAAATGGCGCTCTATACAAAAATCCGTTTCATCAGGGTAATGATTTATCGGAGTAATGATTTATGGGATTTATTAATCGGAGGTACGATTTATAATGTTTTTTTTTAGCGAGGTATCTCCAGGAAACCTAATCCTCATAAACTAAATGGATGAAAACAATCAGACTCTCTACACTTGCTATAATTGATTTTTTACAAAAAGTTAATTCGGTAAGCTTTTATTTTTGGAAAATCATCTATTAAGTCATTATAGTCCATATTTTGAAGTAATTCGCTTTTAATTGATATCATAGCCAATTCAAATGATCTGTCTTGTGCCATTATGGTTCAAAGATAATTTTTCTCTGACTAATATCTGACTATCCATTATCTGAAATACCAGTATCTGGAAGGTCATACAATTCTCATCTAAAATGCCAAGAATATATGATGATTCGACGAGTGTGAAGTGTTGACGCACAAGGAAAGCTGGTGGCAGTGTTTCTTGTCTATAATAGTAAAATTTGAAAGTTTTCATCAGTTCTCAAATTACTTAGAAATAATTTAGTCGAATGTAACATATTTACAGCTGACGTTAAGCAGAGAGCGGAACTTTGAAAATATTTACTAAAAATATTAATTCTGTCTAAAGTGTAATTTCCTAAAACTTCTGCAGTATGTCCACTAAACTTTATAAATATCCTCCAAATTTAAAACTAACCGCTTTGATCTATCTTTTCGATTTTCCACCTGATTGTACATAGTGGTTTGACAGTTCAAGCCTTTACGTTGTTTTTCAATATTTCCCATCTTGAAACAGAGCTAGAAAAAAAACGTATAAGCTTTGGACAGTATCGAAAAACTTTATACCGGAATGAGATGCATAAGGAACAAAAAACGCACAAGGTTCCAACTGCCTTTTTTGCACTTGCATTTCAATAATTATCCCTTTTATATTCGAACAGTTGTCAAATCTAGGGCCTCTACACTCATTTATATATATATATTCCGAATCACTCAAAAACTAAATCGGTTAAACCTTTACTGGTAAGGATTTTTCCATTTTTTCAATGGTTCTTAGGTATACAATTTTTAATATATATATATATATATATATATATATATATATATATATATATATATATATATATATATATATATATATATATATATATATACATATTTATATATATCTATATATATATATATATATATATATATATATATATATATATATATATATATATATATATATAAATATATATATATATATATATATATATATATATATATATATATATATATACATATTTATATATATATATATATATATATATATATATATATATATATATATATATATATATATACATATTTATATACAGAGCTCTTGATATTCGGAGGGCTTACATTATAGAACTGTCTTTTCAGCGGTTTAACCACTGCGCAACCTAGAAAGATCGCCCAGCATCTATGAGAGCCTGCCGGCCCAGCCTGTACGAGTGGTATAAAATCATTCGATTAATGTTTCAATTTTGTTTAATTCATTTCGAGCTTTAAAGCTCAAATATACTAAATCAAATTCAAATCAATACATAGAACAATTTTTCAAAATATCTGTTACACCGATTTACACGATTTCATGCTTTAAAAATTTTTAATTAATAGACCATAAATTCCCGAATTGCGTGCGCGCTCCCCGAACCGTGCTAATACAACACACACATACACTGTATTTATAGGTAATCTTATTAAATTTGATTGTTGCGCTATATTTCAATAAACGAAAGCATATAACCCTTTCGTGTATTATTTTAGCTTGTTCCGACATTCGATACACATTCTTTCGATAGTAAGGGGAAGAAAAACGGAAAATTCCTGATAAAAATCTACATCAATAAAAAATTCTTTTATATTATTATTTGCCATATCGAAGAATATAAAAATAAAATAAAAGTTCAATTCAATTCTATTCAATTTCGAACCCTCAATTTCGATTATATCTAATTCAAACTTTTTTTTGTGTGTGTAACGTTGTTGTTGCCTTTTCCATGGATTTTTTCCCACACTGGAAAGTGAAGTAAAAAAAAAATGTTAGTGCCTCTCACATATATAGACTCTATATACCCCAGAATTTATTTATATTATAACGATAAATTTGAACAAAACGTATATATGTATATATCTCATTCTATGTGTGTGTGATGGGGTCGGGTGGTCGAAATTCGAAGGTGGTGCGAAAAGAAACATTTTGTTGCTGTATCCACGTGTATGTACGATAGCAATTGTAGCATAGAGTCGGAAAAATATTAAAAACCATAACCACAATCATCAATAAATTTCATTTTTATTTAGTCACGAGACGTTAAAATAATATTTCTTGTGCCTCGTCGTATATAGACGTTGGTTTTGTTGTTGTGAAAGCTCTGGTTTTTTGGTTTGATGGTAAAAAAAATAAAAAGCTGGGAAAAATTATTTTCATGAAAAATGAAAGTTGATAACAATTTAAAAATTTGAAAGGTAATAACTAATTTTCATTATATACGTATTTATGTCTGTGTGTGTGTGTATATATATATAGGGTGTAGAGGTGTGATTTAATGTTTTCAAGTAGAATATAATAAATGACAGGCTTTTCATTCTATTTCGAGATTTTTTTTTAACGATTTGATTTATCGTTTTATGCGTATATAAAGCATCATCATCATCAGCTTATGGCATATAAGTATATAGGAGAGGGTATCCATCTAAGACATGTATCGTTATGGATAATTATTTCACACATTTATATATAGAGAGAGAGGTAGATAAAGGTTATTTCGTAATTTACGAGTATAAATGTGAAAAATAATTTAGATGTCATTTTACGATACACAAAAATTTCCCACCATCTCACTCCCAAATGCCATCATATATAGATGAAAAATCCAAATAGTTTCAAAATATGTTAAAGCTAAAAGGAATGATCAGAACATATGCACATGACAAAATTTATGCTATTGGCATTTTAATTTTAAATAACACATTCATGTATCGATATCGTACATAGTTGACATATAGTTTTAATCAATATTATGTACAGTAAAAGACGTATAATATTTTTGGTATACTTATCAAATGATGTTCCTGTGTTTTGAACGCTTACCTGAAAGAAAAAAAAACAAATAAAAAATTAATATGTTGATTATATGTGAAACCTTTAGCCTCTGTCTGTAAAACCTTAGTTTGTCAGTAAGACAAGCTTTTCACCACCCTAATTACCATACTTATAATGTATATTATTAACACTCGAACGAGTGTTCTTTATTTAACTTGCCGAGTTATTACTTTAAAGCCTGTTGTAATGATTCCTATCGTGCTGGAGGTGTTGAGGTATATAAATTCACAAAGATCTTACTTAATTTTCAACTAAATGTTTAAATTGGTCTTCAGCTGACGTGCTCATTCTTAGCATAAAAATTGACAAAAATGATTGGATTTTTATTTGCAATTATCGTTTTCATAATAAGGATATAAATGCTTTTTTCGCCATCGTTTAATATACCAATATTACCTAGTACCACTTCGATTTCTCGTGTAGACTACAATCAGCTCAAAGATCTCTTACAATTTGAAAATTGGGAGTCCGTTTACTATGAAAACGATTATAATAATGCGTTTACCAACTTTTTAAATATTTAAAAATCACACGTGGAATTGTCAAGATATACAATCTCTCATGCAAATAAGAAGAAACTTAAACCATGGATCAATTTAAATTTAGTACGTAAACTAAATAAATTGCAGAAGTTTTCGAAAAAGTTAAAACATCATCCAACTAATGCTAGATTGCGTATTACAAAAACAAATTTTACTCTGTCCGTAGCAACTCTAAACTTACATATGGAGAGTTATTGATAAAGCTTTAGGGAAAAGTACAGAAAATCTGCCGATAACAGAAATTTATAATCGTAGTTCTGATTCCTTGCTAACCAATCCGAAAACAATTGCTGATGAATTCAACAAGTTCTTCATCTCTGTCTCTACTGACGTCACATCTAGATTTATCATACCTAATTCTAGCTTTGACAATAATGAATTTCATAAATATGTTATTGGACATTCGAATAATTATCCTATGTCTTGCTTAATCCAACCAATAACCGGTCTCGAAATTATCACTGAAATTAGGAAATTGAAAAACAAGGCATCCAAAGGTAGTGACGGAATTGATAATTTTATACTCAAAGAGTGTTTATGGTACCTAAAAGATGTTTTAAGTTATTTGTTTAATTGGAGTTTGGATAGCGGTATTTTTCCAAATGAACTAAAACTAGCCATGGTAGTTCCAATATTTAAGAAGGATGACGCACTTCAATGAAACAACTACCGACCAATATCCCTTCTGAGCTCCTTTTCAAAGGTATTAGAGAAGATAATGAAGCGCAGACTTCTCAGTTATCTGGATAAAATTAAATTCATGAATAAAAATCAGTTTGGGTTTACAGCTGGGAAATCAACGGAAAAAGCACTGTTACATTTTTTGAGTCCGATTCATTCCACGTTAAATGACTCAATGTTTCCCTCAGCTCTGTTCATAGATATAACTAAAGCTTTGACACCGTTGTCCATCATATTCTCCTTACAAAAATGTCTGACATCGGTATACGAGGTAACTGGTTTAGAAGCTACCTTGCTAATGGGCGACAAGTTGTTAAGATCGGTGAAGTTTTAAGCTTTGAAGGTCTTACAAAATGTAGTGTACCTCGAGGATCAGTGCTTGGACTGCTATTATTTTTAATATATTTTAATTCCATCTATGCGGCTGGTCTTATTGGTCACCCCACAGCATTCGCGGATAATTTGGCCCTTAGCTATTCGCCAAATAATAGTTTTACCAACGTACCACTGTGCTTGCTAATAAAAAAAGACTTAGATAACCTAAGTAAATGGTTCTATTACCATAAGCTTGTAATCAGTGAAAAATCAAGGCTACTGAGTTTTGGACGGACCTATGATACTTTAACACGAAATTGTCCACTGTATCATGCTTATGTAATGATATTCTATGTTCAACGATGTGTTTTCAGTTGGAGACTGTATACGAGTTCAAGTATTTGGGATTAACTATTGAGTTTCAACTTAATTGGAATTGTCACTTGGGTAAATTAAAAAGAATTGTTATTACCGCCGTGTATAAATTTTATAATCTCAGGAAATTTTGCACATTAAACAGACAAACAATTTAAGACGGTTATATCATGCACAAGTAGAGTCTAACCTGATGTACGGTATTACCAGCTGGGGTGGAATTTATTTTATTTTAACGGAAATCAACCGAATATGGCAACAAACGAGAAGTCCATCTGACAAAACAATTCTCAATAATCACAACAGCTTTAGCGAGAAATTCGGAAGCTTAATGAAAAATCGTTTTCTTTGTACCGTGGAAAATAGACCGCTGATGAAAATATGAACTACTCACTATTTAAGGCAACAAAATGAATAAAAATGCTAATTACGCAGATTCCTCCTATTAAGCGAAGCAATGGCTAGTGGGCTATGGATAAATAGTCAAAAGCTGATGAATTTGCTGATTATCTTGCCAAATGTGAGCGAATCCGATATTATAATCGAAAATGTAAGCAACGATTATGGGGGAAGAATCCCTCTTATGTATAACCAAGTCAGAATCGCACACTTATACCGTCGATTAGTCCATTGTGGTACGGCTATAGGTCCGATTTTCGTAGAACCATTTGAGCATTGCATAGCTCAATGTCAGCCTATGGTACTGATATGGACGATGGGTCGGCCCAAGGATACGACAGGGGATCCAGATATGTTCATTTTTACACCATCGATCGCACCGCCCAAACGATCGATGGTAAAAAACTCATTTTGCATCTTGCCCTGAATCGGGATTCGAACCCGGTACCTCCCGCTCAAATTGCCACAGCTTTAACCACTGCGCCACCTGGGCGACGTCAGAAGTTAATAAGGAAACTAAATTCAATATGAAGACAGAAAAGTCTTCTAGATATGAACTTTAATGGAAGAAATTCTAAATCAAGTATACTAACTTATTTGCTTATTGCTGATATAAGATTACGGCATCTACCTGGAAAGTTACGAAAGTTATTATGTTACCAAAACCAGGTAAACTACCCAATGAAGCTAAACCGTATCGTCCAATATTTTTGCGTCCTATCATTTCAAAGCTAATGGAAAAACTACTTCTGAGAAGTATGATGAAGCCAAAATAAAATAAAAACTAGATACCTAATACCACTCATCAATTTGGATTCAGATGCTAACATTCAACAATTGATCAGGTTCACAAAATTACAGATATTATAGAAAATGCGTTCGAAGATAAACAAATTTATTCTGGATGTGTCAGCAACTTTCGACAAAGTATGTTGATCTTTTGAGATTATATTTATCTGTAAAGGTTTTTGAGAGTCAGGAAGATGATTCTGGACTGAAATAGGTAAGCACAGGAGTCCCACAACGCACCGTTCTACAAGATACCTACTATATACAAGTGAACACCTCAGTCCGTCAAGTGAACATAGCAACGTTTACTGACAACACCGCTTTACTAGTAATAGGGCAAACTGGTAAATCAATCGCGAGGGCGATATGAGAACTCGGCTAAATATTTGGGTATGGCACTGGATATTAAGCTTAAATGGAAAGATGTAAATAAAAAGCTTAAATTTAAACATAGACAAATGTGCTGATTAATTGGACGAAGCTCAAATTAAGTATATGCTACAAAATACTGATTCACAATCAGATCCTAAACCCGATTTGGCTTTAGAGGATTCATCTTGGGGGTTGTACTAAGATTACTATATCATCAAACTTATACAAAACTTCCAGAATAAGATATTTCAAATAAAGTATGCCGATTGATTTTTTTAAATTGGGCCACTGGTATTAAAACGAGCTAATAACATCGCTTGCTTTCATCAAACAGACGAATCCGAACGAATAAAAGTTTGTATTTGTTTTCAAAACAGTGAGGAATCTAGTGTTGTGGGATAGCCCCTTGTCACGTTATTTGAGTAAAACTCATTAAAGGTTTTAATTGCTTTAATATTAAATTTGACTGTACGGTCGCCACCTGTGTAGTTGCCATATTACATGTCGGTAAATAGTTTTATTATAGTAAAAGTTTTATTAAATATATATATATATATATATATATATATATATATATATATATATATATATATATATATATATATATATATCAGTGGCGCAGTGTGATCTTACCGCAGATGAGTGTTCAATTATTAATAGTTATGGATGTCAATAAACTATTTCAAGTAACTTGTGTCAAGTTGCATGAAAACTTTTGAAAAATGGGTCAAAAAACGAAGAACGAACTCAACAAAATTTGAAAAACGAATAGCTTTTTGGATATTCTTCTACAAATGAGCTTGAAAGCTCAAAATAGGATGTGCCATTTACAAAATTACTGTAAATATATCAATAAATAAATTTTTAAAGGTTCATTTATGTCTAAGATAATGATTCGGAATTATACATTGGAATAAGTCCATTCTTTTATTTGGCAAAATCAATAAATTCTTTACACTGAATTTTTAATGCGTTGAAAACATTAAATGGTAAATTTAAACTATATTTATTGAACCGTTGTGAATTTAACAACTGTATAAAACTTAATTCTTTCAAGCTTTCGAGGCGAGTATCCATCTGCATGAATGTTCTATTTATAATTGTAAATAGTATTATTTAAGATCATATTGTTTCCGTTTATAGGGCTTGGTTCTCCCTGATTCTACTTCATTATAAATTAGATCATAATTACTACGAAGCTTTTCTATGTTTGGTTTGATTTCAAATATTTTTGAGCTACAGAAGCAAATATCTAAGCTTTTATTTTAAAATTTTTTATAAATATTACATCCATAAACCTGGATTAGTTATCAAATAATATTCTAATAATATTTTCGTCTGAAACTTTTCTATAAAGTGAGCTGACAGTATCTCGTCAAATATGAGGTGGTAATATTAGTGCTTCAAACGATTAAAGCAGCTCCGAATGGCTTTATTTAACAACTTTACCACCCTAGAATTAGATGACCATCGAGTTGGCACAGAATTTTGCACTTAATTATACGTCATGTGCAGCATTTGATCGTTTTGTTGAATGAGCAAAGAAGCACGATAATATGCTGAACATATAGAAAAAAATCAACAAGCTCATCATACTGATGGTGAAAGAACGAAATTCAGTCGAAGGGCGGTACAATGTCTAAAAAGGCATTGGAATAGATCTTTTCAATTCACGTGTTTCACTTATTTATCCTGCCATTACCGCAGCACCACCTCATTTTTTCACTCCAAAATCTATAATATGAAGCACATGGTCCGAAATTCCTGTTTCTTCAACCAATCTAACTATGCGATATTCCCTAGAGATTTACGAGGTTTCAGCAAGAAGTAAGAAAACATATAGCCAATTGATAATTTCATTCAAAATCACTTGAATAATAAAATCGTTTTGAATATCTGGCAAGATTCCTTTAAAAATTGGATTTCCATTTAAACGGGTAAAGAGCTTCATCATCCTTCGATAGATAGTACAACCACTCAATATTGTTTCCCTAATTAATTGATGTAAAACCTTCATTGTGAACTCGAAACGGCAATCTCGATTGCCTAAGGAACAGACGGTATTAATTAAGCACTTTACTATAGCACGATTTTTGTTGGCTTTACTTATAAAATAACAAATCGATTCTCACGTTGCCAAACATTTGATACGAAAGCATGGAATTAATAAATGATTAAGATCATCAAATTCTCCTTCAGACTAAATGGATTTATCAACAAAATAGTTTATTTAAATGATCACAGCCAGCTAGCCACCACAATTAGTGTAAATTGACGATAGAAAACCACGCACGATGTATGATCTTCCCATACCGTTTGTGTTTAGTTTTTCATATCTGGTGTAGGTCTGCCAATATTTTTTATGGAATTTTCTTGGTTGGTTTCGTTGGAATCCCTACTAGGAGAAATTGTAAAAATTGGTGACAGCAGGGATTGTGTATAAAGGAACATGAAACTACTAGATTTAAAAGTGTCGGAGCTAACAAACGAGCGTACGACGTTTTATTACAACGGACAGTAAAGCTGAACTGCAATGAAATCTACAACAAACTTTGTTAGAAGAAAATGTGGATCCAGACTAGAACGAGTTTAATACTGGGGTGCCAAATGGAGAGAAGGTGATTGAAGAGTCAAAACACGGCGGAACAACCATTTCCAAAAATAAAAAATTGACATACCCCAGAATCTGCAAATCAAAGCATGGGGCAGTTAATCGCAGCATCATGAATGATTTAGAAAGCAAACGCAAGAAAAGTTGAAAACCGGACAAGGAACTATGATGATCGAACAAAAGGAAGATTGTTACATGGTGTTAGAAAGGTAGGAACAAAAATTCAACACCCTTATATATCCGAAGTGAGTGAGAAATTCCATGCAATACCCGTTTATATCAATGCCAAAATTGATACAAGGTTAAATGTCAAATGGACCAACAATTTCAAGTGATTGATGAAAGGTTTTAAAAACTTAAGAAAGAAGTCATGCATATTAAAAATAATAGCGGTAAACTCAAGTTATAAAATCAGCAAGTTGAGGTGCAAGTAATACCAGATAGCAGCTCTTATAATGGTGTTAGAAGGCGGTGCAGCAGATAGGCGACAGATTGTTCCGAAGACGAGTGGTAGTGTTAGCCTCGAAAACAACATTAGCTGACATCAACGGTTGTGCCTTAACTAACTGCCTATAACATAATCAAACCAACAGTAAAATTACGACGAGTGAAATTAGAACTAGAATATTATAACTCGAGAAATAGTGATATGCGAGTGGTAAATGAGCCCAAACGAGGATGATAGCAACAGTGGAGTAAAATGTTGGGTATGACAAATCTGGTCATATTTTAAGAGATTGCTTGGAAAAGAAAACGTAAGCGTACAATGATACCATCACCGTTGTATTGGACGAAACGGGAAGATCACAAGGGATCAGAAGATAAATAAGATTGGAAATAATAAACGAGAAAATCAGTAAAGAAAGAAAACTAACTTCTACAACAAAATTCGGCATGACATCCATTCCCGATCCACGATTGACACGAGGCGGTGATGGCTTAACGTTTACTGGAGAAATCAACGGAAGAGTCAGTGTGATAACACTAGCTACAGGAGCCGTCCGCATTGTGAGAAGTGGTTTAGTAAAAAATGAACTTCGTTCAATTGGAAGATTCAAACTGCAAACATCAACAGGAAATCAAAGGAAAGAGAGAAGTGACCATACGAATTGGAATAAAACTTTTATCATGAAGTTTTGGTGACAGATTTTATCGATAAGGTGATTTTGGGTGTGAACTTAACCGCCCAGGTGGCGCAGTGGTTTGAGCTGCGGCAGTTGGAGCGGGAGGTACCGGGTTCGAATCCCAATTCGGGGCAAGATGTAAATGGGTTTATCACCTTCGATCGTTTAGGCGGTGCGATCGGTGTGAAAAATGAACATATATCATATATAGCACCATGTCAGCCTATGTCAATACTATAGGCTGACATGGTGCTATGCAATGCGCAGATGGTACTACGAAAAAACTCGGAACTATAACCGTACATAAACTGGTATCACAACGGACCGATCGCTATATAACGTCTAAGTGTGCGATAGCAGCCACAACAACCTAACCTAACCTGGGTGTGAACTTCATGACAAATTCGTGTTGAAGATTGGGTGAGCTACATTAAAATGTTAAGCTTCAACTGCAATTAAGAGTTGTTAAACTTAACAGAGCGCAGTAGCAAGTAAAAGGGATAAAACTATTATTCAACAGGATGAAACATCGATACTCAAGGAATAATAGAAGACTTAAGAAGCAACAGTTGGCCTGGTCATAAACCTAAACTGAAATAATTTATCCCCAGAGCTACTGTATAGTTGGAAAGGACTATATATGATGATAACAAGGATTAACGATCTTATACCGGGTTTTTCTTTTAAACTGAGACGATCAAATATCTCGAAAAATAGCCACTCTACGGAAAAAATGTCCATGATCAAAATTTAATCATACCGCGCGGGAAATACATTAGTGCAAAAAAACAGTCCCCCACCCCCCACTTTGAAGGTGGGGCGGGGGTAACTTTTAAACTAAAATAGGAAGCCATATTTTTTATTGCAGATACGGATTTTACGACTAAAAGTACGTATGATTTGAATGAAATATTTTGTTCGGTTCATGATAGATGGCGTTGTAATCGACGAAATAATTTTTTTCAATTTCTGCAATACGTTTAAAATAAAATTCGAAACCACATTGATCGTCTCAGTTTAAAAGAAACACCCGGTATACCGAATTCAAAGGGGTCTTCGAGGAAAATTAAAAGGATGTCCATATAGTCCTCTATAGAGGAATAGAAGTGAAGCCTGTTTGGAAAGAACAGGTTTGGTTGAATTATTGTTGTTACAGAAGTGGGCGACATCTCTGATTAAATAGAATAACTAAATGATTGCAATTGAAAAGCAGTATGAACGCAGTATACATGCGAAGTTAGAAACAAAAGTAAACTTCTAGGATGACCTAAAAGCAGATCAACTGAGTATAAATACACGAACAGAAAGCGTAGAGTTTCAATTGGAAAAGCGATAAGTGGAACAGTTCCACGCTGTTAGTGCGATACAAATAGGTATTAAAATTTTACTATTTGTTAGATTTCCTAACGCTCAACTTAACTATATATTCACCCTAAAACTTTTTGAAATAAATACATAAGCACAATTTGTGTGACATGTACAACAGATTAATTCAACAGCTAATTTGTTTGAAATTTAATTAAACATTAATATAATTTTTTGAAACAGATGTTAACTGTCAAATCTTGTAACAACCCGAACTTAAAGCACCAGATCAAATAACAATACCAACTTCTTAAACAGAAAGCATTTAAGAGAACCAAATTTCAATATATACTGAAGCTTTGATATATAACGTCGCATAGCTAATTACATCTTACTATTAGTTCGATGTCGCCGGTTGTAGCTTAATGCTTAAGAGAGTGTCTTATCACGCCACGGTCTCGAGTTCGATTCTCGCCGTTGACCAACAAATTATCATGCAACCGGATGACATAAAAATGCGTTTGTGTGTAAAAACATTCGTTGGGCTGACCACCTAAAATGTGCACCAATCGTGAACACTGGTTCGTAAGGTCTCAGTTGAGACGCGGTAAGAGCCGTTTACGATTGGTTAGAGTTGAGGACGATGGCTCATATTTTATTTGTTTCTTGCAGATGCACGCCCAGAAAACATTATTCTCAATCTGATAGCCAAATATGATTGAAATGTTGTGTAAAGCTTAAATACTAGTTAAATGATCCCGTAAATGAGACTATAAGATCTGAATGTACTTTACTATAACAATTTATTTGATGAACAATATAATTTGAACCGGTTCGTGCAGCGATCTCACATGTGAAGGCCACTTTTTGTAAAAAACGAATTATGTTTCAATCAAACACCCTAAAACATAATATAGTACTATTATTACGAAACACATGCTACCCTTAAACAAATGTATCAATATATACAATCCATTACATCCAATGGAGTACGATCCTTCCAGAAATGTAAAAACAATTGATAGATTGACTTTTATATACCAAAGATATTTTTATACCTTATGTGTGTGGTATAAATATTTTATTAACACGCTACACCGATGTTACGCATATGGTCAGCACAAAAGGCATTTACGTTATGAAAAATTACCTCAAATACATGTATATGAACCACTTACTTTCCCCTTATTGAGGGTAGATAAGAAATATGAATTCTTTTATATTCATATATGTTTTGTGTATAATCTTCTTAAATAGACAAATTTTGTATTCATTATTAATAAACTTGGTATATATAAAACCCATCAAGAAAGTTCGGTGGTGGTATACCATACACATAATACAACTCAATTTCCGACTTATCTTTTCTTATTCTTCGTTTTATTATCATTATCAAATAATACGATATTCCTTATTTTATTTATTTATTTACTTGCTTTCAAACAGAATACAACAGTTTACAAACATACATATATATATGTATATAAAGAACCTGTGCCATCCTCTACCCCCCCAAAAAAAACACTCACCCACATACACAAAAGAATGTTACAATATTTTCCTGTGCTTGTCTCGCACCCAATAAATAAAATAAGAAAAGCAAAAGTATGTTTTGTACGTAGATTGTAACATACAAAAGCACACACAAAAAATAAGGAAGTGATTAAGTTAATCGTCTAGTTTTGTTGGTGTAATTTTATTATTGCCAACAACAATAATTTTTTTTTTTGTCTAGTCAGGAAAAATTATCTTTCGATTTTCATATAGAAAATCAAAATGTACACAAAATGAAAAAAAGTTTTTCTTGATTTCGTTTCGTCTTGCCGACAATCTCCTTCATCATACACACACATTTCATATAACCCCACATACATATGTACATATACTAAATATTTATATCAATGCCCCAATTCAGATCCACCCACCCGCAAGCGATACGTATTGGATACAAAATATATTGAATCAATTTGTTATCTTTGCGAGAGAATATTCGATATGTCGTCTATTCGGGTGAATAGAGGAGAGAGACGAAATCGCTGTAATTTATATATTCGTACATAACTTTCTTCGGTTTGGATGTTAAAATAAAAATAATATTTTTATTATTATTATTTGTATTATTGAATAAAGAAAAATTTGTTATATCAATAAAGTGGGTGATTGGGAAGATGGGGCAGACGCCACATGATAAATACACCATGATTTCAGATTGTGTGGATTGTAATTCAATATTGTCACTTGTTGGATTATAGCTATACGGAATATTAAACATTGATGTGCTTTTTATTTACATTGCCAATTATTGGTGCTTTGTTTCAATTTATTTACAGAGCGAAAACTTTGTATTGAATTTAAATAAGATTATTTTCCACATTTTACGTACCATGTACGTCAACAAATTGTTTGATTTTCCCTCACAAGATTGCCATAGTTTTGAGTTAAGGTAGACAAAATATTGATCAAAGCTTCATATCCCCAAGCTTCATCACTTTCATTGTTGTGTAATGTTGAACGAGCACAGATATTTTCCTTGACCTTAGATCTCTGTCTACCATGTCAATATAACATAACTAAAGTTCCAGCTGTTTCTTATAAAAACCCAATTAAATGTCTGGATAATAAAATGATTCATCTTTGCCATTAACCCACTACTGAGCAGTAAAATATTTTAAATGTTATTGCATACATTGTTTTGAATTGTATGTGATGACCCAACCAAATTTGATAGTGCCTGAGAAGTGGAACATTTTTACTTTCAACTCTGAAAAATTGCCTGCCCTGTTTAGTTGAACTGCGGCAGTTGGAGCGGGAGGTATCGGGTTCGAATCCCGACAGAGGCAGGATGCAACTGCATATTTCACCATGAGATTACGATCTGTGGTGAGAATGAACACAACTAAGACTATACTATAGGCTGGCATGGACCTATGCAATATGCAGATGGTTATGAAAATCGGACATATAGCCGTACGTCCTCAAATTGGCTGTAATGGCGTAAAAGTTAGGACGTAAATAAGTGAACCACGAACAAGTAGGGAGTGCCTTGAGCCGCAAAACAGATTAGAAATAAAAAAACAAAAAAAAAGAACAATAATAAAAGCTGTACTTATATATTTGTGGAGTGAAGTACACATAAACACAGTCTAACCCATTTCAAATGGTGCCCCACGTTGTGCGCTTGTTTGAAACGGGTTAGCCTGTGCTTACACATAACAGACCCGGTTTCTCAAAATTACCTCCAGAAATGTCAAATCTCAAGCGGCATGATTAACTACAGCTCAGTTGGTAGAAGAGATCGAGGTTGGTGAGATTTATCTCTAGATTTATCAAACGACAGACAGAGGTTGGGAATTCGTGGTATGTATACCAGTATTGTATGCGCGGACTGGGGTGTTATTCCTCGTAGTTGGATGGTGTGCTAACGGCCGCAACATTTATTATAAATGGAAAGGAAAGAAGAAAAAAGGCCGAAAGGAAGATGGAGCAATAATGCTCGACTGGCTCGCGGTACCACCGGTGCCAATGCGTTAGTTGATGGTTGGTTAGTTACTTACCATTCCATTGATCTGCTTACACGTTTTTAAAAAAATTAGGTTTTTTTAATTTAAGCTACAAATGTTTGCCGGAACTAGATACCTTTTCTTTTTCTTCGTTTCAAACCCGTCCAAACTCTGGTCTCTGGTCGTCACTGATTAATTGGTAAAATTTTGCGCGGTATTTATACAAATTAAGTAAGTTGAGAGAAAATTAATTGAAGAAAACATGGAAAATCTCATCACTCACGTAACCAGTACGAATTTTGTATAAACACCGCCCATTATGAGTGTTTTGATTTTACGTTTATTTCACTCATTTGGGCCAACAATTGAGGGAAATATGACTACGTTCGAACTTTTGTTCTAAAATATTTGAACATTCAAACTTTTGGCATTTTAATGCAATATTAATTAGTTCCAATATCTGTACTAAATCAGAAGCTTTATATTTATTTATTTATATATATTGCTTATAATTTTGATTAAGAAGGAAAAGCGCATATGGAAGCAACTTGTAAAAAAATTATTACTTCCATTAGGCATAAAAACCTCTTAACTTTTTTATTACAAAAGGTCAACACCATGCACGCACATCCCATTTTGAGTGCAAGCTCATTTACAATGGGATGAGTAGCAGGGATCAGACAATATATTAAAAAAAATCAACATCTTTAGAGATCGCCGATAATGCCTATGGAATGTGAAAAAATTTAATGTGATTTTGTATTTGTGGAAATAGTTTATTTTTTTTTATCTCTAATCTGTTTTGGGGCTCAAGGTTCGCGGTTCGCTTATTTACGTCCTTACTTTTACGCCATTACAGCCAATTCGAGGACGTACGGCTATAACTCCGATTTTCCTAACCATCTGCACATTGCATAGCTCCATGCCAGTCTATAGTGCTGACATGGAAGATGGGTCGGCCCATGAGTTTTGCACTCCAACAGGGGGTCATTGTTGTGTTCATTGACACCACAGATCGTAATCTCATGGTGAAAAATCCCTTTTGCATCCTGCTCCTATCGGGATTGGAACCCGGCACCTCCCGCTCCAACTGCCGCAGGTTTAACCACTGCGCCACCTGGGCGGTGTGGAAATAGTTACATAGGAAATTATTCCCAGAAATAACGAATCACACTCAATTTATTAACGCTAAATGGACATCCCTTTAGATGTTAGCTTTAGATAGAATTATCTTATTATACTAAAAAATTTCAAAGTTCAAACCTTTTGAAATGTGCAAATAGTTTTGAAACAAAAACACAAATTCGTGGAGTATTCCAATTGGAATTTTATTTTATATTTTTATGTGTTTTTGTACAAAAAAATTGAATTTTTAGGAAGATAAAATGAGCTACCAACCAAATTGTGTAGTGCTTAAAGCAGCGGCAATTGGAGCGGGAGGTACCGGGTTCGAATTCCGACAGGGCATGTCGCAAAAAAAACAAATCTATGATCCCTTATTGAAGTGCAGAATTCGTCGGCCAACCCATTTCAGTACTATAGGCTGGTGTTGAGCTATTCAATGTGCAAATGGTTCTACGTAAATCGGATTTAGCTATGTAATGGCGTAAATTAGGATGTAAATCATCGAATTGCGAACGAGTTGGGACAGCAGAGCTAAAAAACGATAGACTGATAAAATAATAATATTGTTGTAATTTGGAACAGTTGGAGCTTTACCGTCTAATTTTGATTTATTTTTGAGTTGTAGAAGCTTTTTGCGTAAGTAATATCACTTTATTAAGTGCCGACGTCTCACTACTAAAATACACTACTAACTCTACTTATATCTTAAATCTGAACTATTTTTACTTTAAAAGAGAGACGTTAGAACTCATCAGATGTCTTTCCGGTTTTACACAATCGCGTTTTGTTAATGTTTTAAAAATAACAAAATTTACCGGGAATTATCGATAAACCGGTAATTTCGATCATTTTTAAATGTAAAATCTCGGTAATTTTGGATTCCCTATAGATGAAACAAATTTTGTTCGAGACAACGCACGCACCTGTTCACCCAATAATTACGATTGTAAACGAATTAAAATTTAACAAGTGTGTCACATTAAATTACTAAGATATTACAACTGTGGGTTGGAAAATAAAGAAATCTTCAAGAATCACACTTCAATGGTCGTTTTGATTTCTACAGAAAACGTTGGAAAATATTTTGAAATTTCGGAAGATTTTTTATTTAATAATATTTAATTAATTTTACTTTATTTTACAAAACGACAGTGAATTTGTATTTTTTCAAAATAGTTAATACGATGACAGTATTGCTAAGAAACTGTTGAAAGCGTATAGCTTGCTGTAATGTTAATTTGAGTTGTTCCTTGTATCTTGTAATCCACTTGGCCGGTTTCAATCTGATGATGATGTCATTGAATGACCGTGTGATCGAAAAGATCAAATCCAACTCATCAGGCAGGCATATGCTACCAGACTTGATGTTCATACTGTGCGATTCGTATATATATATTTTAGTTGTGTCAAGACAGTACTAGTGAATTACAAGAACTTAACTCGAAATATTTTTATTTATTAATTGTGGCGTGAGATAATTTAATTGTATTTGTTGGAGTTGCTCAAGAACGCCACATAACTCTCCCCCGAAAGTGAATTCCCCCCTCCGATTAATTATGATTATTTGTGCCGCAGTGCGTGGGTGCCTAAATTCGCCCGCTTAGTAAGTAGGCTTGTTGCGACATGAAACGAACTTGACTGCATGCTGTATTTGTATTTGTGGGTGCCCACATTCGCCCACCTTATATTGAATTTGGCTTTGTTGCAGCATGAAACGAACTTCCTGGAAATATCTATGCCTTGAAGCGTGATACGGTACTACCACGTATTGAAAGAGAAGGCCGGGAAATTCCATTGTGGGAAGTTAAACTTTTGCCGTGTTAGGTTAGGCAGGAGGTAGGATGAAATTAGCGGGTGGTTTGTGTCAGAAGATCTTGACGTGTAATGCCCTAAACAGGGCCGTAGGGGTCACCATTGTTGAAAGCGTATAAGCTTGGCTGTAATGTTTATTTGAGTTGTTCCTTGTATCTTGTAATCCACTAGGCCGGTTTCAATCTGATGATGATGACGTCATTGAATGACCGTGTGATCGAAAAGATCAAATCCATCTCATCAGGCATATGCTACCGGACTTGATGTTCATACTGTGCGATTCGTATATATATGTTTTAGTTGTGTCGCGACAGTACTAGTGAATTACAAGAACTTAACTCGAAATATTTTTATTAATTAATTGTGGCGTGAGATAATTTAATTGTATTTGTTGGAGTTACTCAAGAACGCAACAAAACACAAAAGGTTAATTAAATATTTACATTCTGTAACAGATTTAGAGATAGTCAAAGGGCTTATTGAGTTGAGTACAAATCTGATATCTGTACAAAATTTAATGTTTTTCGCAAGGTTCAAAGCCTCTATTACAAAATCTGGTAGAGCAGTAATTTCGGTCTAAAATACAACTGTCCAGTTGGGCAAAGATTAAATACCATTAGTGGGACAAAAGATTGTACAACCTGTAACTAAATTTCTTTCAAAAACATCAGACACCTAGGAATCATTTCATTCAGTGAAAGCCGTTTAAACTAAATCTTGTAACCTATATTTACCAGGATAGTTTTCAATCTAAAATTATGCCAAGATGTTTGATTTAGTCAGATTAAGGAATTTTCTAACGATTGCGAAAGGAATAACCAGACCATTTATATTAGTAAGATTATAGTCAAGAAGACTAAATCAGTTTTGGAAGGGTTGAATTAATACCATTGTCAAGACACAAGGCTTCTACTAAGAATAAAGTATCACCAACAAGTTCGGTCAATATATGTATCTAAATGTTTTCGATAAAATTTCATAATTAGATCAACTGTCATTTTTCTATTATTAAGTACTTTATCAATAACTGAAAGCCAAAGTTCATAAAATGCGAGCACTCCGCTCTGAAAATAGCTCAATGAAGAAGGGAAAGAAAAACAACAATTCAACAATTGTATTTGACTGAAGTACTGTTATTACCAAAATAAGTACAAGTGGTCTAAAAAAGGATTTTATCGACTCTATCAAAAGCTCCAAAAATAACTAAAAATATGTCGACAGAAAACTACTCATAATTAAGAGATGTTTCGATCATAGAACAGATCACAGAAATTAAGTTTTGAGAGAACATATTCGGAACATACAAAGGAATGATACCGAATGAATAAAGAGAAGAATAAGAAGTCTAACAATGCTTCACCATTACCTAAATAAACAAAGTAAGAATTATGAAGCTACCTGCCCCGCCTCTAATAGTTACCGAAAGAATAAAAATTCACGAGGGGTTTTTTTAGCTACTCTGATACTATAAGAATGCTTACAATTGAATCTGCTTGACCGTATATAAAGTAAAGTTCGCCTTAAGGCAGACAAATGCATTAAAGGATTAAGCTAATCGTTTCTGATAAAGACCCACTCTATCAAAACTGTTAGACGAAATGCTCCTGCAAAAACTTAAGCTAATTATAAATGAGAAAAAAAACATTCCGGATCATCAATTTGGATTTAGAGAAGAAAACGGAACGTTGGAACAAGTTCACTGGGTCGTATCTGAAATCAGGAACTATATCTCTGATAAAAAAAATTGTTCTCTTTAATTATTTAAAATGACTTAAAAATGGAGAATTAAGGCCGATGAGCGTATATCGGCGCACATTACGTCCACATTTCGTGAACTCACCTGGCCGCCTGTGAAACTAAATAACGTCATTCTATTATTATAAAATAAGTGTTAAGATAGAAGACACACGTGGAAAATACGCATTTAAGCTAAACGTCAATCAAATTAAAATGCGTCAAGCTAAATTGGTTAAATGGAAAACACTCGAAGTTAAGTCTAGACTGTAAGCTCTTGCTGTATAAAATGATATTTTATAATAAAAATGTGGTATTCAGTTATGAGAGGCGTGAAAGCACTTTAGTAAAACTGGAAAAAATACAGTCACGAAAATTTCGAACAAAGGTAAGCGCACCCTGGTAAATCTCAATATTGGTAAATCTAGGTAACTATTAAATAGGCTAAGATATAGGCGACTAAAATTTAATAAGACTTAAATGATTTTAATATTTGATTACATCTTGTTAAATTTTTCAGAAGGAAAGATTCAAGAATAAAATAAGATATGTTAAGTTATATTTAATAGAAAGTTCAAACCAATCACTTAATTAAACCTTTAGGACTACAATTACTACAATTTTTTTCCAATTAAAAGAAAACCAATTCAAAACTTTTATTTAGGATATACATATCATTAAAATACAAAGTTGGTGACCTTTACAAAAAATCAATCCTAGTTTCATAAAATCGATAAAATCTATATTATCAACAAAACCCAATCGTATAACCAAGGCCTATAATTAAACGAAACATAAAATGTTAACTGTTACTAAATCGGCTTGTGTATATTGGATTGAGGACGATTTTAATCAAGCCCATGTATACAAAACGCCGCATAGTACAAAATATATGTCGCCTAGAACAATATGAAAATGAATTGCAGAAAATTGATTTGCTTTTACAAAGAATTTTCAACACCTAAAAAAAAAAAGTTCAAAACAACTTTAATTATATTCTTCGAATTTCAACAACCGGAAATGACATTTTTTTTCACTCAAAGTTAATTTATTCCAAAAAAAAATATCAGAACAACAACAAAAAGAAAATACAATTTTCATTTCTGCTCCACTATACGATTTTTTTTATTACATTTTCCACATTACTGTGTTTATTTTCTTAAGTTATCAATTCTAAAGCTTTTTTTTTTCGTTGCCTTGCTCAAATGCAAATAAAGTTTTTCTTACTCCGATTTTGTCGCAAGAACAGTACTTTTCCTTGTACACAGATACATACACAGGCAGCTACAGCATAAGAGATACACGTTAGATGAAACAAATTAATTTTAAAAGTTTTTGTATAGCACGTACAGACAGACGTACGAACACAAAATAGAACCAACATCAAAAAAAAATCCGTCTGCACGGAAAATTCATTGTCCAACAGAATATTTTCATTTATATATTTATTTCATTATCGGATGTAAGGAGATTTTAATAATTTCGCAACAAGAAAAAAAATAAATAAAAAATTTGTTTCATCTTGTCCAAAATAATTATTTTATTACTAACACTGTAGGCATGGGATGTTGGAAAAGATATTTTCTCATTTTCTCAATATTATTTTATTTGCAGCGCTTTTATTTGATTTTCATGAATTTTTGATAAAGTACAAAACAAATTACTTTTTGTTCTTAATGAGATTTCAATTATTGATTTACTTTCGGCGGATTTACCGTTATATAAAATTAGTTTTGGTATGTTGAATTTGCCATTAAAGGTACGAGGTGTGCCATGATTGTCCTGACATTGAAAAGCTCGATTTAATTTAATTTTTCTTCAACATAGAATTTGACATTTTACTAATTAAAAAAAGATATGGGCTGAAGAGACAAACTTTCTGAATAATTCTGATAATAGGTGAATTATTTATGTATACGAGCTTCCGTTCGTGCAACTGGGAGTTGAAAAATATTAAATATTAAAAACATACCAAACTACAATAGAACAACTTTTTGTAATAAATAAGGAACAACGGAGCTTTTCCGCCTAGCCAAAGTAAACTCCTATGTAGCTCATACAAGTTAAAACGATTTTTATAAATGTTATGCTTATATTTAAGCAGTACTCGGTTTGTGTCATCAACTCGAAATGTATGGTTAGTCACGTTTTAGGCCAAATGTCACAACACATGGCCTCCTACTAAATGTTAGAAGTTGTCACCTATACTCGTCAGTCTAGGTCCAACTTCTTATTTACATATATATATATATATATATATTATATATATATATATATATATATATATATATATATATATATATATATATATATATATATATATATATATATATATATATATAAATATATATATAATATATATATATATATATATATATATATATATATATATATATATATATATATATATATACATGTTTATATTGTTACGGACATAGGCGACATCTATAATTCTATAAAATAACTGAATGTTTGCAATTCCGAAGCAGCATAAACGCAGTATACAGGCGAAATAATAAACAAACGGAGCAATAAAATGAAATACAAAAAGAAAGTGACAGGGAAATAGTAGTGCTGTCAAAATGAACTGTGATGATTAATATTAGACGTTAGTGAAAACAAGCAATTGGTATTTTATTCACCATCCAGTGATCAAGCCTTGGATTGTAATGAATCCCTACTAGAAGAAATAGGAACAATTGATGACAGCGGTGAGATTGTGAATAAAGAGACATGAAAATACTAGAGTTGAAAGTACCGGAGCTGAAAAACTATCTTAAAGTAAAGATAACTACAAGAAGCTTGGTTTGGAAGAAGATGTGGATCCAGGCCATTACGATTTTAATACTGGAGCACCAAATGCAGTAGATGCGATTGAAGGGGGAACAAATGCTGGAGCAACCATTGGAAACCGTCGTGCTGACCGAAGAAAGTGAAGATCGAAACATGATCTTAGACACGCTGCAATAACAAGATAAAACTTAACACCCTTATAAGTCCGAAATCAGTGAGAAGATCCTCGAAATATCCGTATTTTTAAATGCTGAGTGGATATAGTAATATGTCCAATGCACCAACAGTTTGAAGCTACCGTGGTGTAGCAGATAAACTACAGATTGTTCTAGAATCCGAAGGCGGGAACTATGATAATAGCATGTTAGCTTTATGAACGAAAATATGATGCTGATCACAAGCGAGAGCTATACAGGATGTATCGTAAATGCACAAACCATGGTTTGTGCATTAACGATTGAGACTTCATATTATTTGATAACACCAGAGGTAAAATACCAACAGTCAAATTGGAACCAGAAAAATATGAAAACCAAATGAAGTTTCGGGCTGGCAAGGGTAGAATGAAATGTTCGGTTTTTGACAAACTTGGCGAGCAATGATACATGCGTGACAACTGTCATGTTTATATGACATTTGTGTTCAGTATGAATTAACGCTTACAAATTGTGGAAATTTATTTCAAAAATCAGTGTTCAGTTAAAAATTGTTTCGTGATCTTCGACCATTTTATGGGGTTCATAACCATCCAACCGAACGTATCTAAAACGATCTAATATGAATATTGCTTCTGTAACTGAAAGTAAACGTGAGGACTGCAATCAACCAGTGCGGTGCCTTCTCAAGCTCTCGGTCTCTCATATGGCACACGGTGCTATATTTTGAAGAGAAATCTTGGTTTGAAGGCATACAAAATACAGATTGGCCAACAATTAAAACCGCTTAACCTTCCTTTGCGTCATTGATCGTTTATGGACGTACGAACAGCTCAAAATTGAACCGTTTTTTTAATCAAAAAATTGTGTTCAGCGATTAAACTCATTTTAGGCTGAATGGATACGTCAACAAACAAAATTGTCGTATTTGGACTGATGAACCGCCAGAAGAGATCTAAGAACCTCCAATGCATCCTGAAAAATGCAATGTTTATGGGTAGGTGGCATCATCGAACCGTTTTTCTTTAAAAATGCTGAAGGTCAATGGCGCAAACTACAGAGAAATGATCAATGAATTTTTATTGCCCAAAATTCACGATGTTGCCGAAAGAAAATTTCACTGAGAACATCGTATCAAGAAATGGACCCGTGAATTGACCCCCAAGATCTTTTGTTCTGATAAACCATTTACCATTTTGGGATACAAGAAAAAGCTTACTTTATTGCGGTCAACATCTTGAATGTTTTGGAAACTCAGCTGCAATGTTTTCCCTTTATGTCGAATTAAAGAGCATCCGTTAAGAACTCCATTGGAGGCTATTGTTTTCAGTTTTCTCCATTTTTTACCGAGTTCATTCGACCATCGCACTCTTGCAAGTAATTGGTCTCCCAACTTTCATTATGAGAGGAATTATTTATATATATATATATATATATATATATATATATATATATATATATATATATATATATATATATATATATATATATATATATATACCACTCTTAGATGATTGAGATCAAAATCGTCAGGAGGATGAATGCTCCTACTGAGTAGGAAGGCTACAAGAAAGTCCTTAGAATTCTTTATTAGTCTTTGGAAACTATAAGTCGTAATTCATTTACGATTAATAAACAGAAGGACAATACAGTGGGAAATAAATAATTCCAAGTCATGTTAATCGGAAGGTATCGTTTCTGTGGATATCCAACAAGCTATTAATTTTACTTTATCATGGTTTAAAATCTTCAAAGGCAACACATTGAATTCTGACATATTCCATAGAAATCGAGATGTAGACCTTATTTTTATAATCACAAGTTCCTTGAACCCAAAATCTTAACCTCATTTTTAATCGTTGGAAAGAATTGAACAGGATAATGTATCAAATCTTAACGCACTGGTTAAAAAATTAGAACAATTATTTCACACATTGTGTTTCAACTTAACGTGAACTTCGAGCTGAAGCAACGGAATTATTTTCATTTGTTAGATCAATAAGTTTTACGATTATTTTGTGAATAACTTCTTTATTGGGTTTTTAAAATTCTCAATCGTTTGCGGCCGGTTTAGTAATCATAACAACAAACAAAAAGGTCACCATATAGTCTTAAGATTTTTGTGGCCACCTTTGAAATATTTCATTATCAACAGTGGAATGCGCCGTTGCAGCAATTATTCAAACTCAAAATAAAAATTTCAATGAGACCCCCAACTATTTAGTAGGCTTAAACAGCCTACCATTCCATTAACAGTTTGACATCATTTTCTATTTGAAATCACCAATCCAAAAGTCGCTGCCGACACCAGATTGGTAGCTTTCATAATACCAATGTTGCACATATCTTTAAAACCAGGAGTATTAAACCCAAATTTTTTTTTTATTTATCAGCAAGAGTTAACCACTAAGGAACGAACTCTATGAAGAGTATCAATGCGAGTATCTATAGATCAATGCGTTTATGATCAGTAAAGCGACTATCCATAACGATTGCCACTAAGACCCTTATTTATTACCTTTTATGACCTTACAGCCAGTTTTGAATTTTTGAGGCAAAGAACTTTTGCATTAAACTGGTCACAGCAAATTTCTTTATTACTCTTTTACCATATTCAAAAGAAAAGAGTATGACTAGCTCCTAAACGATTAAGGTTGGTCGTTAACCAATTTAATAAATGAACTAGCAGACATTGGATATGCAGGTTCCAAAACCAGCATTAATTTCAGAGAAATCATTCCGAGAGTCATACGAAAATAATACACGATTTTCGGAAACACTCTGAAAAAGTTCGACGAGGTCTAGATTAGAGTAGATCACTGCTAATGTTTTGTTAAAGCGTGAAACTGAATAGTAAAGAAACTGACATGGAATTTTCAAATGTCAAAGAGCAGCTTTAGTCAATTGATGCACGCCAGATAAACCGAGATACTTGAATTTTTAGGCAAATTTTCTTTATCTCAAGACTCCACCAGCAAAAAATCACAAATCAAATACACACCAAAATGAAAATTGCCCAATATGTTTTGCTAATTATTCAATAATTTTAACGCATGGATGTCATATATGAGTGCATATTCTTAGATATTTAAACATAGTTAAAAGTATTCGTAAAATTAATATTCAAAGACAAACTATTCAAAATAGAAATTGGGCAAAAATCATAAATTGATTAATCTCATTGCAGATGTTACCACTCAACCCTCTAGTTGAAAGTAAAGATGTTACCACTCAACCCTCTAGTTTCAAATTGTAACCCTGTACAATATTATACCGGCCTGTCGGTTCAGTGTTTGTAAAATTCATTTTTCACTCTCTGATCACGTCGAGATAAGCACATCTATGACCCCATGTTGGAGTGAAGAATTCAAGAGGCGATTTATTTTCCAAAACAGTATTAGAAATTGCCATGTAAATGGTATATTATAGCCATACATGATTTTGCTGTGCAATGACCGCGATAAAATAGGAAAAGCCTTTGGACATTAAAAAGATCACACAATTGCATACCGATCTTTGGAATATAATAAAATAAATGTCATTTTGATTTTGCTCTATTTGATATTTTCATGTTTACAGTGGCAACCTTTTTATTGCTTCAATGTCGACCTGCACTAACTTTCATAGGTAAAGTGTAAATACTCAACATTGTACTCCTCTGTTTCATTCGAGGTCGAGCTACCTCCTTCAGAGTTAAACGGTAAACGTCTGGAAGTTGTCACTTCGCTTGATTCCGATTTGAGTACAACATTTGAGTGGGGAGTTAAAACTCAGGTCAAATTTAACGAGAAAAAACAGAAATATGCACGTTATCGCGTAAAAGAAGTCACAACGAATATCCTTTTGTGGTTAAAGGCCACGATCTCGTGGGTTGTGACTCAATTCGTCTGCTTGGTGTTCAAATAAGTAATAATTTAAAATGAAATGAACACATTATACAGGGAAGGTATACTACTTTGTTTTGTCGTCATTTTGGTAAACGTTAGTCTTGACAGTTCATATTTGACAGTCGTGAAGTAGACACGTGGCAAATTTATTATGGAAAAATATTCGATATACCAATGTGATTTAATCGTTAAAACATTTTATCAAAATCAATCATCGATTACTGTGACGATGAGAAAGTTACGTGAAATTTTTGGGAGAAACAACGTGCCAACAAAACGCACTATTTATCGTGTAGTGAATGATTTCGAAGAAAGAAGGTCTGTAGGTGACAACGTACTGCAACATCGGCTGAAAACATTACTGCTGCTCAAGAAAGTGTTCAAAACAATCCATCAACCTCATTTTGACGCCGTGCTCAGGAGCTTGGTCTTCAAAGAACAAGTTTGACCACAATTTAGCACAAGGATTTGCATTTGTTTCCATTTAATGCCAATAGGATGTTACAGCTCGCCCCGATTTTCATGAAAAAATCATAATGAGTGACGAGGCACATTTTCATTTGAATGGATATGTAAATAAACAGAATAGTCGGTTCTGGGCAATGAAACACCCTCAAATTATTCATCAGTCACCTTTACATCCATTAAAAGTGACAGTCTCGTGTGCAATTTGGTCAGGAGGAATCATTGGACCTTACTTCTTTGAAAATGAAAACGGCGTAATGGTAACTGTGAATGGGAAGCGATATCGTGATATGATTGAAAACTTTTAACGCCGTAACTGCATGCTTTGGGCTTGATTAACATGTGGTCTCAACAAGACGGTGTCACATCGCATACAGCCAGGATTACAAAAGAATTACTGCGAGACCTCTTTCCACAACAAGTTATTTCAAAAAATGGTGATGTTGATAGGCATCCACGGACGCCTGATTTGACTTCTCCGGACTTCTTTTTGTTGGGATATCTGAAAAGCAAGGCTTATTCAAACAAACCAGAAACGCTTGAGCAAGTCAAACAAAATATTCGTGATGAAATTAATGAAATACCACGTGAAATGTGTGAGAATGTAATGGAAAATATGCGCAAAAGGGCTCGCATTTGTGAGGCTAACAGATGCGGACATTTATCCGATATGTATTCCATACATAATTGCCGACATTAAATAAAACATTTATCAATATAAGATCCATTCTCTTTCATTTAATCAAAAATTATAAACAAACAAAGTAGTATATCTTCCCGGCGGACACTCTGTAGCATTAGCCAAATCAACTTCACGTAAACTCAGGTTCTTCAGATATATAAAACCTTTATTAGACCGTGTATAGAATATTGCCGTCAGGTTTGGGTGAAGCATATGGCATTTCCCTCCAGTTGTTGGATAGAGTTCAGTGGCGTGCCATCCGAATAATACGAAACTCCAGACTTACGAAAGATCTAGACAGCCTATACAGCACCGCAGAGATGATGCAGAACTCTGCGTGTTCTATAATAGATTAATAAAATAATGGTAAATGTTCTGCATATTTAAAGGAGAAAATACCACTATTTGTTACACCAGGACGGTTAACACGAGGAGCGGTTAGTGCGCATAGGTTTACGGTGAAGCTGCCGAAACCTCGCACTGAAGATTCAAAGCGTGTATTTATTTATCGAACATCTACAAAGTGGAATTCGTTGTCCGTAAAAATTTTAAATGACAGAACCGTCTGAAGTATATTTCTCATCTCTTTATCGACCTAGAAACACCGTTGTAAGAAATTAAATTTCAAGAGTCGCTAACCTTTTAACCTAATTTCAGTGTTATTTTATTTTAAATGATGTACGCGTACGAAACACAAATTGCTGTTTGATAAAGTTCAATAAATGTATACTTACAAAGTAAAATATACTTTTATAAACTCAAATCAATCAGACAATAAATTGTACAAAATTTAAATTCATTGATATAAGTGATTCAACTTGAAAGAAATCTAAAGCACAGAATAAGACATTTCTAAGAAGCAATTACTGAATACATTTTTGAATAAAATCTTCTGTGAAGGACTATATACATAGTATTAAATACATACTAGGAAAAATATAGATGTTATTCAGTTGAATGATATAATAATGAATCCACTGTAGACTTTTAACCCGGGGCAATGCTAACATGAACGTTGGGGAAACAAATATGTACACATACATATAAAAGAATTATCTCAGAATTTTATATATTTGATTTGGTCTGAAATGGCTCATCGACACATGTTGGCACTTACATTATATTCTCTCTATATCACCTGTTTCTAGACTAATCGAAAACATATCGCTTTATATAGATTCAATTTATGTTTAGATATCTTCAACACATTGGATAACTTCAGGCCAAACTATATAATACTGACTGTTATGGAATATAACATGTATAAAGAAATAATATACGCATATACAGTTGAATTCTGATGACATTATTCTATATGGATAAAACATAATTGTTTTTACTAGTTGCATATTTATTTTTGACTAATGCACAATTTTTATTATACGTTGATATAAAAAATGATAATATGCATAGTCACTAATTTTTTAAGTAATATTTTTTGTATATAAGTTAAAATAAATTGAAATAAAAGTTAGTCTCTTTTTACACATAAATCAACGGTGTTTTGACTCAATAATTAGTTAGGCCTCACCAGTGGTAACCTAACTAATTAAAACTCAATAATATATTATATCCGAAAACGAGATATAACATTGGTCCTTCGAGCCACCAAAACAACTGGCGGCAATAAATTTGGAACCTTAATCAAATAACAACAACAAAGTTTATACCACGATATTAACTGACAGCTGAAAAACAACTACCAGCATCGTTGAAACAACTACCAGCATCGCTAAGTTTTACAATCGGAAGCAGTCCATCCAACAACAACAAACATTTTAACAAATAACACTTAGATTTACAACATAAGTGTCACAAAAACTGGCGTCATGATCGATGTACTCCTAAAAGAACAAGAGGAGATTGTAGAAAAAATCCAAATCCTGCAGAATGATGCAGAAAGATTTTAATGAGTCAGAAAGGCAGTCAAAAAGACAACTCGAAAGACAAATTCAAATTCTAAAAGAATTATTTTTGCAATATGAGAGCAATCATGAAAAAATTGTTGCCTCTGCCACTTTAGAGCCCTTATATGGTTACTTCATTGAACGAAGGTCTACACAACAAACATACGATGCGTTCAAAAATGAGTTGTGGCAGCGTTTGCATGGAGCCCCAACAACGCTCACGGTGAAAATCGACACTCAGGCATCAACATGTTTTAATTTTCCGGAACCTCTGAAGAAATCTAATCTGATGGATAACGATAACTCAGAAGAAGAGATACCACCGGAGAAAAGAAAATTGGTGAAAAGGGCAGAAATTAAATTAAACCATATCAGAACTCTACCACACCAAGCTCAATTATGCTTGACTGAAAGACGTTCTAGTCCCCATTTGGCGCAGAAAATTAAACAACTAGACGACAAAAGAGGCATGATGGATCAGCTACATGAAGAGCTTCTGTTAGAAATTCCAGAAGAACAACATAACTTCATTCCGTATTTTCAAAATCAAGAATACGATACAATGAATGAAGAAGTAAACGAGATGACAGCCCAGCTTCTTTTACCAAACATTACCACGAAATCAGCAACTGGAATTAAAAACCTTCATGATACCATAGTAGAAAATGTGTATGCCTTAAAGAACTTGGACATTGACACAACAACCTGGAACGCAATACTAATTCCATTAGTATTGAAAAAATTGGACAACGAAACTCATCGTTTATACCAAGTAAACCTGGAGAATCCTCGGGATATTCAATCTATGAGTGATTTCCTAAAGTTCCTAGAAAGCCGATTCCAATCGTTAGAAGCAACCAACATACCAGTAAAAGGATTTCAACAACCTAGAAGCACCATGGAACGCTCAAATACTGTTATGTCACAAGCAACAAGAAGAACTTTTGCTGGAATAAAAAAAATATGCATTGTTTGCACTGCATCACATGACATAACGAGGTGCCCCACCTTTGTGAAAATGCCAGTGCTGGAGAGATCTAAACTCATAGCAGGCAACAATCTATGCAGAGTTTGTTTAATCGCCACGCATAGCAAATGTATGAGCAATGAAACCTGCGTGGTTTGTATGGGAAATCATAATACGTTGCTACATACTAAAGAAGTCACAACTGTACTTCATACCGCCAAAAACAACCCCACAATAAATAATGGAGTACCATTATTAGCTACAGCGCAGATAAAGGCAACTACGCTGATTGGAAATTCAATGCAACTACGCACATTAATAGATCCAGGGTCACAGTCATCTTTCATCACACAAACAGCAGCCGAATTACTAAATTTACCAAAATTTCGAGTAGATTTACAAGTCAGTGGAATTGGAGGAAGACCAGTAGCATAAAATATAAGGTGTACGTAACCATATCAACACATTACTCATCAATCTTTAAACAGGTGGTAGAAGCGTTCATTCTACCAAAATTGACTGAATGTTTGCCAACTGAACCAGTTAAAGAAGCTGATAACAACCCATGAAAGAACCATACATTAGCAGATCCGAATTACGAGACACCTGCATCTATTGACATGATTCTAGGTGCGGATGTATATGCAAATATTTTAGTCGACGGAGTAATTAATGTCTCGTCAGATCATCCAGTAGGTCAAAGAACGGAGTTATGATGGATTCTTATGGGGATGACACAAAACCAACTGACAACAATATCCATATTTTTAACTCTGACATCTCATACTTATTTGGATTTACAACTACGTAAATTCTGGGAAATTGAAGAAATAAGCAGATGTAACCAAAACTCAGAAGACGAAGAGCTTTGCGAACGGCTATGCAAAGACTCATTCAATCGATTAGCCGATGGAAGGTATGAAGTCACTATACCAATAAAGGATGAACTCACTTTAGGAGATAGCAAGAATCAAGCCATAGCAAAATTGCTACAAGTGGAGAGGAGATTAGAGAAGAATCCATAGGGTGGATATAGGGTGGAAACTATTTTGGTTGTTCTATGCTTCTACCTTTCTTGAGCACTTCCAACTCTTTCGCGGTTATTATTACCCTCATCCTCTACGCCACTAGATAAATGGGTTGACCCATGAATTATGCATAAATCGCAATCAGGTGGTGAAAAAGCCCTATTGCATCCTGCCCCTATCGGGATTCAATCCCGATACCTCTAGCTCGTAATGCCGTAACCAGTGGAAATATAATAATTTGCTATATCGTCATGCCAGTGCTATCTTAATGTATATCATAAATTCGTTTTAGAGAAACTTGATTTGAAGTTTGAAATATAAATACGACTTAAGTTTTAATGCATCTGTGCATCTGTATATTTCTTTGGTTTTAATCCATCTGTAAAATGCTGTTAAAAGCTTATTGATCAAGCATAAAATTCAGCATCAACTGCAAGTCTATTATTGGCTTTAAATTCAGCATCGACTTCAAGTCTTTTAATTTCATAGATTAGTCTTGTAATTAAATTGGCCTACACCCTTAGAAGTAGGTTATTCAATTAAGTTAGTGATTTTTTACTTCCTGGTTTTTTTCCATACTAAATTTATCGAAATAAATCCTTTTCGGTAGTTTAACTGATTTCAAGTTTTGTACAACGAATTATTATTCCGATTCCAAAAGAGTGCAAAAATTGTACGTCTCCCTTCGGTGCGTTAATTTGTTTTAGATCCACAGTTAGATTTTGTTTCTTTCACGTTTTACCGATTACGTTTTACCGTATTTCTTTTGTCTATTTTATTGCCATCTGACTCGAATCAAAAAAATACTTTCATAACTTTCATGTTGGAGACACAACGAGATAGCACTATGCAATATTTGTATATCCTTTACATGGCGATTTCAATGACAAACAGTGTCATTGTATATAAACGCAGATCTACCAGAAACACAACCCATGGTAATTGAACAAATGTATCCCTACCACAAATATTTTATAAACCTTGAACTGATTTCTTCAAAAATCTTGCAAGTTATAACTGCAATCGTAAAATAGGTCAAACTAATTTCCAAAACTCTACTTTTACGAGACACATTGGATAATCCATTTTATGAAGATAGTAAGTAATAAATTGCTTGTGTGTCTGTCCAAAACTATTGATGTAAATATTATTTGCAAGATCCCAAATCATCGACGCACATTTCAAACCAGACCGAGTGTGTATTAGGAAATTCCTGTCTGATACGATGAATTGGACTAAGTCACTATTAAATTAATATGATGTCGGAAATTAACTCCCAAATCTTGAAATTCTTTCCAACTGAAGACTAACAATAAGATCATAATCTTTACCTCAGCTGCATATATTCTACTGTCACAGTACTGGAAACACAGTTGGCCATGTAAATTACACGATGTAATTTGCACAGATTTACATAATGTAAGTAAATTGAAATTTTGTTTGTAAAAAATGTAAATAATGATTTCATGTAAAAAAAACTGACGCGCCATCTCTTACCAAATTAATTGCAACTAAAGCACCATCTGTTATAAAATCTTTTTACTATTTTATGAATAGAATTATGGAATAACAGAGAATAGAATTAGAGATTTTTTCGAATGTCACAATAATTTGTTTTAGATTAGAATTATTAACAGATTGATTCCTTTAAAAACCAGCTTAAGTGACTAAGGTAAAAAAATTCCTTGCCAACTAATAATGTGAACCTATGAAAACTAATTGATTTTGCAAATACGACTTTATCTATGTTAACGACCAAATCGAACCTCGGTAGATTTTTGACATTTTTAAACAGATTTTTTTTTGATTGTAATAGCACTTATGATAGTAATTTATCCGTAATATGAATGTTCTTGCACAACAAACACACAGCACTACTAATAATAAGGATGGGAAGGAATTAGGAAGGATGGAGGTTGGAAAGGACTCAAGGAATAAGGGTTTTAGTCTTCAAGTTTCATACTTTTGATATTAAGTTTAAATCTCTGTAAATTATACGCGCCAAGGGAAACGTTCCACAATTCAGCTCATTCCACATTCGCGCACTCCGAAAAAAAAACGAGTTCTGGAACCTATTGGTCCTGGCAAATTTAATTTCCAGATTATATCTGTGTAAAAGTCTGCTTAAGTTGTGCGTGGGTCTTGATAAACCAGGCATAAGTTAGTAAAGTTCCGATGAACAATGACCATCAAAGTATTTGTAGAACACACATAAAGCTCCCACATACCGCCTGTGGGAAAGAGAATCGCGATTAGAAGATATATTTAAATCCGTGATCATTCGAGATGCTCGGCCTTGGACTCGATCGAGTGCAGGCAGATGTGTTTTTTGTGCTCCAGCTCAAATGTGAGAATTATACTCTAGTCTGAGTCTTATATAGATGGCACTGCAAATGGTGTTATCATCGTTTTTTACATATAAAACTCCAACTGTGAATGGAACAAAACAGAAATTCCAATGTTAAAAATATTAAACATCAAAGGTCTTTAGAAAGTACCTCGAGGTACTCAACAATGTACTTTAATATAACGTAGATACAATTTATTAACATTAATAGCAACAGTAACTGGCCAAAATAGTTTTGGGTTTCAAATAAATTAGCTGCCAGCTGTCTTTAACTGACCAAATTATTATTAAACCCTGGAGGTAGTTTATTCTTAGATTTATAACATTTAGGCAGATGTTAATCGAAAGCCAATCAAATTAAAACGAATATGGGTCAATCAATGCATTATAACGCCACACCTTTGTGAAAATATTCCAGTCAAGTTAACTGGATGAAAAACTGAAAGAAAACATTCATCTTAGCAGTGGACCAACATTAACTCGAAAGATTGAAATCACCCAACACACATATGGTGTATCATCATCTGTCATGAGTGTCGCAATGCAACGGAAGGTGATAGTTGTGTTTACTCAATTTTGGAAAGTTGTTTTCTTTGTATCTTCTAAAATTGACCGCAGATGGAAAGCAAGAAAAGGTATGGAAGGCAAGAAGAGGTATAAAAACCTCAATTGGGCAGACCTCTTCTATTAAGCGAAGTGATGGCTCGTGCGAACTAAGGATAACAAATCAAAAGCTGAAGAATTTGTTAATCATCTGGCTGATATTTTAAAACCGAATGAGACCCAATCGGATATTATAATCGAATATGAAAGCAATAATTATGGGGGTAGAGTTCCTCTAATAACCCAGAAAGAAGTAACTATAGGGAAATAAAATAAAATCTGAAGTCAGCAGAGGCCCTGGGTATGATCTTTTAACGGGAGAAATTCTAAATTAACAAGCAAAGAAAGCTATCGCTAAACTAACTCACTTGCTTAATGCTGTTATTAGCTTACGGCATATTCCTTCAGCCTGGAAAGTTGCGGAAGTTAATATGTTATCGAAACTAGGTAAACCGCCCAATGAAGCTAAATCGTACCGTCCGATATCCCTGCTCTCCGATATCATGTCAAAGCTAATGGAGTGACTACTCTTAAGGAGAATAGAACCAATAATAGAAAGTAGAGACCTAAAACCGTTCTCCAATTTGGATTCAGATGCTAACATTCAACAATTGATCAGGTTCACAGAATTACAGATAAACAAATTTGTTCGATCTTATTTCTGGATGTAGCTGCAGCTTTCGATAAGAGACCATATGTTGATCTATTGAGATCATATTTATCTGAAAGGCTATTTAGAGTAACACAAGAAGACGAGTATTCTGAACAGAGAGAGGTAGCCGATCACGTAAGCATAGCAACGTTTGCTGACGACACCGCTATACTGGCAACTTCAATACGCAAGTGATCAAATTCACCAATGGCCCAAGCGATGAAAAATCAAACTTAATGAAATATAATCTGCCCATGTCAATTTTACGAATAAATCATCGGTTAATCGGTCGACAATTAGCTTAAACGATGTGATGGTGCCTTACTGGAACTCTGCTAAATACTTGCCACTGGACGTTAAGCTTAAATGGAAAGAGCATGTGAAGAAAAAACGAAAAGAGCTTAATCTGAAATACAGACATTTGTAGTAGCCAATTGAACGAAGGTCAAAACTAAGCAAACACAAAATATTGATTAATAATCATGTTCTAAAGCCGATCTGGCTATATGGTATTCAGCTTTGGGGTGTACAAAGGTACTTCGGAGTATAGTCAATGCACACTGGTACATTCGTTTAGTGATTTGGATCGTGATTTGGAGCAGCTACCTAGACTAAGGTTAGACTTTTTTTATTATTGAAACTAGTCTGGAAAGACTAGTTGAGAAGACTAGTTGGAAAGACTAGTTTCAATAATAATAAAAAAACTCATTTTTGCATCATATTTTGATCTGTGAAGGTGATCTTAAATTCTATCTGCTTCAATTACTGTATTATGCAGTAAATATTAAAGACATTGTGTCCATTCGTCTCCATGGTTATAATTTTTTAAGAAATTTTCAGCGTTCTTGAAATTAAAATTTCTCGCAATTAATTTAAATTTTTTGCCCATAAACAATTCAAATTTATACTTTTTTGGTTTTGATTTAATTTTTTTTGTTTCGGTCTGACAACCTTTCGTTATACATCTAGATAGGCTGTTGGTTAAACCAAAACCAAAAACATTTTATTTATTGCGAAAATGTTATCGTCTGAGTGATTTATGTGCCACGCAAAAAATTGCATTCAATTAAATTCGATCCCATTAAAACCGCATATCAACACATTCGTGTGTAAATTGTACATTAATACCCTTCTAGGTACTATGTAAATCGATAAATTTTGTCCTCGTTCCTTTCATGCATTCATTTTAGAGTCGCTTTATTATAACATTAAGCAGGCAAAACATACGATGCATATATAGTATACGGATAAAGAAAGAAATCGACGACGAAGACGTTTAGAGTTCCGTAGCAAGTAAAAAATGTGATTCGACAAAAGAATTTTTTTTTTTGCTACATGTACCCTATATACATAAGTACATAAATATATTACATTTCTTTTGACCACAAGTATGAACCGTTTTAAATAAAAAATGAGAAAATTCAAGAAAAATAAAATCACATTAAATATTCATTCTGGAAAATTTTTTTTTACCAACTTTTCATTTTTTTTTTCTTGTATTTTCTTCTTTGTACCAATTTTAGAAGAAAATTCATTCAATTTTAATTAGTTTTTCGTGTCGTTTTGGTTCTTTAAAAATAAAATATACAACAACAACAAAACACGAGACGAAATAACATAATATAATGAAAGCTTAAATACAAAAGCTTTGGTCTTCGTGCTTTAAGTATGCTTTTCTCGGTTCTTGTGTGTCTAAATATACGGCATTGTTAAGTTGTATAATTTAATAATTTAATTCGTATCACTTACATATATATTGTAAGGGGTGCGCAAGCATATCGGGGCGGCAGGGTTTGGGTTAGGTATAAAACATTAAGAATGTACCTTGTCAAAATATATTTACTAGATTGATGTAACTAAAATTGATTTTTTTTTGTGTATTTGTTTGGGATACAAACTTTTTATTGTTTTGTTTTGTTTCATGTTTTGCTTGTATTCCAAATTGATTAAGATTGAAGATTGATGAATGTTGTTGCAAAAACAACGAGAATTTAATTTAGTTATGCCAAAAAATAACATGAAGAACAACATCGAGGAAACTTTACAATCTAAAAGCTTTCGGCTATGGATTCGCCTGCCTCAAATACTATCATAATTTAAGTTTATCATATAAAGGGGTTTCCAATAAAAGGTCTCATTTTCATATTTAAAAAATCGAGTTTTTTTGAAAGAGAAATCAATGAAAGTATACCGGGTGTTTCTTTTGAACTGGGACGATCAAATATCTCGACAAATAGCCACTCTACGGAACAATTGCCATAGTCAAAATTTAATCATACCGCGGGGGAAATACATTAATGCAAAAAAAATAGTCCCTCACCCCCCGATTTGTAGGTGGGGGGGAGGGTAACTTTTAAACTAAGATAGGAAGCTATATTTTTTATTGCAGATACGGATTCTACGACTAAAAGTACGTATGATTTGAATGAAATATTTTATTCGTCGATTACAACGCCATCTATCGTAATTCCAAAATAAACGATAACATACTTTAGAATGGAGCGTTTAACTGTGGCAGAGAAAAATGAAATGGTTCTGGTCTATGTAAAAGCTGGCAAAAATCTTGAAAATTCTGCTGCTATTTACGCTCAACGTTTTCCGGATAGGATTCGTTCACGTGCTTCATTTGGCCGTACTATCAAACAATTTATTACTGATGGAAATGTTCAACCGAAAAACTGACCCGTAGGACAACGGTCACTGGGGAAAATAATGAAATTGCTGTATTGGCAGCAGTGGATCATAATCCTTATGTATGGCACAAGTATCATCCATATCATGTGTCCTTACACCAAGATCTTCATGGCGCTGATTTCCAAAATCGGGTAACTTTTTGTCAATGGGCACGTAAACAAATACAACAAAACTCCAATTTGTTTCTATGCGTAGTGTTCTCTGACGAATCGTCTTTTAAAAACCATGGAACGGTTAATCGACATAACATGCATTATTAGAGTGTTACAAATCCGCACTGGCTTCGTCAAATTGAAAATCAGCGTCCTTGGACTGTCAACGTGTGGTGTGGAATAATTGGCAACAAACTCATAGGCCCTCACATTATTGAAGGCAACTTGAATGGTCAAATGTACCAAAACTTTTTGGAAAATGAACTGCCAATATTACTTAAAAATTGAGCTTAGAAGTGAGACGGAACATGTGGTTTCAACATGACAGTTGTCCTGCACACTATTCGGTGGTGGCACGTGAAATACTTGATCGTGATTTTAATGGTTGCTGCATCGGTAGAGCTGGTCCGATAAATTGGCCCGCCAGATCACCAGATCTTACTGCACCAGATTTCTGTTTGTGGGGCTATCTCAAAGACAAAGTTTACAAACAAGACGTGAGCCCAACCACACGTGAGAACATGATTGAGCGAATCAGAAATGCGTGTGCTGAAATTCAACCAAACACACTTCCCAGCTGTGTGCAATCATTTGAAATGCGTATTAATAAGTGCATTGAAGTCGCAGGCCATCATTTTGAACAATTATTTTAAGCTAAAATTATTTTATTCACCTGCCATGTACATTTATAAATTGTTTTGATGACGAATTCATTGTTGAATTACAACGCCATCTATCATGAACCGAATAAAATATTTCATTCAAATCAGACGTACTTTTAGTCGAAGAATACGTATCTGCAATAAAAAATATGGCTTCCTGTCTTAGTTTCAAAGTTATTAGTTATTTTTAATTATCACAAGTGTCACTGTGAATCGTCACACTACCCTCCTCCCAAACCTGTTCATCCCGAACAGGATCCAGAACGATAGTCGCTCCAGTTGTACAACCTTGGATTTTCTCGTACTCCTCTTTTAATTCTATAGATCACGTCGTTAATTATAGTTATAACTTTATACGGTACCTCCCATCCCGGTTGTAAATTCTTCGATATTCCTCTCTTGCTTTGTGGGTTGTGAAGCCATAGAAATTGACTTTCGTTAAATCCTTTGTTATTCGCTCGTACATCGTATCGAGCCTTTGTTCGATCAGTTGACAACTTGATCTTGCCTCGGACAAATTCGTGTATGTTGTTGAGATCAAATATGAGAACTCCTGATAGTCTCAGATTGTTTCCAAATAGTAATGTAGCTGGTGTTACTGCTGATGTGTTATGAACCGCAGATCGGTATGCCATCAGGAAGAATGGAATACCCTTCTCCTAATTTCATTGATTTTTATCTACAATGAAATCCTCCAATGTGGCAATGAAACACTCCACCATGCCATCAGACTGTGGGCGGAAAGGTGTTGTCCACGTTTTATTAATTCCCAGTAACTGATACATTTCCTGGAAAACAACAAATTCAAAATTCCACCCTTGGTGATTCTCGGTACCACCACCAGCGATTGTTTTGTTTTGCCATCAGAGCTCTTCCATGTACGCTTTAGGCATCCGTCTTCCATTATCAATATCCCATTGTGCCCAATAAGCTTTGATGGTTGGGCCCTTATCCGCAATATCGCTCCATGTTGGTCGCCGTTCTCTCTCCATGAAATAAATGTTGACTGACAAATAAATATCCTCATGTTGCTCTTTGTACATAGCATCCGTGGTTGATTCATCAGCTGGCGACACTTTCATGATATTCTCTTTGTTCCTACCCGACCGCAATGTTTACAATCCACTCGAAATAGCTGTCTTGACAAAACATCTGCCTTTCCATGAGCGCTTCCGTTCTAATGTTGAATTTCGTACACAAAACTCCCCAATCTCTCAATCCACCGTGCTACATGTCCTTCGAAATTTTTAAACTGAAGTAGCCATGTCAAGGCGCCATGATCCGTTCTTAGCAGAAATGATTGGCCATAGAGGTATTTGCGGAAATGTTCTCCAAATTTCCCTATGACCAACAATTCTCTTCTTGTCACACAGTTGTTGCGTTCTTGCTTCGACAAGATCTTTGAATAATATGTGATGACACGTTCCAGTCCATCGATTTTCTGTGACAACATGCCTTCCAATCCATAAGTACTTGCATCCGTATCCAGAATAAAACATTTATTTCCAACCGGATAATAAAGCAATGGTGCTGTACATAATCGCCTATTCAGTTCGTTGAACGCTTCCTCCTGTTCATCACTCCATTTAAACGGATTATACTTCTGTGTTAGTTCGTTTAAACTCCTTACGATGTTAGTAAATCCTGGCATAAATCGTCGATTATATGTGCATAGTTCGATGAAACTTCGCAGAGATCTTATCTGCATCTGAATGAATGCCGTTTGTTGTTATTTTGTGTTCCAAATATTTGACATCACCTCGGACCAATACACATTTCTTCGGACTAAACATCAATCCAGCTGATGGGATTTTTTCAAAAACTTCCTTTAGATTTTGTAGATGTTCGTTGAAGTCCTTTCCTATAACGATGATGTCGTTCATATATACCAGGCATGTTTTCCAGTGGAGATCTTTAAGTTCGCGTTCCAGTAGCCGTTCGAAAGTCGCAGGGGTGTTACAAAGCCCAAATGGCATGACATCAAATTGACATAATCCATTGCCCATACTGAACGCAGTTTTCCCCTTATCTTCGTCTGCGACCTCCACTCGCCAATAACCATTTTGCAGATCCAATGTAGAAAACATCCGTGCTCCTGCCAATGTATCCAGTGTGTCGTCGATCCTTGGAAACGGGTAACTATCCTTCTTGGTAACTGTGTTGAGCTTCCAATAATCAACGCAGAATCTCATGCTTCCTGCCTTCTTTTCCATCAATACTACTGGTGAACTCCATGGACGGCTAAATTACCTATGTTTGCATATCAGTTATCTTATCCACTTCTGCTTGCTAAGCTAATAATAACCTTCTTGTCGCTTGTTGTATTGGTGTTGATGTTCTTGTGTCGATCCGGTGTTTAACCATATGTTCGTTCTGCCATTTTCTTCTGGTGCTCCACAGAAAATGGACATATACTTCTGGAGCAACTCATTTTCCGCAAGTTATTTTCCACTGTCGTTGATCTTTGGTTTTTACATACGGCTTCGACTCCTCGCATTTTATAATGGTGGAACTTCCTCACCTCGCCCGAGGATAGTTCCCATTTTGATGGATGGGTTTTGTCATATCCGATAAATAAAGAGGAACTCTAAAATCACAATCGGCTTCACCAAAGCTTTCCCGATCATAATTTCTTTGATCTGTAGTTCATCATTATTGGCTTCCACAATCCACAACTTTTGTGTTCCAGGACCTCCATCCAATTTTCCCCAGACAACCGTTTCCGAGTGTGGTGGTAGTTTCGTCCAATGATCTAATTTGGTCCGTTGTTCAATTGCAAAGGCAGTATCCCAATGTTCCCCGTCCGACATCCAATTAAAATAAAATTCGTTTCATAAAGTCCATTCCTTGGATGACCTCATTCACAATATCCGCAACCAGAACTTCATGTCGAAAACTTTGTTCCCGGGTGTAACTTGAACCCTTCCATTCGTGATCAAATCTAGCCACACAATCGTTCTCGTTCCTCCGGTGTTTAACGTTATTATACTTGATCGTCCCTCTACTTCACCTCGCACCATCAAGCTATCACCACCTTTTGCCAATCTAGAAATGGGGATGAAGATTATGGTGCATTTGGTTGTGGGAGTCAGCTTTTGCTCCTCAAAGCCGATTTTTAATTGTTTAACGCATTCGTTGTTGTTTGGAGTTCCTCCTCGGCTGCCGCTTGTTTTTCCTCCGGTGGTCTTCGGTACATCGGCGATGGTGTTGTGCCCGTTTACGCTTTATCTCCCAGCATTTGCTCATAGCCGAGGTGAAAATAAGCTTCATGAAAATGAGATTGACTTCTTGTGTTAACTGAACTTTAAAAGCCTTAAGACTTCATGCAAAATACAGTGTAATGTCGTGGAAGAGTCGGCCAACCTGTTTTAAGTTACTTGTTCTTGAGCGAGACACACAGTCGATTCTTAACATCGGAACTTCTTATTGGAAAACCCTTTACAGCGATTATGCATCCCCAGGGCATTACAAAATATTCTTAATGCGTTATGTCTTAGATTATGACATAAATATTTTCAATTTTAATCAAATTTTATTTGTTTTAAATTGAACCCATTTGGGGTAAATACAATAAATAACATACAAACATGTATACAGCAGCAATATTAATCCAAAATCGACAATGCCAACAACATCAAGTTAAATTGAATATTTAAATTTGAATTGGAAATTTATTTTATGTAGAAAATTTATGTTTTTTTATTAATTCATAATTTTCGATCAATTTAATATATAAAATTGGAATAAATTACATTTAAACGAATTGACGGCAAAAAAATTATGTTGTTATGAGAATTTTATGACGTAATATTTTTCATCGTGGAAATTTTTAATTTCCTTCGATTTACTTTACTGATGTTAAGACCAAATGTCTTTGGTTGAAAAATTTAAGATTTGACTACGACATATACACATGTCGCAATTTAAATTGAATAATCACGTTTATGGCTGAGTTGCTATTTGCCTTGAACCAACTACTGTTTCACAAAGAAGTTAAACACACACTTGTTGGTGCACTCACTGCGCTAAACTCAAACATGCCACAGAAACCTGTTATGTCATCACGCACCAAAAAAAATCAGTTTGCTTTGCGCTACACAAGGAAAAGTGGAAAATACGAGGATTTTGTTTCCAAAGTCACTAGATTGGATAATTATATAATCCCTTCCCAGACGTACAGTTTCAGTTCCGAACTCTGTTTCTTCTTTTTATGGAGTCCAAGATATCTGATGGCCTCCAGGTGATCCTCAAATATAAATTGTGATCAAAAGCAGTGCAGTCTATGGGAAGAGTAAGACGAACAGGGACACAAGAGGTACTCAACAGTTTCTTCTTTTCTTCCCCCACACTGAACGCAGTTTGTTATGTTCTGAATTTTCATTCGAAACATAATTATTCAAGGAATAATGCCCCGTAAGAATGCCCGGCAAGATCCTCAATTTTGATGAGATGCGGTTATCCCATCTCTTCTGGTGCAGAACAGCAAAGTGACAGTCGATATCTCTTTTAAGAGATAATGATATCACACCTAAAGCGGGCACAGGTCCCATAAAAAAGCTATCTGTACCCAATCGGGCCAATTTATCAACAAATACATTTCCTCTGCTACCCATGTGACTGGGAATGTAATGAAGTGTAACTTCATTCAGACTGCCTAGCCGAGTAAGGACTTGACGAGGGGGATAGATAATAAAAGCTGAGGAAGACGGTAAGGAAGAGGGGATAGATAATTCGGCACCAGCTAAATTACACTTTACTGATCCGTCAGTGAAGATCATCATATTGTCATCGAAGAGGTAGAACACGCTATTGTTATTCCATATGTGATTTTCGGTAATAATTACACAAAATAATTTCTCGAAGATGTAATTCGTTACCATAGTGTCGATGGAATATGTGCAATTGTAGTTGACAGTGCCCAGAAGGGCTAAGAAGATTGTCTTTGCGTTGTAAGCGAGGGTCTGTTTGGACAGCACAACTTCTGATACAAAGATCAAGCGGTAGCAGACACACCGCCATTTCAAGAGCTGCAGTAGATGTTGTGTGGATAGCCCCCATAATGCTCAGACAAACACGTCTTTGAAGGTGGTTTAGAGGTCTTCCTCCAATTATACTCACTGTTCTCGACGACCAAATAAGTGCGGCAAACGAGTGTATGGGTCTGATCACCGAAACGTATAACAAGTACGCGCGTCTGAGTTTCCATATTCTTGATTTCCGAAGAGAACGGAATTATATGAGCTCTTTTTTTACCAGGCTACAACTACTATTGGCATGTGATTGCATATAACATTTGTATATTTACCCACGTAGCAAAATCCGTTGGCGTTTAGTTGTAATAGAAGTGAATTAACCACAAGAGCAGAGGCAGAACTCCGTACTGAGGACCTCCTTTTTGGGCGGTCACCGTCACCGTATCACTACCTAAGTTTGCAGTAACTTTCATTGACCTAAGCATGACGCCAAACAACCGGTTAACTGTAGTCTCTATGCCATGTCTTTGATTTAAGAAAAAAGAGGACAGAAACTTTTTGCCTGATCGAAAGTTTTTTGCCTGATCATATTTTAGGTTTACATCCTTCGGAACACTCTCTAACTTTTCTCCATGGTCTTGATACGTTTCGCAGGGCCAAACTGTATCTTGGGTATGGAGATGTATAAATTCGTACTAAATGTTGAGCAAGGAACTTTAAGTTATAGAGTTCCATTAAGAATTCTTAACTTTTAAGCCCATGCAAAAATTAATAAAACGTAGACTATCGTCGGTAAATGCGAAAAAGTATCAGCCACAGCACAATAAGAACAAATGGATGTAAGTGTAAACGCTAAAGTTAATTACTGGAGAAGATCGTGGAAAAATAGTCGTGCTCGCTATCATTATGGAATTATGTAATATGAACAGTTTTAGTAGATTTAACTACGATTCTTGCTATGGGTAACGTCTTAAAGAAGCATGTTCACAACTTGGAAGACATGTTCGAAAGAAGCTGAATCCATTCAGCAGGTTAATATAAATTCACAGAAATATGTTTTGTTTCAAGAATGTTTTACAGAAAATCGAACATTTTTATGTCGGGTCGTAACTGCTATTTGATCAGCAGAATTTAAAATGCCGTACGCTGGTTTCAATCTGTCAATCGTAATAGATTGATGCTTGCCTTTAATTTAAACTATGAATCGTGTGCGTAAACGCTGTATAACTTTATAAGGCCCATCGTAAGGAGTCTGCAATCCTGTTCTAACTCTACCAACCCTAAAAAAAAGTTAAAAAAAAAAAGTTTTTTTTTCACAACCCTAACAAAAACATAATCCCAATTTTCGAGCGATGTGGGAACAAACATAGCTGCTTTGTTTCGCCTGTCTGGTTGAAGTGCGGATGAGATTCTGCATGGTGGTGCAAAGTTGATTGACAACTGTGTCGGTTGGTGGCGAAGACGGAGGAGAATTTTCGAAGAAGAACTCACCAGGTAATTTAATTGTTTGGCCATAGACCATTTCCGCAGGCGAGTACTTCAGATCTTCAAGTAAAACAAGTGGTAATTCGGAACTCCAATGAATTGTGTTGCCTCTGACCTAAAAAGAGGCATTAATTTGGCGGTGAAATCGTTGAACCATGGCATTAGCTTGAGAATGATGAGCTGGAGATACATTATTTTGGACAAATGTACGAGCTATCGTAGTTGAAGACATATCGGTCATGCAATATGCTTCGGGCCAGCGAGTAAATCTATCGACACAGGTATAAGTATATAGGTATATCCATTAGATGGTGGAAGAGTTCCAACCATGTCTAAATGGATGTGTTTGAATCGACCATTTGGAATATCGAACTATCCATGAGGCGATTTACTTTTTTTGGTAGGCTAAACAGGCTCGTGTCCAATGGGTCACGTTCTTGTTAATACTAAGCCAAAAGTAGCAGGCAGAAATCAATTTTCGATAAGCACGGATACCAGGATGTAAAATGCCATGTAAAGTATTAAAAATTATTTTGAGTAATGGTTCTACGCTCTATGGGCGATTGTTGCCTGTTGACGTTTCGCAGTAAATGTCGAAACCAGGTAATTTAAAAAGCTCTAGTTTCATATTGGAACTATAGAAAGACATTCGGAACCAGAAAGAAAATTCTGAAGTTCTAGGTCTGCTTTTTGTGCTTTGATAATAGTATCATAGTCGAAGTTAGTCTCGACTTTGGCTGAATTTGTATTGGTCGAGCGGGGAAAAACATCCGCGACCAAATTATCGGTTGTGCGGGAAGAAACCTCCGCAACCGTATTATCTACTGAGAGGGTAAAAGCATCCACTTCTACATTGTCTTTACCGATCACATGTTGAATGTCCATGGTAAATTGATTATTATAATCCAAATGACGTTCTTGCTTTGGATTACGTTGAGTTTTACACTGAACTGCTCTTTGTTAATGGCTTATGGTCGGTGTAAATAGTGAAATCCCAACCCTCGACAAAGTGTCTAAAATGTTTAATCGATAGATTAATTGCGAGTGATTCCCGATCGAATGCGAAGTATTTACGTTCGGCATTCGTTAATTTCTTAGAGAAAAATCCCAATGGTTCCCAATTATTATTATTAAACTATTGCAGGACGGTGCCAACTGCCGTGCGCCATGAATCATTAGTCACGCAGAATTTAGCATCGTTCAGCGGATAAAGTAATAAAGTTATATTAGCTAATTCACTTTTAAGCGAAGTTAATGCGTTCAGACATTCTTCAGGTCAAGAAAAATTCTTAGGCGTCTTAGGCTTCTTTAGTAGAGCTGCCAAGTGTGAGTGAATTGGGGCAAGCAATTCAGCTAACTGTGGAATAAATCTCGATAAACTGCTGAATGTGCCTAATTGTTGTGGGTGCTGGGAATTCCTTAATGGCATTAATTCGTTCTGGCGAAGGCAGAATACTATTAGGAGTAATCTTGTGGCTGAGGAAATAAAGAGTTGTAACTCCAAAAACTTCGTATTTAGTTCGATGCATTGATAGTTGAAAATGTATTAAATGAATATTTGGTTCGATGTGGAAGCAACTATTAGACAGTGACGATATATAAAAATACAGAAACAGATTTCAAACAATGGTTCATGTTACAATTTCCGTTTGCAACCATGTAATTGACAACTTGTGAATATTTGTTTTGCCAAAACTATTTAAATACTTGCGCTTTTTGGTTAATGCAAATAATTCATTATATAACGAACGGGACATGCTGTTATTGTACCCCGCAATGGCAACACAAAAATTGAACGAGCATAACAATGTGCATATTATTTCAACATTACAACACCAGCATACTTACAATCAGTTTTTTTTTATGTTCAACATAACTATATGGAATAAAATGTTTTTTTTGTTGTTTGTGAAACTATTCAAATGTCCATTTACGAGTTGCAGCAGCGTTTTTATGTTATGCAATCAATATAGAAAGAAGAAAGAATGTAGAAAAGCTTTTCCCTCATTTATAACTATATATACGTATGAACGAATGCGAATTGTTTAAAGCTCCATTTTATAATTCAATATGTATATAAAGGGTTTTCCAATAAGAGGTTTCATTTTGAATAGCCTACTATTTGGGCCGCTGTCAATTTTGAAGCTGTCATATTTTGACATTTGACAAGTAAAAACTACGTCATTATCAACAATGTTGTGACAAGTAAGTGATGCCAAGAATCGTATCCGTGTGCAAGAATAACTAAGAATATTGTTGCTGTAGCCCGTAGTGTTAAAGAAATCCCAGGTTTGTCTATTCCTTGTCGATCTTTTGAATTAGACCCTCCCAAAATGAAATTGTACCGTATTTTGCATGAAGACTAAGTCTTAAGGCTCGAGTTCTTGTGTTAACTGAACTTTAACAGTTAACACAAGAACTCAAGCCAGTGGATCATCATACGTCGATGGGATCCTTCAAATGCATCAAACTGATCCGGAATTTCATCTTCAGTGAGGAGGCCAATTTTCACCTCGGAGGTTGAAAAACCACTCCATCCTCTACATGGTGCGGTTTTTGGACTGGCGGTGTAATTGGACTTCACTTTTTTGGAAAATGAGGCTGTACAACTGTTATGTTGAATGGATTGCGCTACCGAGCTATGATGAATGATTTTTTATGGCTGGAATGTGGGCAACGTTTATTTTCAGCAAGACGGCACAACGTGTCACACAAGCAACAAAACATAGCCAAATTTGGAAGGAAACTTTTCTGGCCGTGTTATATCACGAAGAGGTGTTCACAATTGGCCACCGAGATTTTGATTTGACTGTTATCTTTGGAAAGATAATGGTCTATGCCAATGTTCTACAATCGATTCGCGACCTTAAACATGCAATTCGTGAAGTTATCGATGACATAAAGCCATGGAAATTTTCATGAGTACTTTATGGTGCTGCAAGCGTAGCCATGGCGACCATTTGGCTGATATCGTTTTCATATGTTAACGCCATTCAAATGTTAATACTTTTTTTTATAAAATATCAAAATGAAACCTCTTGTTGAAAAACCTTTTATAAAGTGCTGTTGGTAGTTTTTGTGCTCTCTTTTTTTGGTTGGATGCTTGGTACAGCACAACAACAAAAAAACTATAGCACAATGAGTTTAAGCTTATAAAAGATAAAATAATAATCCAACTGCATCGTTTGAATACAAATTAATCAAGACATAACACACACAGAGAAGTATAGAAGATGAAGAAAAGGGCACAAGAAGTAGAAAATTGGACAAGAGATTTTCATTTTTTTGTATTAAATTTTATTTAAAAAAAATTAAATGAAAATTCATTTTCTTACACAACAAAGACTTGGGGAAAAGTCGGTGGAACAAGAAAAAAGAAATTTTTTTTTGCTTATTTTCGTTTATTTCTTATTTAATGTTACTTTTAATTTGGTTGTCATGTTTGTGATGAAGGAACGGCTATTCGTTTGGTATACAATTGCTGTTGGGTGGAATATACATGTCTGACTTTTGTGTGGTTAACTTTTAAATTAAAATTAAGATGTATAAGTATAGCTGAATTCAACACGCCATTTCAACAAATTATAAATCATCTGACTAAATTAAACACGAATTGAATGCAAGTGGAGCATAACTTTCAGTTTCTACACTGCCAGTATTTTCTGTTACCGATATGAGTAACACAGTTTTTTACTAACAAATTTTAGAACGAAGACATTTATTATTTGGGCAAAGAGAATAAATATAAAGAGGAACATCTTATATAAACCGCGGTTGCATATAAACTAAAAATATTCTGAGTTTTTTGGTGATGGGAAACAAAATAGGATAAACATATATTTTTTATTTCGTTTTCTCTTTCGAACGACAACAAAAAAAAATATTTGACTATTTCAAAACTTCACCTACTATTTCAGATTATAGTTCGATTGAAAAATGGAATAGATAAATTTTCATATAATAATCTATTCCATTTTACAATCAAATTATAATATGAAATCTGCTGTTGTTCGAAAGAGATAACGAATTCAAAAATATATGTTTATCCTATTTCGTTTGCCATCACCAAATAACTCAGAAATATTTTAAAAAAATTCTATATGCAACCGTTCATATAAGATATTTCTCTTTATATTTATTCTCTTTGATTGAGGTTTGAATCATCAGGTTGTCACTCCGTGTTTTTTTGCAATAGTAAATATAACAACGAAATCAATAACAGGGCCAATAAAACCCCTAACTAAGACGGCAGCTTATTATATCTCAATATATCTTTAATCAATGACATATATCTTGATAAGATTAGGAATATTGACCAAAAGGTATATAAAGGTTGTGGGTCAGAACGTCGAGGTGTTGTCGATTTTAAACTGTTTTGTAAAAGCACTGTAAGTGAGGGCAGCCATGTTTCGTAAAAATTTCGAACGTAACCTGTGCCACATCGAGTACCACCACAGTATTGAAAGCTTGTTGTAGGAGACGACACAATTTGGTGGGATCTCTGGGCCTCCGTAAATAAAATTCAAAATGTTAAAAATGTCAACAAACGAAACGAATACCGCAATAGAAAAAAGGAACCCTTTCCTCAAGAACCCGAACACGAGATTGAGGATTGGTACGTGGAACATGTAGACTCTTAGAAAACCTGGCGCGTTTGATGACCTCATCACATCTATAAAAGAGTATCGGTTGGAACTCGTGGCTCTCCACGAAACTCGATGGCCTATACAAGTAGAGAACATGTGTCCAAAGGCTTTACATTGCTACACAGCAACGATGTCTTAGGAAATATTGGAGTTGGATATCTCATTGTTTGTAGGCAGTGACTATCTGGTCACAACAAAGCTGCAATTGAAATTTTCGTACAAGTCAGGGAGGACAGGGAAATATACAACGCGATTTTTCTGAGAAGATCCGAGCAATAGCATTTTGCGATGTAATTACCAGTTTGATGAACTGAACAGTGTCTGGGAAGTATTGAAACCATTGGTTGTCGATGCCACCCATCACACTCTTGGTATAGTGAAAACTCCGCCCAAAATTGATTGGTTTGATGAGGTGTGTAGTCTTACTGTAGAATAAATGTATGACTGGAAGAATGAATATTTTACAGTAGTAACATCTCGGTTATTACCTCTCTCACTGCAATACTTAATCAAAATCGTAAAAAGTCATCGTGACCAGCTTTTTTATTAATATTGATTAAAAGATTGCTGTCTAGAATGTCTGATACAGTATTGGAGACCGGGAGCTATCTACCCTTTTTTTTGGGTTTTCATGAAATTTCAGAACTGTTTAGAGCACGATGTTATCTTTCTGGGCTGGGTCAAAATCCGGACAATATTCTACACCAAGTACTTTCGACAACCTATTTAGCTGGTTGCTTTGTTTCTCAAGATGCATTAACTGGTTAGTGATTAAGTTACATTAATAAAATTACAAATACTATTGCAGATAAATCCAGTGTTGCAAAAATAAGAATACAAAACATTGTTAGCAAAAAGATGAGCTAGGTGTTAATAATAATAATCTATGGCTTAAAGGCCGTAAACAGTCCTTACCGCGTTTCAACTGAGACCTCAAAAACATTGTTGGTGGTCAGCCCAACGAATGCTTCTTACACACAATCGTTGTCATCCGGAGGATGCTAATTTTTGTTAAAGGCGAGACTTGAACTCGAAACCGCGGCGTGATCAGAAACTCTCATAAAACATCAATCCACACTACACCGTGTTAATTCGAATAGCCCATTCCAATATATTAAGCTTCTGATCTGAATGCGTTATCGTAATAAATAGTGTAAAGTCTATTCCTGTTCGTAGACATGTTTGTTAATCAGCTAGCTGTAGTTTATATCCTTCTTTGAAATCAAATGGGTTGCATAATTAGGTATAATGAGAGTGTCACTGAGATTAACTGTGTCGAACGGTCACTATATGAAGAAAAATTGGAATACAAAGCATCATTAGCGATTGAAAAGCTACCATAACGTTGATGAACCATCAACGTTCACACGAACAGCAATGATGTCCAAACAACAATGGCTGGAGCACCTATCATTGGGGTTCCGAAAATTACCTAAAGGACTCTAATCTCAAATTTTATAATTTTCCGTCGACGAAGTGGGCTGCCCCAATTCGTTTTAAGTTATGTAAATGCTCTAGTTAAGTTTAATGACATTATCATCCCTCGCACAGTCGTTATACCTCGGAATCGACTTCTGGAACAAATTCGGAATCGTGCCAAATATTTCATGCTTAGATATCCCCAACGAGATATGTTCCCCATTTCTTCAATCAAAATATCATTGAAGACCAACAAAGAGTAGATGATATTAATGAGTTATTTCTGTCGCGCTCTAAACTGGGCCTAGGAAAAACGTCCTTCTTAATGCGTTCTATCGATATTGGTAACGCTAAACATATATGAAGAGTGAGACCAAATGTTGGGGATGATGGATTTGATTGAGGAGTCTCAAAGTTCATGGTGCTCTTCAATCACTCTGGTGTGAAAGGAGAACGGCAAAGTAATTTGTGTATCGATGCGTGTGAATTGAATAAGGTTACCGTCAACGACGCGTATCATTTGCCCCTTATCTCGGGATTGTTGGGTCGTTTAGAGCAACCGAGATTTATTTCTACAATTGACTTAAAAGATGAGATGGCGCAATCCAGAGATGGGATGGCATTTACGGTACCTGAACGGCGCTTGTATCAATTCAAAGTCATGCCATTTGGCCTATGTAACGCTCCACAAACCCTTTGTCACCTTATGCACCAAGTGATCACCAGTTGCACAATAAAGTCTTCGTGTATCTTGATGATCTCCTCGTCACTTCCGCTTCATTCAAAGAGCATCCCTCTTTATTAAAAGAAGTCGCCCGCTTGTTAACCCCTGCTGGTTTGACAATTAATGTGGCAAAAAGCCAATTCGTCTTAAAGAAGATGAACTATCCGGGGTATGTGATCGGTGAGAGGTGCCTCCGTATCAATCCCGATAAATTTAAAGTAGTTTTGGAGTTCCCTGTTCCAAAAACTCCAAAAATTAACATGTCCGACGATAGTTGGATGACAATTTTTTCCTATATTAAGAATATTTATCAAGCACGAATATCTGTCGCGTGGAAAGTACCTAGTGGTTTGCCAGACAGATTTTTTAAGTTATAAGAAACTTTACCACATTTCGATTCGATTATAGTAGGAATTTAGCTGCGAGATTAGTCGGGAAGTTATTGATGGCGGTACTATGTGAAAACGATCTTAAAAAAACAGGTTGGCCGACTTTGAACTGTCGGTGTCTACTTCTGTGATTATATTGCTGTGTGGCGTGATTGTGGGCAACCTTCAATAGTGAACGATTTTGTCTCGTTAGACATTTAACCTATCAGGTGTAGATAAAATATCCCCTTCATTTGCCTCATCAGCAAAAAGTATAGTGTGCGTAGCCGATATTCAAACACGTGGCATGTGCTGCCCGAACACTAGATAATGGGGCGAACATTGGATTGTATCATGGGCAACATTTCGATGGGCGGCTGAGACTTCTTGTAAGTGAACAGCCGTTATCAGTAGTAATTAGCTCTGGAATGGAAAAAAGTAGAAAAATTTCGTTCTCAACAAACGAACATAAAAGCAATGCGGACGCTTCTCGCAAAGATTTACCAATACAAATTTTGATACGATGACTATGCCACTATTTCCACGCTTTGATCTTGGATATGGCCCGAGAAAGTTCACAAATAACCTTTGAAACGATCTTGTAGATTCAATGGCTGCACCCATAGGAGCCCGTTTGGAGAAATTTACTGCCTTATTCATTTTGCAGTTAGTACCAACCGCATCAAATCATTTTACTTGTTGAGCCATTCGAGGCCAATACTGCCATTGCAATTTCTCTAAGGCCTTATTGCTTCCTATAAGTGGGCTGATGTTGGTGGCACATGTGCCCGAAAGATTAAACCATACGTCAGTGAAAAAAGCACAACAAATAGGAAGATCCGTGTGTATATCCAAAATTTACAAATAGGAAGATCCGTGTGTATATAACGGGTACCATATGCGGGACATATCAACAATTTATCTTCATGGATTCGGAGATTGGTCTGAAAGCCTTTGGTCTGCTTAACTTTGTCGATTTGGTTGACGTACTTAGCTTCCTTGAAGGTGGGAGAATCGAGATCATTAGACAACATAGACAAATCACCTTAAACAATCAAGCTACCTATAAGCACGTCTGAGTAATCGAAGTACCTTCAAGTTCATCCCCGGAACAATTTCGAAGCCTTGTAATTTCAGGCTCCATCGTGCAAGACGCCCAAACGGTATCGGCTTAGTTTTGCTTTCATTTTTTAGCAATTCAACCAGTACACCATCGCCTTTAATGTAAAAAAAATATATTTTTCCTTTTCTATGAACTTTGACAGATAGAAAGCGACTAACTGTCGTTGAGATGATATCGTATAATTATTGTTCAGTATACCCAACCAAAATCCGTAGCTTCTGAGTTGGAGGTATGATTGCATCATTGGGTATAATGAGAGTATTATAACCAATTAAACTATTCTACTGGTATCTGACAAAGAACAAGATTAAATTCTGAGATAAGTTTTGTCGAATAGTTGACTGGTAATTATTTTCGTTCGAGTTTAGATTTAATAGTGGCATATTTTGACTTTACTCTAAACCTGAAATACATGTACATAAGGTGTACCATTTCCATAATAGTCTTAGTTATCATAAAGCATCTCTTATTTACTTCCATATACTGGGATGATATCGATTCTTTACCAAAAAAAAAATGCCAAAGCAAAAGCTTCTGGGCAAAAATTTTCCATATTTTTCGACTTTGGTACTAAACGATTTTTTGGAATAAATTCAATCACATTAGATTTATAAAAAACGTAGAAGTTCAAGTCACCACAATTCAGCCTCATAAATATATTATAAGTTATGTTGAATGAGACGAGGCCATAAATATATCTTGGTTTTTCCAATTTAGAAAATCAGCTAAATAAAATATCATGGTTTCTCCTACATACGTCTTCTCTCGAATGTCTTTTCAATTTATTCACTCAGCAACAATAATAAATTTATGCTGTATAAAGCATAAATTCAAAATTTCGAAACCACAAACTTTTGCATAGTATGACTTTTACTTTTACAATAATATATCGCCGTACCACATCCAAGATATATATATTCAAATCGCTTAAACTTTTATCATAACAGTAACACAAAAAAAAATTGTTTGGTCATCTTAAATTGAATACACAAAATATGCTTTTTATTTACAGGGTTTGTTTTTTGAGCTTTTAGTATTTTTTTTTAAATAAAAACTTTTTAATGTACAAAACATAAATAAAAATATGCTTATGATCTCAAAAACTAAATATTATGTTATGTATGTATGTATGTCGGATGGTCATCTTTATATATCCTCCCATTGTTGGGCTGTGCTTGTTTGTTATCATTCAAAATTCAGTACCAATTCAGTACCAACAAACTATCAGAATAACATAAGCAGGCAGGCCCATTCATATAAATACATTACTGTACAGAACAGAAAAGAATATAAGCTAACAGTATATAAAGGGGTTTTCAATAAGAGGTTTCATTTTTAATAGTCTGCTATTTGGGAAGCTGTCAAACTAAAACACTATTTGAAACTGGTGGAAAAATTTGAACTGTTCAAACCAGTTAGTGATGTGAAGAATCGAACAACTTAGAATATTGCTGCTGTAGCTCGTAGTGATGAAAAAAACGCAGATTTGTCGATTCCTTGTCGAACATTGGAATTAGATATTCTACAAATAACATTACACCGTATTTCGCATGAAGACTTAGGTGTTAAGGTTTTTAAAGTGCAGTTAACACAAGAACTCAATCGTGTCATTCAAATGTATCAACATAATTCGGATTTTCATCAAAAAAATATTTTCAATGATCAGGCCCCCTTTTCACCTCGGAAGCTACGTTAATAAGCAGAATTGTCGCATTTAGGGCTATGGAAATGTTGAAAAGCCTCGTAATACTCAACGTATCACTGTTCGGTGTGGTTTTGGGCTGGCGATGTGATTGGACCAAAATGAAGCTGGTGCAACTGTTACGGTGATCGATTTGCGCTACCGAGCTATTAATAATAATGTATTATGGCCAAGATTGGAAGATATTGATGAGGACGAACTTTATTTTCAGCAAGACTACGTACCACACAAGCAATAAAAAAATCGCAATTTTGCAAGAAAAGTTTTCTGAACGTTTCAACACCTTTAGCTTGTTTCTTTGAGACGACGTAAATATACGGTCTATGCCCAGGGCCGGCGCTCTCACAAGTGCAAATGGTGAAGTTAACACGGCGGCCAAAATATTTATGAATATGAGGAAAAAATAAACAATTGTATCCAAAAATGTTAGTTAGAGATTAACTATGACTATAGACATATGACTATATTAATGACTATAGACGCCAAGGATATGGCATCGGTTCGAATATGAAATGGAAAAATATTGGAATGCAAGCGCAAAAAACTATAAAGTATGTTATTTCTGTAAAGAATTCGGTAATGATTTAAATAGATTTATTTGTATACAAAATAAAGGATGTGCCGGAACTGCCGAAATGCAGTAAAAGTGCAATCAGTCTCTTTAAATGCAATTTAATATAAGAACGTATGATGGAGTTTTCTAAATCATTTTATTGTGATAAATCGGAGGTAGTATAAGATACGTTTATGCTTAAACATTGCATAGTTTCAAAACCTAAACGAACTGATCGCAATGCAAACCAAGCTTTTGAGTCTAATCTACACAATTCGTAAGAGAATGAGATGCTTGTCCATCTCATTCCACTAATTTGGTACTTTCAGATACAGCACAATGTTTAGTGCAGGCTTTAAAGTTGTTTGATACTGTCCAAAGCCTAAACGTTTTATTTTCTAGCTTAGTTTCTACATGGAAAACATTGATAAGGTTTTAACTCTAAAGCCAGTATGTTCAATCAGGTAAGTCGTATAGATACATAAAACCGTAAATTTTAAAATAAATTGTCCCGCTATACGAATCTCCTTATAACACTAAAAATAATTGCAAAACAATAGAATTGTGGCCAGCTTACCTTCTGTCTCAACACATCGCACCCGTTGAAAGAAACCTCATTTTTCTTATGAAGGTAAAGGTGAAGTAAAAGAGAATAGTTTGAAGTTGGTGCACTAACTATCAAATAATGGCAATTCAAATATTAGTGGATCAGAATTATTTGATGAGTATAAAACATTTCCAGCGCTAAATTTCCAAAACTACCACCAATCGACATTGAATTACATCTTAAATAAAAAAAATGAAATCTAGCTCTGTACATTTTATTGACTAAACCTGTAACTGTAAGATCAGGCGAACGAAATTTTTCTGAATTGATAGTTATGTTCGAACCACAATGGCACTTATCTGTTTAAGTAGAATTGGCTATGACATAAATTGAAAGCAAATTGCTTCAAAAACTGGACTATAACGACCTAAAAGACGATTTTACTAAAATAAAAGCTTGTCGAATTAATTTTTTGCAATAATGAATAAGCAAGTTTTAAAAGAGTGGGCTTGTTTTTAATAGGTTTCCTGAATTTAATACAAAAGTAATATAAGCCAACACAATACAATAAAAATGGATTCGTTCCATCTTTATAACTCACATTGTTGGAGATAGGGTAAACCAATATACCCTCAAATTGCATAAGTTACCGGTTATTCAGGTGAAAAATTACTATAAAAACCCAAGAAACTATCGTCATCCATTCTCATTAGAGCTTGCATTATCGGTAAACGGTAAATCGATTTACTGGTTTTACCGTCCAAATTTTATTACCCAATTACCGATAAAAAATCAAATTTTTACCGATAAATTTAAGTTTAACAATTGTATCAAAATGATGATTCACTACTTGCTTTAATTTCAAGAATAATAGCCAAAGGTAGTCTACCATTCGTAAAATTTTGTACCTCTTTTGATTTAAGAATTAGTAACATCGGTAAAGGATATTCCGTTCCAAAAACGTCAAATCCAGTAAGAAATATTTTAATGGCTTACAGAGACAAAATTCGTGATGAAATTCGTAAACAAATTGCAAGCCAGATAAAAAATGGTAATAGTTTTAGCCTCACACCCGACGAATGGAGGTCAATCGAAAACCGGTCATGTTTCAATACTCATCATCAGCTATATGTTTTACGCATGGTATCCAACTGGCGGTAATTACAGTATTGTACAGTAAAATTGATGCGTTATTTAAATTAAAAAATAAAGCTACTTATTCTGAATCTGAAGTCTATGTTCATAATTTCTCTGTTGGTTCAAATGTAATAATAACAGATGATTCGGAAGTTCCATACATTATATCCCATGACGACTTATATCTGGTTATCAATAAAATACGGCGAGTAGTAATAAAATGTGGCATTCATCCATTTTTGGATTGCCCGTTTGAACAGCTTAATGGCTATGCTGGAACGGTTAATTAATGAAATTATAAAGGCACTGAAACCTGTAAAATTGGCAGTAGAATCGTTTAGCTTACCATATTTTACATTATTAAGTTCAGATGTCTCACTTGAATTCATGCTAGATGAATTATTTGCAAAGAATTCACCACACCTCCTTACGAGTTGCAGCGTGAATTAATAATTAAAATAAAATAGCCAACAACTAATTATTTAGATATATTCCAGTTTTTACAAAATCCGGTGGATCATGGCAGAACAACTGATAGTAAAAATTATGGTTTAATTATCATAATTATGTGAGCATTATTGAGCATCACTATGAAAATTGCAAATTGTAATATTTCTGACAATAACACTGATTCATCTGATGACTATTCTGAAATACTTTCTGAACCACAACCGGTCACGGTGAAAGAAAAATTACAACTATGGGGCCAATCCAATTAATACCAAAACGTCTTTAGAGAAAATAATAAAAAAATAAAAATTTAAAAGCTGTTAATTTACCGGTAAATGAAAAAATCAGTAAATTTGCAACCCCTAATTCTCATCCATCCATTTATGACTACACTCTTCCATCCAACGAGAACTACACTTGTATAAACATAAAATTTATAGAGGTAATAAAATAAATAAAATTTTGCGTATTTTATGGAAAATTTTTTTTTAAAATTTCAGCCATGGTTAGAAATTCTCCATGGAATCATTTCATACGAGTACAAATTGGAAGTGCAGGTGAATGCAAGAAGTATTGAAAAACAATTAAAACTTCGGGCAGCAGTACGAGTGATATGCATGCACACCTTGGGCCCAACACAAAATAAACTTTGTAAATAGACATGGAACAGGTGAACCAAATAAAATTACAACTACAACATTGAACATTCTTCAAATTTGAATAATAGGATCGACAGTTTCAAAATACTTCAAAAAATTCGTAGACTATTCTTTTCGTGCAGTTACCATTTGTTTAGTTTTGTACATCTTATGATTTAAGAACACTGTTAAGTGCTAAAGGTTACACTATATTCCAAAGTATTCAAATACGATTCGAAAAATTGTGAATGAATATGCAGAGAAAATAAACCAAAAAAACATAACCGAGCTAAAAGGTCGAAATAATCATGGTGAATGATTTAGCAGCACATAAGATGAGTGGACATCTGTAAAATTCGTCGTTATATCAACGTAAATGTACATGCATATGACAAACTTTGGAATCTCGAACTTGCTAGAATTCACGAATCAATGCCAACTGATAAATGTATTACAATTTTAGAGGAAAAAATTAGAACATTCGATCTTTCATTGGAAAACGTCGTTTCAATTGTGTTTAGTGCACTGCGTTCAATTGGCTATTATCAAGGTTCCTTATGAGAAAGATTATTATTATTCATCAGAAAACGAAGAGTGAACAGAAGAATCAACTAGTGCAGGACCAAAATATTTTTCAAAAGACGAGGAAGATGATGATGTTGGTGGTTTAGAGTTGTTATCTGAATTGATCCGCCGGATATAAGACATGCAACTATAGGTCCGCTGCAAGTAAAGATTCCTTTAAATGTTGCAAAATAAAGGTACCGGGTTAGAATCCCGATAGGGGCAGGATGCAAAACGAATTTTCCACCTTCTGATTACGATCGATGGTGTAAATGAACACATCTATGACCCCCTGTTGGAGTGCCGAATTCATGGGCCAACCCATCGTCCATGTCAGTACTATAGGCTGGCATGGAACTATACAATGTGCTGGTTCTACGTAAATCGGACCTAAAGCCGGACGTTCTTGATTTCACTATGTCATGGCGTAAGATAGGACGTAACTAAGCGGACCGGAAAAGAGTTGGGACTGTCTTGAGCCCCAAACCGATTGGAAAGTCAAATTAATATTACGAATAAAGGGAATTATTATGTTGGATGTTATACATTTGCTTCATCACCACTTCTAACATTAAATACTGGGTTCAATATATTTTTGAAAGAAAAACTTCAAATAGAAATTTAAAAAAAAATCGTATTCAGAAAAAATAAGAACAAGAATACCAGATTCTTCGAGGATACACCTCGTTTAAAAAACCGCATAATAAATCCTACCTTCAGGGTAGTGAGGAAACAAATTTTTATATAGGACACCATTTTCAATAGGTACAACAGATGAAAAATAGTCTAGCGTCGACCCTGTCTATGCCAATGCTCCACAATCGAAATTCGTGAAGTTTGCATGAAATTCAAGAATACCAGCTGTACTTCGCGGGAACTTTCATAGTACGCAAAATGTTTAATAGTACGCGAGATGTATCATAGACCAAATAATGGTCACTGCCTACGAATTTTGTTGACGACCGATAAGATATCACGTCGTGGATGTGAGCCTGCTCTTTTATAATCAACACATGGTCAATTTGACTTGTGGATGGTTTACGTGGATGTGTTTATTTTTAAAAGTGGATCTTTTTATGATAAAAGTAAGTAATGTACTATATATATATATATATATATATATATATATATATATATATATATATATATATAAATATATATATATATATCTATATATAAATATATATATATATATATTAATATATATATATATATATATATATATATATATATATATATATATATATATATATATATATATATATATATATGTATATATATATATATATATATATATATATATATATATATATATATATATGTATATATATATATACATAAATATATGTATGTATATATATATATATATATATATATATATATATATATATATATATATTATATATATATATATATATATATATATATATATATATATATACATAAATATATGTATATATATATATATATATATATATATATATATATATATATATATATATATATATATATATATATATATATATCGTTCTCCGTTATAATAGACCATCTGATTTCTTTTATTTTTTTTATTTTTATATATAGCTTTAATTGGGTGCAGGGCGGACTTTTAGACAGTCCTAGCTCCTTGTAACGGTCAGAGCTCCTGCACCCAACGCGTGGTCCTTCAAGTAAAGGTTGATAGCTGCCTTAAACTTGTGCATTTTATACTCAAACGGAAACTGAAAACCGGATAACGAATTTCAGTTCCTGGATGTTCCATGAATGAGTTCGCGCTTTGTACCTTCAGTTCGAGGTTTCAGCAGCTTCACCGTAAACCTATGCGCATTGGCCGTTCCTTGTGTTACTCGTCCTGGCGTAACTAATGGTGGTATTTTCTCCTTTAATTCTGCAGAACATTTACCATTTATCTAAATCATTTATCTCAATCAGATTACCTAAATCATTGTAAAATGAGTATTTATCCTGGTGTTGCCTTACATCAGTGAGCGCATGTGCACAAACAATTGACAGATTGGCTAATCTCATGAGCAAGCGAAGCTTACACACAGCCATCCAACACAGCCATTTTTACCTGTGTTCCAATGAGAAATCCAACTCGAAGATTTTCGAGATCATCTCCACTGAGTAGCAATGTATTGGGACACATGGTCTGCAGTTTAAGGCCACCGAGTTTTATGGAGCGCTACCAGTTCCAGCCGATGCTCTTTTATACATTTTTGGAGACAGGTGAAACAAAGTCGAGCGCCGGTCCTATCTATACCAACGCTCCACAAACGAAATTCGTGAAGTTATCGAGGACTGATTTCGTTTTCAAATGCTATTGGCATACCTCCCTCTATACAATGAAATAAACTCGTATTTTCTAAATATTAAAATGAAACCTCTTACTGGAAAACCCATTGTGTATAAGAGTACATAACTAATACACGTATATATGTAAGAATATACAACAAATTTCGTAATAAAAGGACTCAAAATGCAGATGTGTTTAGAATAAATCTGAAAAGCTAAAATTCAATTTTATTTTTCGAAATTTTGATACACCCAGATAAGCACACATAAAATAGGTTTCCAGATGGTCCTCTATATATTGATATAGTTGTTGGGTATAAAAAAGCATAATACATGTTTGTTTCAACATATATACATGTATGTATGTACATACACAATATTTTTGCATGATTTGTACAAAAACCAAACCAACCAAAAAATGGAAACATGACGAAAATAACTTTATCATTTCCTTTTAATCATTGGCACAATACAAGAAACTTTAGAGCATATATATGTTGTATGTATATCCACAAACGTACATAAGCTGGGAGACATGCGTTTGCCATTTGTGATATGTTGATTGTTTTTACATTAAGGTCTATTTTTTATAAATATACGTGCCACCATAAACTATACACCATAATTGATTGATTCACATATACTCGTACGTATATAACAACATAATGTTTCAATTTATGTTATTTGTGCTTTTTACATATATAATATAGGATACATACGTATACAATATAAAATAGAAAAACGTTACGTTTTCAAATTTGTATCGCACCCATGTATTTCTTAATTGTACACAATAAACCTAATGTGTTATATATAAGACGTATAAATTATATACCAGTTTATATAGATGTTGTTGTTTTATATAAAATTGTATACAAATTACTAGTCACTTTGCCATTTTTCATCTATAATCATATATTTCACACAAATGTTACACATTTCAATGTATGTACATATATACGAGTCGAAGAAATCCACCTTTCCCACTTGCGATACGATTATATAACTGCTCAGTCATCAATAATTTTTTGTTTTCCAACATCTTCGTCTCGATCGTGTTCTGTTGAATAAATTTCCGCACAATTTTCCGTTTAATTTTTTTTTTTTTAATTATTGATGTCCAGTTGGTGGTTCTCAATATGTACATGGTTATATTTATCGGATACAATTAAAATTAATGATTACTGGTGTGGAATATTAATTAAAGAAATTACTTTTCTTTTCTATTCGTAAAGATATGACGTATATATCAAAGATATACAAGTCATTTTCGATGAATGTTTGGTTGAAATTTGATGTGAAATTATTGGTTGGTGATCAAATTGTAGCCGTAATTGATGTATGTAGAAGGTGTTCTTGAGGTTATTTTTTTAACAATATAAATTGAATTATAAAAGTTTGTCGAATATATATATATATATATATATATATATATATATATATATATATATATATATATATATATATATAAATATATATTTATATATATATATATATATATATATATATATATATATATATATATATATATATATATATATATATATATATATATATATATGTGGCACTGACTATATTTAAATTTAACTTTACGCAGTAGTCACATTAGAAATAATTTGTATTGTATTTGTTTGTTCATCCTTTCTATTATTCATTGTGTTCATTTTAAATAATTTTGTTTTTTAAGGAAAATATATTATTCGACTTCAGAACTCCATACTAGTCAGATCATATTTTAATTCTTTGGCCTCTAAAGAACCCATAAATGGTGACCGACCGACGATTTTAATACGCCAATATTTTTATTTTACCGATAAAAATTAAATTCTAAGTGAACAATATCGAAAAATCTAGAAAATAAAATAATCTAGATAAGAACCACACGCCGTCAAAAAATATGGAAGGGATCAAAGAATTCCCTGAACAAGAACCATGGGTGGAAGCTTACAAAACCACGATATTGAAGCATGGTTTTATTCGCTAGAATTCTGGTTTCCCGCATCGGGTATTGTTGCTGATGCTAAAAAGTTCAACACGGTCTTAGCTTCAATAGAACCATCTCTATTAACACAGCTAATGGGAATTATCAACGCTGCGCCAGAAACTCGACGATACGAATATATAAAAAACCAATTAATAACGTTTTTTTTCCGAAAGTAATCAACGTCGCATAAATCGATTACTATCCGAACTACCGCTGGGTGATCTTCGGCGAAGCCAATTATTTCATGAAATGCGCCGGATGGCTGGAGACACTATGAACAATGAAGCCGTTAAAAGTCTATGGGCTCAACGTTTACCAGAACATGCGCGAGCCGCGGTTGTTGCCTCAAGTGGTACAACTGAAGAAATTACCAGAATTGCTGATGCCATTATGGATGCATTACCATCACGGAAGATCAACGTAACAGGTTTACATCCAGCCGAATTGACTCCAAATTCATTATCATGTAATCAATCATTAGATGGACTGGACCAAATCCGAATGGAAACTAACAAACTGACTAAAAATATGGAGAAATTAATGTCGCGGCACGATCAAAGTTGAAATAGGAATCGAAGCAAAATCCGAAGCAGTAGAGCACGAAGTCGAAGTTTAACACCGGATTATTGCTGGTATCACATTAAGTTTGGGAAAAACTTACGGAAATGTCGAAGTCCGTGCCGTTATAATAAATCAAACGGCCCGGATGATAATGTTTCAAACAAATGAAATGGATCTGCCGCCACTTGTGGTTCAGCTGATTATCCACAAGTAGGCATAAGCAGACTTTCTATTATTGATAAAAAATCTTATCGACACCGGTGCCGATGTATCAGTTTTACCACTATATAAAAAATTAACGCCTAGTTCAATGAAACTATGTGCTGCAAACGGCTCATCTATAAATACTTATGGTACAATTAGGCTCCAGCTAGATTTAGGATTGAGACGACCATTAATGAATTCAACGATCTAACACGTCCAGCGCAAATAAAGCTGATCAACTCAAAAATCTATCATCATATCGAAACAACTGGCCAACCAGTATTCGTACGTCCAAGACGCCTGGATCCCGTAAAATTGGCTGCTGTAAAGGCTGAATTCGAATTTCTGATGAAGCAAGGAATATGTCGCCCATCTTCAAGCAACTGGGCTAGTCCATTACACATGGTCGAAAAACCAGATGGATCATGGCGTCCATGTGGTGACTACCGTGGTTTAAATGCTCAAACCGTACGTGACCGCTATCCGATACCCTTCATACAGGATTTTACTGCAAATTTGTTCGGTAAGGAAATTTTTTCAAAGATAGATCTACAAAAAGCATTTCATCAAGTCCGTATCAATCCAGATGACATTCCAAAAACAGCTATCACAACACCTTTTGAACTCTTTGAGTTCACCACCATGACGTTCGGCTTATGTAACGCTCCACAGACGTTCCAACGGTTAATGCATGAGGTGTTAAGAGGCCTCGAGTTCGTCATCCCATACCTCGATGATTTACTCATCGCCTCAACAGATATAATTGAACATCAACAACATCTCCGTATCATCTTCGAAAGATTACGTCGGTATGGAATAGCGATAAATGTGGCAAAATGCGAGTTTGCTAAATGTGAAATTAAGTTTCTTGGGCATCTGATTACACCACAGGGAATGTACCCTTTACCGGAAAAGGTAGAAGCAATTAAAAAAATTGCAAAACCAACTATAGCGAAGGATCTTAAAAATTTCCTTTCTGTTATCAATTTTTATCGTAAATTTCTACCAAATGCAGCAGAAAGTCAGCGACAACTGCAGTCAATGATCATTGGAAACAAAAAGAATGATAAGACACCGCTTAAATGGTCAACAGAAACCGATAAAGCATACGAAAATTGCCGAAATGTTTTGGTTAACGCAACGTACCTGGCATTTCCTTCTCATAATGCACGTCTAGCACTTTACGTTGACGCATCTGATTTTGCTGTGGGGGCTGCTTTGCACCAAGAAGTAAATGGAATTTTTCAGCCATTTGGATTTTTTTCAAAAAAATTCACCAGTGCACAAAGCAATTATAGCACGTATGACAGGGAACTGTTAGCTGCATATCTCGGCGTTAAACATTTCCGATATATGCTAGAGACAAGAATATTTACATTGTTCACGGACCATAAGCCGTTGACATTCGCATTTAAACAGAAGATGGAGAAATCTTCACCTCGTCAAATACGTCATCTTGACTTTATTGGTCAGTTTACCACTGACATACAACATGTCAGTGGTCATGAAAACGTAGCAGCTGATTTATTTTCACGAATTCAACAAATCAACCAATTAGACTTCGATCAGCTAATAAACGACCAACGCAATGATAACGAGCTTCAAGCAATTTTAAATGGTACCATAAAAACCAATTTAAATCTGAAACATTTAAGTATTCCAGGTGGCGTAGAAAAGATGTTCTGTGACATCTCAACAAATAACGTTCGTCCTTACATCACACCTGGATTTAGAAGAATTATCACTCAGATGATACATCAAATGGCTCATCCCGGAGTGCGTGCTACCACAAAATTTATCACTGAACGATATGTTTGGCCGAGCATGAAAAAGTTGTCAAGCATTGCATTGAATGTCAGCAAAACAAGGTTCAACGTCACATCCGTACACCATTGGCAAACATCAGAAGTCTAGATAATCGATTCTCACATATAAACGTTGATATAATTGGACCGCTTCCACTTTGCCAGGGTAATCGCTATTGTTTGACAATCATCGATAGGTTTACTCGCTGGCCCGAAATCGCTCCGCCACCCGACATAACTGCACTCAAAAGCACTTCTATCGACATGGATATCTCGATCGACCGACCAGGGTCGACAATTCGAATCTTTCATGATGCGTCATTTATGCCAGATGCTCGGAACAAAGCAAATCAGAACATCTCCATATCATCCCCAATCCATGGATTAATAGAACGATTTAAGGCAGCAATTCTATGTACAGATAAGGATAATTGGGTGGATCGTCTACCACTTATCATGCTTGGATTACGAACAGCCTTTAAAGAAGATATTAAATCATCACCTGCCGAACTTGTGTACGGTACGACACTCAGACTACCAGGCGAATTTTTCAATCCATCAACCAGTAAAGAGACGCCATATGAAATTTTACAAAAACTTCATCAAAATTTTGATAATTTAAAACCTACTGCTACGTCAAATCATTCAAAACAGAAACCATTTATTAGCCAGGAGTTGGAAAATTGCACTCATGTCTTCGTACGCGACGACAGTGTTAGACCAGCAATCACTCCACCATATAACGGACCATACCAGATCATTCAACGGCAACAAAAATGTTATAAAATTTTCATTAAAGGAAGAGAAGTTCTCATTTCAATCGACCGACTAAAACCGGCGTTTATCGCAAATGAGGAATTCGATTTTGACATCAAGCCAATATCATCTTATTCAGATTCATCAGAAGTTACAAGATCGACCGATCAACCTCGACCCAAGCGACGTGTAATAATATCTACACAATACCGATGATCGATCTGGCAGGGGAGTATGTGGCACTGACTATATTTAAATTTAACTTTACGCAGTAGTCACATTAGAAATAATTTGTATTGTATTTGTTTGTTCATCCTTTCTATTATTCATTGTGTTCATTTTAAATAATTTTGTTTTTTAAGGAAAATATATTATTCGACTTCACAGAACTCCATACTAGTCAGATCATATTTTAATTCTTTGGCCTCTAAAGAACCCATATATATATATATATATATATATATATATATATATATATATATATATATATATATATATATATATATATATATATATATATATATATATATATATATATATATATATATATATATATATATATATATATATATATATATATATATATATATATATATATATATATATATATATATGTATATATATATATATATATATATATATATATATAATATATATATATATATATATATATATTATATATATATATATATATATATATATATATATATATATATAAATATATATATATATATATATATATATATATATATATATATATATATATATATATATAAATGTGAAATTCGATTATAACGACATTGAAAATGTCAGTAAGATCCGTCGTTATAGCCAAACGTCGCAATAAACAAAATTCGTTTAAATCCCTTTTAAAAAAATCTGGTCTTATCTTAGCAGTGCATATGTAACTAAGAGTTTGTTAAGATAATAAAACTATTAAAGAGGAATATTGTTGAAATTAATTTTTGTTTCAAATCAAAACAGGAAATTGGACTCGTGGTCAATAAGGAATTGGACTCGATGAGTACGATATCACATACATGCATTAAAATAAAACATTAACGACTTAAAACTTAAGTGCATAAAGCCATTAGAAATTATAGACACCACTTTGTTTGGTTTTCACTTTGTTGTATTTTTGTAAAATATTCAGACATTATTCCTGCTCCAATTTTCGTGTGATAAAAAGTACACTCACTGTCAATTCGTTAGACATATTGTTGAATTGCACATAACATTTGATAGTGGAAAATGCTTCGCATGTTTCAGTAACTGAGGGAGGAATTAACCCTGTACTATCATTAGACTATTATTTTCCTTGTAAGTGTCATTAATGGACGTTCCAATATGTCCAATTGTAAGTGTCATTAATGGACGCACCAATTAATAATAGAACTATAGATATTTTGGATATTTCGGTACCTGGGTCCTCAAAACCTATTGGACTGGAAACAATTCTTGATATTTTGAGTTGGTCATGGTATGGACCAACTCTAGTGAATATAACAGACCCATCCGGTGGATGGAATTGGCACAATCTAGCTGCGTTCAGATAGTTCCATATAAAATTCTATAATTTGAAACATTTCGGTACCTGGCTCCTGAGAACCTATTGGGCCGGAAATGATTCTTTATGTTTTGAGTTCACTAGAGTTGGTCCATACCATGACCAACTCAAAACATCAAAAATCATTTCCGGCCCAATAGGTTCTCAGGAGCTAGGTACCTATATTTCTAAAAATTTCGATAGTTCTATTATCAATTGATGCAAAATTATAGTATAAAATACATGAAACTGAAAAAAACTGGGATTGGATGGTTAAGTTTCTTTTTATTATTATGTCGCGGATTTCGGATAGAACGAAAAACCTGTGATGAAATAGAAAAGTGGTGCCTGATTTAACTTTTTATTTTTTCTGGGATGAAAGACTGAGATAACTTCACATGCTTCCTACTAACATAGTTATTCTCTCCTTAGACATTTTGCCACCTTCACACGTTTCACCTTTGAACTTAACTGTTTTTCCTGGTGTCATTTTATAAAACAAACCCGTTTCGTCCATGTAAATTTTACCCACTCGAAGTTTTGGCCGCACAGATGCTATCCATTTATCAAGTGCACCATGCTAAATATCTGCTAACTCGCCAGAAATTTTGCCAAAAACAATATTGTGTCGCTTTTGAAATTGAAAAACCCAAGTTTCTGTACATTTGAATTCCTTATTCATTATTCTTCTTAATTCTTCTGCCTTGGTTTTTACGATTGGACCAGATATTGGTACAATTTTATTTTTCTGTTGTATTTTGTATAAACAATTTTTATAATGATTTGTTAATGTCGCAATTTTTCGAATACCGAAGTTTGTTTGGCGTTATTTTTGCATTTTTATTCTTTGGCTAGGCTTGATTTGTGCTGCCATTTTAAAATTTGTTAATTATGGTAGCCTTTTCTTCAATAGAAAATGATTTTCACTTTTTGGTGTTTGATGATTCCATATTTTAGGTGGGCACAAACTAGTAGTTAGGTTATGTATAAATTTTATTAAATCTATCTAACTTGGACAATTTTTCAGTCGTAATAACGTTGTAGTCAAAGTCGTTATAAGCGAGTGGTTATATCTAAATATACGGGTGGCTGAGACCAAATGTTACTAACTTCACTCTGCTGTCATTTGTGTAGTTGTCATTTTTCGCGCGTCAATTTTTTGACAGATTGAAGTTTGGTTAGTGGTTTATATGTGGTCAATAAATAATTGTTCTAAATTAATATCTTGATAAAAAAATCGTAATGGAATTCAAACGTAATAGTGTAATTGCACTGTATTTGGGTGGAAATTCACAAACAGCAATAGTTCGTCAGCTCCAGCATTTGAATGTGAATAAAAAGTTTGTGTATCGAACCATAACTCGATACAACGAAACTGGTAGCATCGCTAAACGCAACAGAGGCGGTCCTAAAAAGACAGCAACATCAAAAGAAATGATACGAAAGGAACGAATCCAACGAAATCCTCGTCAAAGTGCCAATCAATTAGCCGCAGGTCTACATGTTTCACGATACAGCATTCAAACCATATTGAAAAATAAACTACACCTGAAGCCTCACAAGATACAAAAAGTTCAAGATTTTACGGAGGCACAAAAAAAAGTAAGGCTTGAAAGAACACGAGCATTGAAGGCCGAACGTGATGAGATTCCAAAAATTGTCTTTTCTGATGAGAAAATTTTCACCATTCAACAGTATGAGAATAAGCAAAATGATCGTGTTTGGTTAGAGCACAAGTCCAACGATAATTTGACACAAGAGTTGCCATGCGCAAACAATCACCAGCTTATGTTATGGTTTGGGCTGCAGTTACTGCAGATGGACGCACTCCTCTGTTTTTCATCCAACATGGAGTCAAGGTAAACCAAGAGATGTACCGCCAAAAGATCCTAAACGATGCTTTGCTACCTTGGACACGTAAGCACTTTGGTACGAACCGTTGGACATTTACAAAATTTTACAAAATTGCGTTCCGCGGCTGATTTCCTCGAAAGAATGGCTACCATATTCACCAGACTTGAATCCCATATGGATTTCTCCATATGGTCTATTTTGGAGAGTAAGGTGTCCACTAAAAAATACGAAAGTGTTGATGCATTGAAGTCAGCTCTTGTTTGAGAATGGAATAAAATTCCGCAAGACCACGTACGGTCAGCATGCAATGCTTTCTATGGAAGACTGAATCAAATAATCAGAGCCAAAGGAGGTTATATCGGGCAGTAACATGTATATATATATATATATATATATATATATATATATATATATATATATATATATATATATATATATATTTATATTTATATATATATATATATATATATATATATATATATATATATATATATATATATATACATATATATATATATATATATATATATATATATATATATATATATATATATATATATATATATATATATGTATATATATATATATATATATATATATATATATGTATATATATGTATGTATATTATACAAATAAGGTTACAAATTAACCAACTATAAGCGGCAGGTAATGGGTGAGTAACGAGGTCAGTGAAAACGAAAAAACAAAAGACGGCCCAGAGCACAATAGTTCTGCGGACACATGATGCCTCTACACAAACAGATATCAATACAGAGCTGGAGGAAAAGGGGTCAACCACACAAACACTACAACCGAACGAAATTGAGAGCGGTCTACAGGCACTCAAGATACAGACTAGGATGCATTCGGCGATGAAATGGTTGCAAAATGTGTTTCGAGCGACAGTAATGAGCCGCAATAGCCTTTTGCGGTTCAGCATCTTAGTACGAGGAATCTTCATAGACCCACGTTGTCTAACAAACCAAGATATATGTTAACTTATGAACAGGTTCCAGGACTTCAGTGTTTGCTGAAGGAATGTAATGAGGCGCACAATATTATAAAATGTGTACACAATAAATGTGGACAATTCGACCAAAACAGCAGGTTTAGTAATATCAAATACAGTCACGCGTCTACTACAAATTGATGCACGTCGCAGTAGACCAGCACAGGATTTCTTGTTTTGCCACAGTTATTCAAAACAATGAGGGACATGGTATTGGTAAGTGAACCTAACCGATGAAAACTACAGGAAGAAAACTGGAAAGCAGACCTGAACGGTGATGCCGCACTTATTATATTATGCAAAGATGGCACCACTAGAATCATTCGAAGCTATAAAAGCAGTTGTCTGGGTGGATTTAGAAGATCTCATTATTATGAGTTGCAATTAGAGCAGCTACTCCGCCACTTATTAATAGACGAAGTCAACAGAACTGGCGGACTTGCAGAGAACCAGTTCGGTTTACCCTAGACGTACGGAATGCATAAAATAGCGCAGCTTACGAGTTAATCCAGCTAAGACTTGAAGAATGACAAGTAAGCCTGAGTCTTAGGAAGGTTCCCCAGAGCTATCTGAGTGAACGAGGAATCATTGTAGAATCAACGGGCGTATCTACTCGGATGGTTGTTACGAGTGATGAACCACAAGGCTCGGTTTAATGACCACTGCTCTGGAATATTCTTTATGACGGTGTTCTCTTGGCGCCGGAAAAGACCGAAGTAGTTGTAATGGCAAGTAGGCGAATACTTTCGCCTATTGAATCTAACATGTTAGAAATAAGAGTAGTACCAACAGCAAAAACTAAGTGTATGGCTGGACCATCGAAGAATCTTTCAAGAGCATATTAGACAAATGGTGGTACAGGAGAATACAACAATAACTGGTTTTATTCGACGGAATTTTATTAACATCGGAATGAACTAACTTAAATTTAAGTTAGTTCATTCCGATGTTAAACTTTTAAAGCGATAGCGAAAATCCACTGTAAAAAATCCTATACATTTCAAACAACACGCATATCAGAAATTTGTTAAAGAGCATTCATGAAGTTATACTGATGGAAAAATCGCTGGAATACAATTTGCCTTGGGAGACTTTCTGTACATCGAAGTTGCGTTTAAAATCTCTTTATTCAGTGCGACAGGAAATATATGGATGTATTATGTAATCATATGTATATAGCGATTAACATAGTGATGGCTTGGTGTAGTGATTAGAGTCTATCAGTCAACCTAAGGAAAATTGAGATGATCTATTTACTAGACGCAGGGCATTGAGAAACTTTATTCAAACAAAAAAGTATCTCTAACGATCCCGCTTTCTTTAGAAATCAAGTATCTGGGGATCTGATTAAATCGGTAGATGACCTGGCAAAAACATCTGGAAAAGAAATGCTAGAAACCCAGACGTAGGATCAAACCAATAATTATGTTTGCCGCACTTATTTGACCTAGAAAAATGATATGGGTTGAAAGTATAACCTCTAAATCGCCTTGAAAGACTTGTTTATCTGGTTATTGTGGGAGCTACGGCAGCTACACCTACTGTAGCTCTTTTGATGGTTGTGGTTCTGCTACCACTTGATCTGTAGATCAGAAGGCGCCAATAAGGTAAAGACAATCTAGCCCTTCTGGAAACAGTCAAATATGGATGGAAGTAGATCAGCACACAACTGCCCACATGCGCTCAGACACTATAGTGACGAAGCACTTCTTCGGGGAATTATTTTTGGTAGCTATTACCGGAAATCACATATGGAATTATAATAGTCCTTCCAACCCCTTGATAACAAAACTATCCCGATATAGTAATAATAGTATTGCAAAGTACACACTTCAACATGCTAATCACGTTATTGAAAATTGGATATAAGTACAAAAGTTATTTTCCATTATCTATAATTAAATTCAACTATAATTCCATCGTTAATAAATTAAATTGAAAATCGAATTCCATTACATAATTGATTATAAATTATGTGCGAGCTTTATTATACAACATATACAAAAGAATTCCATTCGTATTCCATTCACACAGGATAATAATTCATTCATATGAACAGTATACATACATGTATGTATTGATATATAATTTACTGATAACAATAGATAATAAGTATACGGATGTAGACGTACAAAGTTTTATATGATATCGGAAGGTACATATTTTGTTCGATTATTTAGTGTAACATATCCTATACCGCCTTTGTAGCATCATCCATTTACAAAATAAGTTTACATAATTACATCCATTTTTCGTAAATATTTCGAACGAAACATAAGACCCATATAATACCTCCACAGTATGCAGACCTTGTCGTAGGACGCGACCAAATCTGGTTGGGTTGCTGAGCTGACGACTCGCATCGTCAAAATAATAATCACTTCCCGCTTAAGTACTCGGATACAAGATTGTGGATCGGCACATTTGAAGGCCTTATCACAAGCATGAAAGAGTCTCGGCTGGATCTCGTAGTGTTCCAAGAAACTCGATGGCCTTAATGTGGAAACAATGTGTCTCAAGGCTATACGGTGCTACACAGTGGAGATGACCTTGGAAATTTTGGAGTTGGATTTCTCTTAGCTTAGATTAGCCAACTCCAAGATAAAGACTCATTTTACTATATAATTTGGATAATCTGATGGGCTCTGTATCGAGAACGATGTTAGATTGGTGAAGCCAAATTGACAACACATTTCGTAGCGTTTCGAAGTGATCATTATCTGGTCACTGCAAAACTACGATAGAGATTTTCGTATAGATCAGGGAGGACAGTGGAATACACAATACAATTTTCCTGTGAAGGTCTGATAAATGAAGAAACACAACAAAATTATCAAGATCTGGTCAGCAACCGCATTTTGCGATCTAATTACCAATCTGATGAAATGAACAGTGATGGTCTGGTGAACAGTGTCTGGGAAGTATTGGAAACTTCGGTTGTCGATGCCATCTAGCACACTTTCGGAGTAAAAACTACGCCAAAAAATAATTGTTTGGAAGAGGAGTATCGTCTTTTTGTTGAGTAACGAGATAAAGCCTACACTGAAACGCAGACTCGGCTTATACAATTGCAAGAAGAAATAAAGAATTTATTTCTAGGACAGACAAACGCATTTGCAGACAGAAGAAACGAATGGTGGAAGGTTGAAGTAATGAGCAGTACTCGCATTTGCAGCAGATCTTAAGATCTCGGTCAATTGCTATTCGGGGCAAGGATGGAAACTTCCGTGTAAATAACGATGCTGTATTTGATAACCCTCAAACACAAACCGCAGAGATGTTCATTCAGGATCCATCCTATGAGAATAGTTTACCATGACCATGCAGAGATTAAAAAAGAATCATTCACCAGGAGATCATTGCATTGATTTGAACCGTCTTTTCGGCCATATTCGATTTGTATAGCTAAGTGAAGTAATGCCTGGAATGGAAAGTGGACGCGTTATGCCTAATATCGAAGAAGGGTGGTCGCTTGAAGAGTGAGAATTATCGCAGTATAGCTCTTCCTTTGCACGATCGAGAATTTTATCAATTACTTCTAGTGTTCGACAAGGAGATGCGCTGTCCCTGGTACTTTTTAATCTCATGTTGGAATACATCCTTCGTAAAAGTGAAATACCTCAAGATAATATCTTATTCCGACAGTCCAATCAACTTTTTGCTTATGCAGATGATATCTGTGTGATTGGATTAAATGACAACGGAGTGAAAGAGATACTTAATCCACTGGAACAGAGTTCAGCTTCCGTTGGTCTCAAAATCAATGAGTCCAAAATGAAATATCTGATCTCTGGCTTTCGAGACCAGGACGAAATTAATTTAAGTAGTGGTAGCACAATATTTAGATTTCACTTCTGAAATCTAAATATCTTGCAAATCCGAATAAGCTGAAACTGTACAGAGTGTTGATCAGACTCGTTGTCATGTATGTATGTATGAGAGAGTTGAACCTTGACGGATGAAAGATGGCTTCTAACGAGATTCGGAATTAAATGAGAATTCTTGATACCGTGCATAAAATCAAAGGACAAAAAAATATTATGGTGGGAGTGGGTGGATCAATAGATTTTCGATTGTTATATCCAACATTTAACCAATTCTAATCAAATAATTCGATTTAAGTCAATGCAAATAAAATAATTTACTTTCGATTATCCACTTACCATCACTAAAAGCTTTTTTATTTTTCGTCGGTACACTTGATACACTATACTATAAATTAAATATTTTTTAAGTAGAAACTAAATTGAAATAAAATTAATATTTACTTAAAGTTGTTATTTTTAATTAAAATTGAAGCTTTTTACAATTTTTCGGTCTTGATGTTGTTCTATTCGTTTCGGGGTAGACATATATATGCATGTATACAACTAAAGTGGATGTTAATGTAATTATGATTCATGTTTGGAAATGGGTTTTTTTTGGAAAACTAACATACTTAATGACTTTATTTAGAAATTGAAAATTTCTAAATTTTGAGAATGGTTAATTTTTAGTGGGTGGGCCTCTATCAACCTTCTATTTTAATTATGTGAAAAAGACATTTGTTTACTTACCCATGCAAAGACTCTATTAGTTTTATTCATATTTTGTAGATCTGGTTTGAACATTATACCATCTGACTCGCGTTCGAGCACATCAGAAAATTTATTATGTTCTTGAAATTTGATACACTCCTGTTCATTGGGCAACAGTAACAAACTCCGTCTATTTCTATCCGATACTCCATCTTTTTTTCCGATTGGGTACATAACCATTTAATCTAGTGTTATGTATCACCCTTTAATTCTGTTGTTTAGTATTCGAACCTTTTTACAGCGTTTGCCTATAGGAAAACCAAAATATAGCAGATAGCTGAATCAGAGAATGGAGAGAGTTCATATTTTTATAATGATATGAATATTCAACAGCCACCATATGAATGTTTATTTCACTGTAGAGAGGAAGGTATGCCTAGACTTTCACCAAATCCTTTTTATGAAATTGTCCATAAACAATTCGTACATTTGTGACTGTATGTCCTCGATATTCAACGAATTCCGTCTTATAGGTGGATCATTGGCATAGACCTTATCTTTCACGTAACTCCAAAGAAAAAGTCTAAAGGTGTTAAATCACATGATCTTGGTTGCCAATTGTGATCACCCCTTCGAGAAATATCACGTTTAGATAACTTTTTTTGCAAAATTACGATTGTTTCGTCGGTTGTGTGGCACGTAGCGTGTCTTGCTGAAAATATAGGTCGTTTATATTAATATCTTCCAATTATGGCCATAAAAAAGCATCAATCATAGCTCGGTAGCCACTACAGATGCACCTCATTTTCGAAAAAGTAAAGTCCAATTATACCGCCAGCCAAAAAACTGCACCAAACAGTGACACGTTGAAAATGGAGCGACCTTTCAACAATCATTCTAGGATTTTCTGTGCGTCAAACGCAACAATTCTGTTTATTCCTAGTCTACCAGGTGAAAATGAGCCTTATCACTAAAGATAATTTTTCAATGAAAATCCAGTTCATTTTGATGCATTTGAAGAACCGAATCATAAAAGATGAGACGTTTATGGTAACTAACCGGCTTGAGTTCTTGTGTTAACTGAACTTTAAATGCCTTAAGACGTAAGTCTTTATGTAAAATACGGTATAATGTCGTTTTTTGACAAACCTGGGTTTTAAACCATACGGGCTACAGCAGAAATATTCTCAATTATTTTTAGCGACGTACACGGTATTGATTCTTCACATCACTAACTTGTCCCAACGGCTAAAAAATTTCCACCAGTGTCACTATTACAAAATGTTCACCATTTTTGTAGTGAATTTGAACAATTTGTTATATTTTTAGTAATGGCGTAGTTTTTTGAAAAGATGATAGCATGAAACAAAATGAAACCGTTTATGTATGGTTTGGAGGTCGGATATTACCATAATTAAAATTTATATTACAAGCCAACTGTCTGGATTGAATATATAGTTCTGATTGATAAATGTGATGTTAACTTTCTCTAATATTTCAGGTGCTCTACTCTTCGGTAGGACTAACTGTTCATCTCCCTTTTCCCACTCAGTGCAACTCGTTATACTCGGTATCATGAAAAGGAGATCCACTAACGGAAAGACATTTAGTAGTTGGTGCTATCGAAATGCGAGATTATTATTGGTATTAGTATTTAAGGGACCGACGACCAGAACGCGAGGAGAGATGCAGTAATACAACTTTAGAGCATCGATGGGACGGAGAGCTTTTGTAATAGCAGGACTGTGACAACCCGGGGCAACAAGCTCATCGTGATTGTAATGGACTATTACACGAAGTGGCTGGAAGCTAACTCACTACCAAGCCACGGGGCAGTAACAATAATAATGAACTGATAAACGAGTGGATCAGCAAATATGGCGTGTCATTCACTCACCGACCAAGGAAGAAACTTAGTCACAACTAATCGCTTAGCTGTGCAGGATGCTTAATATTAGACAAACTCTGACCACTCCAATAAACCCGCAGAGCTATGGTGAAGAGTTGTAACCACCAGCCAATGTAACGTTCGGGAGAAAAATATATCAGCAATAATTAACAAGACAAAGTGTGTGGTCCACCTAAGGACGAGTGATGAACGAGATCCACAACCAAAAGGTCGCACCAAGATTGTCAGCGAACAGATAAATCTTCACTATACGATCAACGCTGGTGCTAAAGGGTGTCAAGAGAAATAATTGGTGTGATTTTAGAACCCGAGCAGACGAACAGCAAAGTCACCGTAACTATCATTGAGTTGTGAATGTTCATGTACTATCATCAAAAGGATCAACGACGTTAAATAACGAATAACGAAAAAACCACGGGCGAACATGAAAGTAATGCATATTCGGAGGTGAGTAACGTATCATGGAGGAAAATTTTATGTTTTAAACAGAAACGGAAGAACAAAATTAAGCCGGGAGTAGTGTAACGAATATGCTTGTATCAATACGTAAACTATGTAATAGCCAATAGTCATGTGGTTGGAGTACTCGGTGCGGTATAAGTGCCCGAATGAGAAAGTGGTTCAAATCCAACTAAATATTTTACTTTGAGATAGTTTGACAACGACTCATACTTTGAACCATAAAAGCTCAAAAAAAATGAACGAGTGAAAGGTGTGCTAGAACAGAACATCATTGAATTCAGCGATAGGGCTTAGAATTTTCCATTGAAACCGCAATCCCTAAGGCATTCAGCGATAGCACCAAACAGTGAAGGGTGGTATTCGACTTTCTAAGGTATTTCCATTGATAAATATTGTATTGCACATATTTTACAACACTCAATATGATGAGTGGCTATCATTAACTCATGTTAGATGAAGAATCCAAAATAAAAACTGTTTTTAGTATAAATAGAGTAAATTTTCAATTTAAAAACATACTATTTGACCATACTGGAGCACCAGCAATGTTTCAACTTAATGGACAAAACACTATCGCGATTGATTCGAATCAATTGCCCGGTATATTTAGGTGACGTGGTTATATGGCCAGAATCTCTTGGATCACAACAAAAAAATTAAATTAAATTATATTCGCAAAAACCATTATCCACAGATATGACAATTATTTTCGCACGGATTGGTTGATCTATAGGGCATATAGTTAGGCCAGATGGTGTCAAACCAGATCCTTTAAAAGATTTCTTGCTATATTGGATTATTATATACATTTCATAAATGGGTTATCAAAACTAGTCTTGTGCAAAAAATCATAAAAACAATCTTACTACGCAATATTGTGTTTGGTTTTGTACTATAATATAAAAAGCTTAAAACAATAACTTGCTATAATCAAAACAGAACTGTTTGGAGTTATTTGGCCTATAAAATATTTAAGGCCCTATACATATATGGTGTTAAATTCAACCTTAAGACCGATCATAAACCGCTAGTTTGGTTATGTGTAATGCCTAATTCATTGTTTAGACTCATGAGGTAGCACCTGCATCTTGAAGAGTACTTTTTTGAACAAACAATAACTAGCTTTAAAAATATTCAAAGTAAAAATTAAAGTCTTTAGAGTACCGTTCGTGGATTTCACCGTCGTCAACTCCCGCTAACCAAATTTTAGAACCATTTGGTATATGACGTTACAATCAGACTATTAACGTAACAACTCGGTAGGAAAAACTGTGACATAGATAATGGAAAATTGAATAATGAAAATTGAATAATCATACAAGAAAAAGTATCTCTCTTGAAGTCAACATATAGATACATAAAAATTAAAAACAATTAAATCAACTCAGGTGAACAATCGAGATACTGAACACTTGACTAGAACAATCGAGAAACTGACACTCATCCAATTAAAAATTATCGCCGAATTTCATAATAACCCATTGAGCATGAAGGCATCCAGCAAATACTCGTCTACAAACTTTTCTAAAACTATTATAGATATAGTTTTAGAAAAGTAATTATATATATATATATATATATATATATATATATATATATATATATATATATATATATATATATATATATATATATATATATAGTATATATATATATATATATATATATATATATATATATATATATATATATATATATATATATATATATATATATATATATATGTGTGTGTAATTTATATATAAAACATTGAATATTTTACCAAGAACCCCAATCCTTCAATATAGGTATATATATTTATATATATATATATATATATATATATATATATATATATATATATATATATATATATATATATATATATATATATATATATATATATATATTGAAGGATTGGGGTTTTTGGTAAAATATTCAATGTTTTTGTATGTTATAATCCCCTGAATATACATCTAATGCCTTATTGCCTTATGAGCTCATTTATGGAAACTGTTTACCATCTTCATGTCATTCACAGAGATCCAGGTATAACTGTAGCAATGACTAAGTGACACAGCGAAGCATCTTATTCTGTTGTCAGGAAAAATATTTTTGAGTCAAAAGTTAAATTATGATCGAGACGGATATGTCGTGCAATTTTGTAACTGTATTATCAAAGCAACATAACACCAGCAAATGTTGCTTGAGTAACAATAAATACATCGGCTGTGTATAAACTTGGTTTGAAGACCAGTCACCATTTTTTATTTATGTCATTCAAATTAGTGATTAAGTTATTTTGTCGGACAATATAGTGTCTTTGAAGACGATAGATTCTTAGAACTAAATTTAAATTCTTTAAGAGGAAGATTGCAGAAGTATATTATCTTTCATCAAAGGAGTCTCTGAGCGTATTTAGAATCCTTTTCCTCTGTGGCTCTATGTTCGTTTATGAATCCAAATTAATGGTCTGGTATAAGCTGCTTACTCTTCTGTCACTGATTAAGGCTTATATAGTGAAACTTTCAGAATCCTCTGAATCCTAACAAATTAAACCATTTTATTTGTAAGATGTTGTGTACCTGAAAGTGACCCCTATTATTTTTCTCTAGACCTTCAAAGAGTTGATTTTTTTAAATGATGTCAGTATTGCCTTCCAGTTAATACGTTTATCATTGAAATCTGTAGGGTTTAATCTGATGTTTTAGAGCAGCAGACTACTGTAGTACGACATTTCCTAACTATTCCAACAGAAAGATGCTTTGAATATTGATTCATCATATATGTTAAGTCAAAGTTGTTTAAAGGTTATTTTATTAATTATAGATGTGATTAAATCATTAAAACCACAACCCTATATACTTCCCACTAACTAAGAGAAATATACTGTCTAGTTTTCAGTGGTGACCGGTAACAAACTTTATGTAAGGAAATACAATTTGACGTTGAGTTGATGTGACGGACAAAGAGGAAAAACTAAAACTTTAGAGTGGAATGGATGCTAGAACAAATAAGAAACCACTATATTCGGACTCACGTAGCCAACTAGATTGAAAAAGGTCACTTTTTTGCTAAACGAACTTGGGATTGTCTTGCTGTGTCTATCAGCATTGTCGTTATTGAGCAGGACCGACCGTCCAGGTTTTCTACCAAAATCATACAAGTCACGACGTAATCACTATAATGCCGAAATTTTATCCAATCTATGAAAGCTTAATATCTACAGACATGGTTCGCACACTAGCTGTGGAATGCTATCTTTTTTGTTTTGATAACTATTACGAATATGCCGACGACGTTTGTGTTTTCTAACATAGTTTCCGACCTCAAACATTTACAAGTGATAAACTCATTTAATTTTCTAACGCAGTAAAATTTTATGATTCAATCTTGTGGTTAAATCAAACCGAACACTAAATTGAGCAGTGCCAATTATTCTTCTAAACATTTTATTTGTATACAAAGCTAAAAATTTAAATAAAATATTACAAATCTCGATCCTTATCAAAAGGTTCACCCACACAATAATCATTTTACAGAAAGAACATTTTGTAGGCAAATTCACAATACACCTGAGAAACAAATAGACAGATTTAATCCCAAAATTACAACGAAAACACACGTATAGACCCACATGATCTTTCTTCGGATACATTAAAAATATTTCTACTGTGTATTGAGATGTTTTACCATTCTCGAAACATTTCAAGATTTTTCATAGAGATTATTTATGTTTTGGAATATTCTAGAAAGGACACACGCATGGTATATATAGGCATTTTATACATAAGAATACGAGTATATTATAATATGTTGTACAGAAAAAATGTTACATAATTCGTAGAATTTTAATTTATTCTTGCTAGAACCGATTTAAATGCCAAATTTTCCATCCCTTAAATATATTTTTTTTTAAATATGTAAGACATGACAAAGGTCAAACAGCTATTTAATGGTGTTCTCTATTTAGGAGAATGTTTTCTTTTGTGACCTTGTATTTTGTAAATCTGTAGATGGCCTTGGCTTAATACATTTTGTATTAGATTACTAGCCAAATTGATCGATGTTAAAACATTTTTGATACCATGTCTTTGTATCCATGCCTTTCTTCGAACTTATCCAAATTAGACCCAATTAAAAGTTTATCTTTTAAAGGATAAATAATTTTTTACATTTTACAAACATTAGCTTTTGGATTATATAGGATAGGGCTATTATATGTTTTGATGTTTTTATCTTTCTAATCTATTTTGGGGCCAAACTACCTCCAACGCTTTAGCCTTGATCATTCCAAAATACGCGTATAGCCTTGATCATTCCAAAATACATTCCATTCAACAGTACGTGTATGGTAGTATGGTCGGCCAATTAGAACTGGACATCGATCTTAATCAGATGATGAAAAATATATTTTGCCTTCTATCGGAATTTGAACCTAGTATTTTCCACTCTAGCTACCGCAGTTTTATCAACTATGCCATTTGAATCAAATCGACGACCATCTGAACAATATAGTGTCAGCCTATAAAAAGTTATAAACGCCAGTTGAGACAGTGGCTTTTGAAATTAGTATAATACACTGACGATCTGGTGATGGCAGTATCCGTAAAGCACCTTAATATCTTACTAGATTTAACTCAAGACGTTTTTGTAATTGTGGAATAGTGCTGTCTGGATATAGGGTAACATATAAAAAATTTAAAGCTGTGTCTAAAATTGCCATTGCTAGACGGGCTTCTGCCTGTTTTTAATTTCCAAAAATCGTCTGAGGTGGGTCATCCACACAGTGATAAGTGGATCTAACCAGACATTCTCAATCAGATTTCGGATTCGCTAGTATTCGTTTCACATGAACATCGCTATCTCTCTAAACTTCGGGATGTCCAAGTCTGAGAAATTCATCTATCTATATCAATCGAAATTATTTGGAGTATTAAGAGTTTGGTTTTGTACTGATACTGCAAGTCTATTTAGGAATTCGATTCGTATTGCTATTCGATTCGTATTACTATTCGATTTGAATTATCAATTCGATTCGAACATGAACTGGTATTTGGTAATACGATCGAAAGTAAAAATGTACACTGCCAAATAATGAGAAGGGAATTCTGTGCTAAAAGGTCATACCTATCCTCAAATTAATCATATTGTTGAATTATTTATTCTATTATTTGATTGGAACATTTTACTGTGTGTACACTTATATTTGTGTATCAGCAAATGAAATAGTGCCAGTTATTCCATTAACTGCTTTTCACAAATATTTTCATATATTTTCACAAATAATTTCTGAAGTAGGTCTCTAAAAATTGCCCTTACTGAGGTGCTGGAAGCTATTTATTACAACAATTTCCATGATGAGTTCGACGTCATCGCCGAATGCATCCTGCAATGTTTTCATGAGTGCATGTAGACGACTTTCATTCTGTAATATTTTTGTGGGTGAATTCGTCCACAACAGCGGAACCAACGTCAATTCCATGCATCACCAGAGTAGTTTACCAAGGCCTAGTTGCGTGCAAGAGGGTAACGTTGATATTATTTGCTGCATCTTAATCTGGTCTACCAGTGATAGCTCATGAACGTTGGAGGTGGTTATATCTAATTAATTGATAAAGAAAATTGAGTTTGTGATTGTGGCAAATTTGTGATGGAACCACATATAACTTAATTACCTGTTCTTGGTCGTTACAGCCAACAAATTCATTAATATAACCAAAGACTCTTTTAGGTTGTCTGTTAGCTGTGTTTATATGGGTTGGGGAATTTGGGGAATTTATTGCATAAATATTTTTCTGATACAACACCAAGAGCGCTGACAGTAGCACCACTATCTAAAAGGCCAACGTATTTAATGCCATTAATGGATACCTTTGCATAAGGACGCTTATCTATACCATCATTGTGGATAATGGCAGACATAATATCTGATTTAATATTTTGTTTATGCTTCCAATATTTGCGTGTTCTTAGACGGTGTTTTAAATTATAATGAGGTTTCGGTCGAGAATTATCAGATAACGATACTGGTAGGGTGTCATTACTACTTGGTGGTTGAGATTTAATTGGTACTGGGAATAATTATCCGGTTCCGGCACACTACTGATTTCTCCTTCTGGAGTTGTAGAGGAAACGGGATCATATGAATTTATTTTTGATGTTGGGATGTCAGATTTCTCGACAATATTTGATGAGTATTGGTTGTAGGACTGGGTGTGAAATTTTTCGAGGTACTGTGGTTCCCAGTTCTCCACTGTTTCCAGGTCTGTTGTATAGAGAAATCCTGTTTTCGCACTACTCTGAGCTCTGAGCCTGTTTTCGATCTTTCGAAAGTTTTCGAACTACTCTGAGCTGGTGATCTACAAATTCTCTGAATTTGTAGATCACCATCCGCCATTTTTGCAGTCGGATTTGATTTAATCAGCGCACTTAAACTTTTTGTTTTATCTGTTTGATTTATTTCCACCCCACATAAGGCTTTCAATGGAAGCGAGGTATGGTGTATCGGCGATATTCTTGTCCTTTTGATTTTTTGAACATGTCAAATTTTCTACTATCCTATTTCTGCTGTATGTATTCCCGAAATTTGTTCAAATGTCTAGTCTGTTCTTCTTCCTGCGTCGCAGTACCTAATGTTGTCTGAGAGTCATCACTCTGGCTTTCTTGGTTTGGTTCCATTTTCTTTAGACGAGCAGTACGAGAAATACAGTCACTTATGATAGATCTTTGCATTTGCACAAGAAGACTATGTTGTAAAACCCGAAAGTCAACTTACTCAGAGTAATCACACTAGAGACTAATCATCCCCTTAGCCACGTAATTATTGGCATAAGCAGTGCCATCTTGGCATGAGTGACTGTTATATTTACCATTTATTCACCCCCAGCCGTGCTTTAGAGCCTGTTTTGATACCCGTAGGCTAATATGGTTCACCGACGGCCACGAGAAGGTAGGCATGGGAGTAGAGAGGAGAGCCTAGAGCTACCTGCATTGGGAACATAAATAATAAAGCTTCTATTTGTAATGACTTACATTCTTTAATTTTGTGTCTTCTTTATACGGGTTCGTTAACCAAACTAAAAAGTTAAGTTGTTGTGGCTGCTATCGCACACTTAGATCAATTTTGATCCATTGTGATACCACTCTATACGGCTATAGGTCCGAGTCTTTTCGTAGAACCATCTGCGCATTGCATAGCTCCATGTCAGGCCTATAGTACTGACATGGAAGATGGGTCGACCCAAGGATTCTTAACACGACAGAGGATCCAGATATGTTCATTTTTCACCACCGATCGCACCGCCCAAACGATCGAAGGTGAAAAACCCATTTTGCATCCTGCCTCGAATCGGATTCGAACGCTGTACCTCCCGCTCCAACAGCCGCAGCTTTAACCACTGCGCCACCTGGGCGGTAACCAAACTAATAACGAACATAAATTCGATCATGATCGAAGTCGCTTTTATTGTGTACGTTATATAATTCAAAAATACCGATTGTTGGATAACGTTTGTGTAACGCTCATGTGAGAACCAGCTGCCACTTTGAATTGCAGAAGCTTTGGCTTAAAATGGTTCTCGCTTGTGTTTCACAAGACCTGAACTAGCTGTTTCTCCGTCTCTTGACAAAGTTAAAAAACGAGGCGTGTTTACCTTACTACCTGTCGTTATTCGAAAAACGTTATCACCGATGAAATTAATGTCTCGCGGGAACAAAGCTTTTCGGTCACTTTAATTTTCAAACGAAATCATGGTTCTTTTAAATAAGCGGTTCAGTGTGTAATATTGGCGCTGATAACCAAATCACATAAAATTCTTTCTGACTAAAGCATAATTTTACAGTTTTATCAGTTAAACATAACAACCCTATAAGCTTGTTTAAGCTAAAGTTGGGCGTGACAGGAGTTTCTGATTCGGCATTTTGAGAATTTAAATATTAAAGTAATGTTTCAATTTTATTGTTTCAAGGTCAGTCTCGTTAAGTTACGACATGAGCATGCTAGAACAATTAACCATCTATGCGACACGTAATTTAAAGTCGCAAACCTATGATAATTCCAACATCAAACTGGAAGGATTAAGTTAAAAGGTCATTTCATTGTTGATTTGAATTCCAATTGGCCATTCTTGTACATAAAGAATATAAACACAAAAAAACTTTGGCATGGATACCAATCCATTAAATATTCCATTTGATTAGTCCTATAGTCCTATCGTGTCTTGAAATCTATATCTTCTTAAATACCCACAAAAACATAGGAAACGGCTATCAAATAATTTCACAACATTTTCGTATTTGAGGTTTTGTATTTCATACACAAACACACACACACACACATAGAATACACAATACATACACAATGGAAATTTATTGATACACAAGCATAAAAAGCCGGAGATAAAAAAGGTTAATTCTCCTTATAAGAGAGCATGTATAGTATAAGAAAATAAAACGTTATCCTGAGAACTTTATAACAAGAGCATGTACACAACAACACACAGTGTAATTTGATATTCAATTGTGAAATTATGTAGAAAATTTTCTTTTACTGTTGTTTTTTTGTGTTGGGTTTGTTGGTTGGTTATCAACCTTTCACACTGCAGATAATATAAACTTTCTGATTAATGATAACACCGAAAACTGTCCACCAGTAGCATCATTTCTCATCATTTTATTTCTATCCTTTAATACGCTTTCGTTTTAAGACATTAAAATTGTTGATGTCATAATTTTCATTATTGAAAAAAAAAAACAAACTGAAATACCTTTTTGGTGTGCCTATCACTCAAACTTATCCGCACAGTGTCCATCACATCATTTTGCTCACAATAAAAATGTCACGCAAGTTGGAAAAAAAAGAAAAACAAATTTTTTTTTAAGGAACTACCAAGATGTTGTTGCTTTATTATTTAATTTTTGTTGTTGTTGTTGTTGTATACACAAAGAAAACCCAAATCAAATTTTAAATAGACGCCAGCGTATATACCTTATATATAAAAGAAATTTTCCTTACCCTTTTCCGTACTCTTGATATGGCGTTAGAGTACATTATATATAGACGATATTGTGTATCGTATAGCAAAATTTTTTGTGGTAAGTTTTCCATGCAGAATAAATCCATCTATACATAGAGCACACAACACAAACACTCATAAAGAGTAATCCCGCATTAAATAATGAAAATAAGGATTTTCACTTTACACTTTGTGTTGTTGCTACTCTATTTGCTGTTGTTGCTAATGTGTATTATCTGTTGTTGTTGTTATTGTGGTTTAGTAAAGACTCAATTTTTAAAAAGTACAAATCTCAAAGGTAAAGAACTTAAAAACTATTTTTTTACTAGCTTTTACTTCCTTGAAAAACCAATTATGGTATGTTCTAGGAAAATTTTGGGAAAATTTTCCTGCAAGGAACGATAAATACTAAATGGTATAAATGTGATTTTTAATGGTATAATTTAAGGGATTTCCAATTTAATACCATAATGGATTGCATTTTTAATATAATCGTATTGGACAGTTCAGTGCCATGTGTTTATTATTTTCCACACTTCCACACATTCCGTTATCTTAAGTTTTATCCATTTGACGTATCAATAAACTGAGGTATTAAAAAGCTCCCCACTTTTTCACGAATTAGAGTTTTGCTTTTGCAACTTTACCGGTTTTGCTGCGATCATGATCATGACCCAGCTATTCATACTGTTCTTTACAATTAGAAGATGTCATATCACTCTCTACGCCATATCAGCGATACCTTCGCCTACTGAAAGGTGACTCTGCCCTTAAACATTTTGGGCCATATATCACACATAACTTTTCTATTAAATGTTATAGAAGCCCTATCTCGCCAAGGTGCAAAACTGGTCTGATATTTACTCTATACAATTTTTAATACCGGTATTTACAAGATATTTCTATTTCAAAAGACAGATGACATAGAGGACAGATAAAGTATCTTTCACTCTTGTCGGAAAAATGTTATATAAGGTGTTTTCGTTAATAACACCTTCACAGAAGAATCGCGAAGTACATACCCCTTTCGGACTCGACTTGATCGAAAATTTCGATCGGAGTTTTGCAATAACCAAATAATGACCACTGCCTATGAATTTGGTTAAAGTTCGATACGGTGAACTTGAACCGCTCCAGCCCACTTGTTTGAAATAATACACATGGTTAATCTGCTTTCGGGATATTTTACGTGGAGGAAAGAGAGTATACGAACTTAGCATTTAAGTTTCCAATTACCAATGTAATCCATCAGATTTTACAAATTATTGTAAAATAATGAAGACTTCACAAAGATAACTATTGCTACAAAGAGGAGATGGCCTCGGAAGTCTTGGAGTTGGATGTTACATTGGGTCACAGGTGAAAGCCAGCGGTACAAACCATTGTTAAACATAGTTGGCTCCATAGCATTTCATTTATAATGTAACGGGATCACCTGATTTCTAGAGAGATTTAAATCTAAATATAATCTTCAAGGAAACCCCAACTAAATGCGTTGGAATAAAAAGCATCGGTTCAAGGACACCTCAAACAATCGGGAAGTTATCTTAGTATGATTGGATTTCTATTGAGTAATTGGAGGAGATGCAAACGGAATTTTTCAATGTTTTATCTTAATCGATTTTGTTATTTTTTTTTAAATAACTGTCAGAGCCCCTGCACCCAACGCGCGGTATATGAATGGGTCCTTATGTAAAATTGGAATTAAAGGAAGTTAAACCCAGAATTGTAATCTTCAACTTGATTGTAGCTTGTAGGATATTTCTAGTCTAGTCTAGTAAGATTGAAGGATATTTCTAGTCTCTAAACTGATTCTATAAAGATAAAAACAAACAAACACAAATTCTCATGTAGTTACATATATAAGGCGATTTAAACGTAAATAAATTTACTTGTAAGGAGGTATAACAAGATCAATATGGTAACTTCCGAACTCATAAGGAAAATCTGTAGCAATCCTAAAGTTACGATCATATTTATAAAATAAACCAGTGGAACTCAATAACATTAATTAATTCAGGCGAGTGATTTCTGTTTATAAAAGATATAAGTCATCTTTTCAACTTGACTGATTAGAGTCTTAATCCATAAACGGAAATACCAAAACCAAACTAAAAACTACTTCAAAGTGACCGAGTCAGGTTTTAACGTTTAATATTGGAGCAAAAGCGACTGGGTTTGAATCCCGGGACAGAATGTAAAAAGTGACGTGAATGAATACATCGATAACCTTGTGTCGAAGTACATAACTGTTGACCATTCCATCACTATAGAAGGCATAAATCAATGCAATGTGAAGGTTTGATCCCAAAAAGATTGTAAAAACTCATAAACCGTTTGGCACTCATAAGTTTTTCTCATTGGTAATCAAAATTTCAGTGGCCGGTATTGATTTATTATTTTTGGCTCTTTAGCTTAAACGTAGCTGGGTTTTCAAAACATATACTACATTTCTAGAATTAACAATAAGTGTGTCTTATGTTAAATTACTGAAATGTCTTATTATGGTCTTATCACTCAAAACGGAAGGAGTTTTTAAATAACTCAGTAGTGCGTTTAGATCATATTCAAAGATAGTTAATTTTGTTGAAACCAGTGTATGTAAGTGAAAAAAATTCAAGCTGCGGCAGTTGGAGTGGGAGGTACCGGGTTCTAATCCCGATAGGGGCAGGATGCAAAATAGATTTTTCACCTTACGATTACGATCTGTGGTGAGAATGAACGCACCTATGACCCCCTGTTGAAGTGCATAATTCATGGGAAACCCATCTTCCATGTCAGTACTATAGGGTGGCATGGAGCTAGGCAATGTGCAGATGGTTTCTACGTAAATCGGACCTATAGCCGAAACGTAAAGTAATATAGTGGGAAGTCGCAATGGGCCAATACAGCCTGAGTGACAGATAACACTACAACAAAAAAAGAAGAATGAATATAAACAAATAATTTATCTCTGAAAAAAAACATCCTAACTACTTCCAAATATTTTCGAGAATTAATCTTTTCCTTCATATATATTGGGATAACCACGGCAGTTTTTGTGTAACTCGAGAAATGCATGTTATCATACTTAAATTTAATATGAAAGATAACACATTTAATAAGTCCATAGGATGAAACATAGATGGCGTTACTTGAATTTTTACCATATGACTTATTTAGCACTAACCTTCCAACGATACGTGTATAAATGTGATAGTAATTGGACAATTTACTCATAAGTTTTAGCATTTTGTGTGCAGCAACTTTTGTTTTTGAAAAAATGGAAAAAATTGAATTTTGAGTTTTTTGATGAAAAAAATACAATGGAAACCAAACAATGGTTTGATAAACATTATCCGAACTCTGCTCCATCGAGACAAATGGTAGAGAAGTGGATTACTGATTTTAAATGTTGTCGTACCAGCACAAAAGATGCAAAGCACAGGAGACGCGCAAATGAGGTTATTATTCCAGAAAACATCAAAAAAATCCACAAATTGATTATAAACGACCGCAAATTGGAGGTGCAAGAGCTAGCTGACATTGTTAAGATATTTGATGGTAGTGTTTTTTTATTTTACACGAAAATTTGAGTATGTGAAAATGGAATTCTATCGTCAATATGTGACAATGAATGAAACATGGCTTCTCAATTACACACCAAAAGCCAAAAAGACAGTCAGCTGAGTGGACAGCAGTCGAAGAACCGAATCAAAAGCGATCAAACACGCAACAGTCGGCCAGTAAGGTGATGGAGCCTGTATTTTGGGATGCGAACGGAATAATATTCATCGACTATCATCAAAAAGGAACCACCATCAACAGCTACTATTACTGTGCACTTTTAGATCGCTTGAAGGCTAAAATCGCTAAGAAACGCTCACATTTGCGCAAGGAAACAAAATTGTTTCACCAAGACAATACACCGTGTCACAGGTCGATGAAAACGATTATCAAATTTAATGAATTGGGCCTCGAATTGCTTATCATAAAAGTGGTATCGAACAGTTGAGAAATCGCTATACTCGTTGTATCGCCCTCGCAGGAATAGAACTATATTGAATAATAAAATCGAGTTTTGTCAAAATTTAATTTTTTCTTACTTATCTTACGGAATTATTGTAGACCTGTTAAGTCTCGAGTCATTTGATCCACTTAAATAATAAATGCCCTAATCGTGTTTAAACTAAGATTTTTTCAACTATTAACGTTGTAGAGGGTCAGTCTAACTAATGTTTTTACACACCATCGCTTTTCATGTCATCCGGAGTATGTTAAATTTTGGCGAGAATCGAACCTGAGATAACGACATAAATTACATGTGGCTTTGTTGCCTTTTAATAAATGAGATAGAGTTTCTTTCTATTTTCTGACTTTTAAGAAAATGACATTGTTCCAATCTTTATAAATTTCTCCCATAATACAGAAAAAAAAAACAATTATTGCCAACTTATCATGGTTTATATCGTAAATTAAGCGTTTTCGGGAAAAGTATAACAGGATGATTGGTGGATATGTAAACAAAAAAAATATCGAATCTGGTGTCAAGGAAATCCCCGAATAATATTGGAGAATCAACTGCATCCACAAAAAGTAAATGTTTGGTGACGTTTTTGGTCTGGTGGATAAATTGATCCTTATTTCTTTGAAAACGAATCTGGAGCCGCTGTTACTCTCTGAACGTTATCTAACTTTATTTTTAACGACTTGGAGCATATTGATGTGCAGAATACGTGATTTTAACAGGACGTTGCAACATGTTAGATAGCAACTGAAACAATCAATCGATTGATAGAGAAATTTGGTGATTGAATAATTTCTCGAACAGGACTATTAATTTGCCACCAAGATCATGTGATCTAATACCATTATTAGATGACAAAGATGTCTTTTTGTGACAAAGATGTCTTTTGTGGAGCTTTTTGATGAACAAAGTTGACGCTTATAATCCTCAAACATTTCAACATCTGAAGTCAAATTACTCAAATTCAGCCACAATTATGTCAACATGAGTAGACAAATTTTACTAAAAGATTGAAGGCATGTTCTTGACACGATAATTTTGTTTCTTTACCTACATATTAAATGAATCATAAAAAGCTTTTCAACATATTCTAAACTCACCAACGGATAAGTGTTTTAATGTTGTAGCACCTTTGCTTTTGATATAGGCGAATTGTCTATGCTTTTTGTATTCGGTAAAGCTTTAATCGTATTTCATTACGTTAAATTCTGACCTTCACCTTTCTAACACACATTCAGGCAATATTGATCTTTTTGAACGTCCACTTCAATGGCGTTTTTGATGTTACTAGACTGAAATTGACAACACATCGAATGACGACTGGTGTTTATATATAGCTAGATATTTTGTAGTTTTTGTATCGATTTTCACAGACCGTTATTGGCCGTGTCAACAATCAGACTCTATCGATTTCGATCGCAAGCCATAGCTCTTCATACTATTGCAAGCAACCAGAAGATGTCAAATCACTCTCTACGCCGTGTAATCATTGTCGCTGACCTCTACGCCTACCAAAAGGCGGCTCTTTCTTCAAATAACGAAGTATCGTTCGGTTCAGATCAGCACGAAGAACGTGACCGAGCCACCGTACTCATTATTCTTTAGTTTATGCACAATTTCAGGAATTGGCATTTCTGATCTCGTGATTGAAAAGAACTCAACGTCGCGTTTTGGGCCTAATATCACACGCGTAATTTTCCTTTCCAATGTAAGAAGCCATTTTCAATACTCCAAGGTCGAACTCTCAAATACATAACAACAGATCTTATATCAACAATTTAAACAATTTCAGCTTATCCGTATTTAAGAGTTTTGGACAAAACGCAGTCGCTTTCCAATCGTCTGGTCTTACTTCACTTCGCCAAACCAATTGAATAAGGTCGAAAAGACAGACCAAAAAGGGTAGACCTCTAAATAAAAAGAGCTGTTCATAAAAAGCTCATTGGTAATACGAAATACTTCCATCATCTATATGTTCTAACAAAAATTCCTAAATGGGGCTAATATGTGACTCCTAATTTATTCCTTATAATTTGAAAAAGTATTAATTTGTTTATAAACAATACCAGAGACCTAAAGCGACTGTATATGTAATCTGAATACAGTTTTTCATACTGAAACAATTTCAATTCCAGCTACATAAAACACTAGTCATTACATAAACCTGCATGCTGTTTTGTTTAAAGTTAATCCCCTGCTATAGCCATCAATATTATGTAGTCCATAGTAAAAACATTTTATAAAGTTGATTTTTGAAAGTTTTGTGAAAAAAGCTTTTTTTTTTTAATACAAGTTGCTCGTCGAATTTTGTTTCAAATTAAACATCATAGAAGACTATAAATATCGAACAACAAGATGTAAAAACAACATTTTTCGTATCAATGATTAATTTACTTGCTGGTAATAAACATAAAAGTATAAAGTTTTAAATTTCAAAAGGAAAAAAAATTCCTTCTTTTTGGGATTTCTCCTTTTACTTTATAACATCTCTCAGACTTTATTTATAAATATTAAATTACTTTATTTTTTCATTTTTTTTTACCAAACACAAAATAAATAAACTTTTTAGTGTTTTTATTTTTTTTAAATGTTGTTAATTTTAAAAATTAAGACTAATTCACGAAACCGAAAACCAGGTACCTATATAGACAAGCTAATCAGAATCCCTTCCTCGTATTTTTTGTTTTATTTTCGTTTTTTATGACCATCATCATAATATTATTGCTTAAAAATTAAATTTATTATCAGTATAAAAAAAAATTAGACTGATTATCGTTAAAAAAAAAAATTTTTTGTTTAAGGATTATTTAAGTAAATTGGTGGTGGTTACCGAGCAAGGTATATAAGAAAAGCAAAATGAAAACAAATTATTGCTGCTAATAAAAATTAGATTAACCAAAGGTTATTATCGAGTTTGTCTATTAAAAAAATGAAATTAAAAATCCAAGAACAAGAATTATAAAAATAACAGAAAATAAATCATTTTTTTATGAGCTTTAAACGTTACCTCTATGTACGAGTATATATACTTTCTTAGAAAAGCAGCATTTCGGATATGGTTGTGGGTTATGGTAGGTACGGTGTTTTATTCTATATAATATTTAATGAGTTTGCGTAGGTAGGGCTAAAATTGTGTATATATAAGATGGTCGAATGATAAGTATCTGACCTCGACAAGATTACTTTTCTTCACTCCAATAAAGGTGTATATGTATATCGTATTCCACACAGTCCTTTGCAACATCGTAATGATATTTGAAATCATAGTACCGTTAATCGGTAAGTATATAAGCACAGATTCGTACCACCCTCTTTAATTCACCTATATCTGTAATAAAACAAACTTATATTTATAGTTTTGTCGTCAAGGGTTTGCCAATAACAGCTTCCATTTTGCATAGCCCGCTATTTAATCTAATTTTGAAGTGGTCATCTTTTGACATTTGACAAGTAAAATCTACGCGATTAGTAAATATGGTAAGATACACGCTTCAACAATGCATTGAAAATGTTAAAATTCACTACAAAAATGGTGAAAATTTGTGGAAAATGGTGGAAAATTTGAGCTGTTGGGACAACTTAGTGATGTGAAGAATGGAAACCGTGTACGTCGCTCGAGAACAAATGAGAATATTGCTGCTGTAGCCCGTAGTGTTGAAGATAAACAGATAAACCTGTGTTTTACAGGTTTATCTGTTATTCGTCGAACTTTGAAATAAGACGTTTTATAAACGACATTACACCGTATTTTACAAAGACTAATGGTTTAGCCGATTGATCACCACAAACGTTGTAACTTCGCTGATTGGGTCCTGATCCGGTTCAGAAAATACAAGAATGATTGTTGAAAAGCCTCTCCATCCTCATCGTGTCACTGTTAGGTGCGGTTTTTAGGCTGGCCGTGTGATTGAACCTTACTTTTTCGAAAATCAGGGTGATGCAACTATTTTGAAGAATTGGAAGATATTGATATGGACGACATCAATCATCTACGTGCCACACAAGCAACGAAACAATCGCAATTTTATAAGAAAAGTTCCCTGATCGTGATATTTCTTTAAGAGGTGATCACAGTTGTCCACCGAGATCTTGTGATTTACATCTTTCGGCTTTTTTCTTTTTGGGACCACGCGAAAGTTAATGTATACCTATGTATATGCCTCACAATCGATTCAAGACCTTAAAAATGGAATTCATAAGGTTATCGATGATATATAGACAAAAATTTGCAAATTAGTCATGGCGGCCACTTTTGGATTCTTAATAGAGCGATCCTTCTTAACCTAGAATTAATATTACGATACTCTGCAGCACGATATCTGGCTGAAGGCCTGAACTTTTTATTTCATAAGTACGAAGATGAAGTTCAAATATAAGCAATGATGCTGCTGTTTTAAAGATTATAGAGATAATTCGTAAAATGCGCACGGTAAAAAAAAAAACTTCAACTCGTATTTATAGGAGATTAATTGCCAAGATCGTCGTAACTGCATCCTTTTTGCCAGGCTGCTCTAAAAGCGATTGGTGCGGTTTGGGTGCTTCCACTTTTGTGTGACCTAAGCCCGCCTTAGGAGTTAAGAAATAGGATAACCTCATCTATTGGCGATTATACAAACTCATCTTGATATGATATGATATGATATGATAGGAGAAGTACAAGCCAACCAGTTACGGTGATCCTAGGTTTGTTACCATAATCTTGGAGTACGCTCATCAGATTTCCAAATAGATATCTGTGAGTTTTTACTCCAAGATCATGCGGGCCCAGGCCCTGCCTGCATCTCAACATAGAAGGTTTAGGAAAAGGAATGTTAATCACAGAAATAACTAAGGTGATAATCCACAGCATAGTCATTGCTAACTACATTATTAGTAATTTCTTATATATATTGTTAGTATACTCATTTTTACATTTGGATTTGAGTTTGTTAGTTTTGTTAATTATTGTTAGTTGGATAGGATAGGAATATTCTAGGTTCATCATAATATATGTAAATGTCTTCGACAGTTATTACTGGAGCATTTAATTTGTTATTTTTGGGTCATCTCATCGTATGCTGTTTATTATTGTTGTCCCTATTTCCATCCCACCACCAGCTACGCGAGGGTTGTTACGTCTTAATGACCCGACAGCATTGTATATTATGATGGTCTATTTAAGTTCAGTTATGTACTTGTGTTAAATTATAAATAAATCTGTATATTGTTGTCGTTATTAGCTACCTATGTGTCATTCACTCTTGTTTGTTTTTTTTTTTTTTTTTTTTTTTTTTTTTTTAAATTAGGACGTTAAAATTCAGTTCCATTCATACCATCATAATCATAAAAGTAGATTATTGTTACACCGTTAGGATCCTTATCTGGGTATCTGCTATTATGGTGAACGATTCAAACGATTTATGATAATTATTAGTTAATATAGCATTGTACTATTTGAAATAAAAGAATCATTTGGTCGTAAATACCATCCAGCAGTTATCCTTTCGGTTCTCCATTGTGTTCCAATAATCCCAAACAAATCTTAAACAAATTATTATTATTATTAGTGTTGATTAATTATTCCTGACATTTAATTTAAGTTTAATTCCACTTTCAAGTAATTTTAGTTTTAATTTCTTAATCCTAAGTATTATTGTTACTTATATTCAATATTACGTATTAGTACTCTCTTGATTCCATTCAATCCTCATTTCATTGCTTTCCCAATTAACTCCATCTATAGATTAAATATTATCTTACGTTGAGCATTGAGGTTTTTATTTGTTGACCAGTTATTAATGAGTGACATCTGGTGTCAAAGTTATTTCCTTTACACGAGTTCAGTGGGTAGATATTTGTGTAACTGTTTATTACAACTTGATGTTATACATATACATATGTGTTTACCGTTAGACTAATCAGATTAAAATTAAATTTGTGAAGTGCTATAAATTACCGTTAAACTAATCAGATTGATAATAAATTTGTGAAGTGCTATAAATAGTATTCAACTGTTTAAATTGTAAATTTGTGTAACGTTCTAGTTATTTTGCATCCATTTATTATCATTTGCCCATCAATTGAGTTATCTCCGTTTCCTTTTCGATCCTAACCTAATTTCTTTCCTTATTATTTGTTCAAATTTAGTAACGTCATGGGTCGCTTTGAAGGCTTTGAGATAATTCAGGTACCTAAGGATGGTAATTGTTTATTTTCTTCTCTCACAACTCAGCTTTTGTCTATACGTCATTGGGGTGTTGAACATATTCCTTTTGCTAAATGTTTAAGAGAAGATGTGTGTCATTACATTCGTCAAAATCTTAGTTTCTATCGAGTTACTCTGCTTCAGAGTGCTCGGCAGAAGTGGCCCGATCTCGGAGATGAGGATCATTTGTTAGCTCGATTTCTTGGATATCTTACTTTAGATAGGACTTGGGGGGTGAAGAGGTTCTCCATTCTGTTTCAGATATGTGTAGTGTCAGAATTGAGGTTTACTAAGTTGGTGGAGTGCCGCCTATCATCTTTGGGGTTAGTGATCATATTCTTAGGGTGCTTTATGCTGACAACCATTATGAGGGTCTATTTGATCCTGCTTTTTCTGATCACCCGCGGGTTCATTATTTCCCCGTTAATCGTATTAGGCAGGTATATTCTGATTCAAGTTTTTATCGGTTATATTCCGTTCCTTTGAGTAACCAGACTCCTCCAGTCGTACAGAAACGTTCAAGTTTTTGTGTAGGAACTTGGAATATACGTGGTTGTTCTGCTGTGTCTAAGCAATTCCGTCTTGATAAGATTTTAAATGAGATTGGTTTAGACATTGTTGCTATACAGGAAACCAATTCTGTGGCTTCTCGTATCGATACTCCCAATTATAACTGGTATCTGAGTCATAAAAGGGGTTTGGAAGTTTCAAGTCGTGCCAATCGTGGGGTGAGAAATGGTGTTGGAATCTTGGTAAGACAAAATTGTGGAATTCGGGTTCGATGTTTTGAACCTGTTTCCGAGAGGCTTTGTTATGCCTTTATTAAGTTTGATGGTTTGAGGGAATTGTTAGTAGTATGTACTCATTTTCCCTCATTTCTCAGACTCACCACCTCTCATCTTTTATCAACCAGGTTATCTAGAATTATTCGGAAACACGGTAAGGCTCGAGATGTTTTTGTTTTGGGTGATTTTAATGCCCATATAGGTTTAAATCAGACGTATCTGTTAAATAAGGGTGTTATTGGTAAAAATTTATACCATTCAGAGACTAATGAGCGTGGTGATATTTTATTAGATTTTGCAATGCAGAATCGTCTTGTAATTTGCACCACTTTCGGGCGCAGAAGTTGTCTTAAAACCTGGAAGGGTCCTATATCCACTTCGCAGTTAGATCATATTCTATTTAGGCAGGATAACTCTCAATTATATTTAAAGCCTTCAAAAGGTACTTTCGGAAAGGGTTCTTTTTTTGGGGATGATGGTGTCTTGGTTAGAAAATTTGTTTCTGATCATAAATTGATTTTCAGTGTCGCCCAGAGGAAGAGTATCCTGCAAAGTACTCCGATGGTCTCTATGTGTCCTCATCATGATTATGAGAAGTTAGATTTCGGCATTGGCAGTTAGAATTGTTGAAGAATCCTGATATTCTTAGTAGCTATCAGAGTCGTGTATTAGGCTGTTTGAAAAGTGTTGGTATATCCGTTGTTGGTGATGATTCCACTTTAGAATCATTACCTCTGGATATACTTTGGAGGGGTCTTATTTATTCTATTAAAACTTCATCTAACTCGCTTTTATCCAAGAAACCTTCTCTATCCGTTGGTCAGCGATCTTCTCTAATTGCGTTAAAGAGTGCTCTCAAGCAGAGACCTCAGAATGATTTTTTGGTACGAAATTGTCGTTTCCATGTTCGCGAACAGTTCCGCAAAAACCGAAACGACGAGTGTAGAGAGTTTTTTCAGAATTTAAATGATGTCAATCCTTATGATAGGCTTCGTCAAACTTATCGTTATATTCGAAGTTATAGACAGGATTTTGATAGGGCTAGTGGGGTGTCTATTCCTCTTTCAGGGTGGGAACATTTATTATCTAGCTCCTCTGGGCCTGAAGTTTCTTTGATTCGTGAGTGTGATCATCATCCTTTATCTTCTCCACCCACTCGTGAGGAGATATATTCGGCTCTATTTTCTATTAAAAAGGGGACAGCACCAGGATTAGATCAAGTATCAATTGACTTGCTGCAAGCTTTACCTAAAGAGGGAATGAGAGTTTTCGTTTTTATATTGCAGCAGGTTTGGTTAACTAATAATCCTCCCCCTGAGTGGCTGGAGACCGTACAGTTTCCTTTGCCAAAGAAACGACGTCCAACAGGTATAGTGGATTATAGACGAATAACTCTCTCTGATACTGGATATCGTGTATATGCCAAATTTTTGTTGGCCCGATTGGAGGAGTTATATTTGGAAGTAGGTTCTTATCAAGCTGCTTTTATCCGTAATCGGTCCGTTGATGACCATATGTTTGTTTTACGCCGTGTGCTTGATGAAGAGTGGAAGACTGGAGAAACCGTTTATGTTCTATCTCTAGATTTAAAGCAAGCTTTTGATACTGTTGATCATTCGCAAGCACGTGTTATTTTCTCACATCTTGGTATTCCCCATTACCTTGTTAATCGAATTCTTCGGACTTGTATGCGTGAAAAAACTTCGATTATATGGTGTAAGCAACGTACCCAATCTTTTACTCGTGGAGTAGGTTTTAAACAAGGTTGTCCCCTTTCTCCTACTTTGTTTAATTTAGTCATTGATGCTGTGTTGCAAACACTTGAGGAAATAGTGCCAAATTTACATCTTAATCAGGATTTATCTATTAAATTCCCTTTAGTATTGGCTTATGCTGATGATATCGTTATTGTTGATAATGATTTAGATTCATTATCTAGGGTTGTCAGTGAACTTGTCCCACTTCTCCATTCTGTTGGTTTACATATTAATGAGTCTAAAACCAAAGTTCTCGTAAGACCTTTTAATTCTAGTATCTCTTCATTGTTAATAGGTGGGTTAAATGTTCAAGTCACTACAGTTTTGCGATACCTTGGTACTTTTCTGACGGCGGATCTGAAACGGTCTGAAGTAATTAGAACTGGTTGCAGACAAGCTAGTGGGGTTGTCCAGATGTTAGTTCGATTTATAAGACAGTACTCATTACCTCTTTCTGTTATATTACAGATGTATAGGCAGTTGGTGGTGCCTATAATGACCTATGGTTTACGAGCCACTGTATTAACTAAAGCCAACAGGTTGCGTCTCGCTCGGTATGAGAAGCATTTCCTCATACAGCTTTTAGAGCATTGCAGTAATCGTCCCCATAGAGTCTGTGTTCGGCGTCTTCTACGTGGGAAGACTGTTAATCGAAAAGTAACAACTTATCGAATCTATTATTGGGGGCATGTCTTGAGAAGACCTAGGGGACATTTATTAAATGCTGCTTGGCGATTTACCCGACATTATCGAAAGGTTGGTAGACCAATATTTACTTGGCACGATTCTGTCAAACGAGATCTTCGGAGTGTATCTCAACCTCGAAGTGTTTTAGAGACAGCTGCCAGGGCTGGAAAATCAGCTTTGAAAAGAGAGGTTGAGCAGATTTATGATTCTGATAGGGCATCTTCCAACGAAACTGATGATTTTCTCTTCGATCAAGATTAATCAAACAATTATGTCCATTAAATACCTTTTTCCTATCTTTCCTTTCCTTCTTCCTTTCCCTTCCTCTCCTGGAAGAGCGAACAGATGGGAAATATTTCCATATATTTTTACATCTAGTCGGAGTTCATCAGCCTTCACGTTGGCGCCTTCCGTTTAAACTAATGATGACACGGCAATTCTATAGAACCCTAGTTTGGCCTCATTAACCATTATTAGTTCTCCTAATTTATTAATTAATTGAAATATTAGCCGTGTTCTATGTGTAATTTATTCATTAGATTAAATCCACGTCGGCCAAACTCTCCTATTTCGTAGTACATTTCCAGTAACCGAAACCGTGAGACCCACTGATCTATTGAGCTTATAGAAAGCTTACGAAGCGAACCAGCCCGTAATTAATAAAAACCAGAGAGAACATTTCCGTTTCTAAAATTCATTTTTTTACCGAAACCGATAGAGCATGTATCCGTTAAATAAACTTGTAACACCTCAAAACAAATAAACACAAAAAAAAAAAAAAAAAAAAACCTTCAAGCAACCCAAAACCCGAGTCAAGTCGAACCTAATACCTCGACATTATTATGTATGCCATATAAATCACAGTATGCCACGTGTGATGGGTGTACGAGTATGATAAGCATATACACCCAAATATGAGCACATACAAAGTGTGTAGATACATATGTTTTAACAATAGAGCGAGTAAAAATAGAATAGAAAGAAGAAGAAAGAAGAAAAAAACATAAATAACAATATAAACCAAATAAAATAGAGAAAATAAATAAAGTAAAATAAAATAAAATAAAATATCGCTTCTCTGATTCACTGGGATCGCGTCAGTGATTTCCATTAATGCCGCCCGCTCCTATATTCTTCTCTCCGCTTTTGATGTCCTCTTACATACATCATTCCACACCTTGTATTTTTTCAATTTCATCTTTATTATATTCCGGCATTCCGCATTTATCATTTATCTTTGTTGACATTTTTTTTTTCCTTTTTGTTTTTGTTGTTGCTTGTGTTGTTATTTTAATTTTAATAAAATTAATATACACTGAGAATGTTCAATTCCCGAACTCACAATCGATAATCGCTATTCCAATATGTCTCTTTGCATAAATAATTGTATACATAGGACGTCAAAACAAACAAAGTGATTCGTTTTGTTTATCAACATTTGACATTTTCAATGTCGCCACAATAGTTGCTCAATTCACATACGCTTTCTATGTTTCTTGTTTAATCTATTCGATCATAGATGTCTTAAATTAAACAGCGTTAATGTGTATCGCAATATTTGTAGCGTCATGGAATAACATAGATCATGCAATGTATTACATTTACATTGCAAAATCGCACAAATCACTGTCTGTATCCAAATCCACCATGTTCCAAGTATTCAGGAGGGTCACTTGGTAAGTAAACCATCCTGGAACACCTATATATTATTGCCACTACACATATTGGAATTTAAATTAATTTTTAGAATTTTTTTTTTCTTTTAGTACAGACGCAAACACGTCTGTTACCTTTCACAACAAACAACATTCGGCGATTATACAAACTCATCTTGATCAATAAATCATAAAAGATCCCAATTCTTCTTGAATTACGATAGACGCACTATGAGGATCTTGCTGGGAATTCTCATAGGGCATTATTCTGTGTTCCGAATGAAAACTCGGCACATCGCAAACAGTGAACAGTGTGGGGAAGGAGAAGGTGAAACTGTTGAGACTTCTTGTGCTTCTGTGTTTTATACTGTTCGTATTTCAGGATCAACTGACATCATTAGAAGAACAAACACATTTCAGGACTGTGAACATACAACTGGGAAGGGAACTGACTAACTAAGGAACAAAATACTCGTATTCATTCAGTATATTTCATCCGATTTATTGCTTGGTATTGCAAAAGTATCATACTACTCTGACAATCTACTCTGACTACCAATTTCGACTGAACATAAGCCACACTGGTTTGAAATAGTTCTGAGAAAATATTTTAATTTTCAAATTTATTACCCGTCTTGTTAAAGGTGTTCTGAGGATAGCTATTTAATAAATAATCTGTTCGTCTAAGTAGAAGTAAACATTTTATATTAAGGACTCGAAACTCTTCGGTTCAACAATCTTATTGTCACCAAGAAACCAAAGAAATTACGCTCAAGGCTAGATTGCTGACGCTCAATACCTTGCCGTTTAAAATAAAATACGAACTACGCCCGTAAATTCGTTATTATAAACGCCTGTAAATAAGTTATAAGTTATCAGATCTTCCTGGGACTATTATTGTGTATTTTTAAAATGTATGTAAAAACATTCCATCGAAAATGTTTATTTCTATAAAGAAAAGAAGTGTTCTCCTAGATTTAAATTAAGTCAAAGATCAGTTATCCTTTAACTAAGTATAAACGCTTCTTGTGATTTTACTTTAAAATCGAGGTTTCTGTATCACTCGAAACCCCTCGGGCTTTGAAGAATAATTTAAGAAGAACTAGTATAAAGTGAACTGACGAAGATACAATATGGAAATCCATTTAACCAGTGATTTCGATGTCTCATCATAAAGGTAGGGGTTATGGCTACCATTTTTGAGCATTTTGGATAGTGAATTATTTCTACCCATCAATTAAAGTTTATTGCCGAAGCATGAATCTGAATTTTAGAGCACTTTCAATCGTAAACAATGCATCTAAAAAATTTATCTGCATTTACAAAAATCTTATTTGGGAAAGTTATATTTTTTATCTTCGAATACAACATCTTAAATTCAGCCGATGGATCAAAGAGTTATAGCAAACTTTAAAGCGTATTAATATCGGCATACTTTCAAACAGCTAACATGTAAAAAAAAAATGATTTTACAATTCTGTTGCCGATAGTTTAAGATCAACTATTGTGGATACAACAGAGCAAGTGGTGCATGTGGGGGGTGCGATATAATAAACGATTTATGCTTAATTAATAAATGGCATTTATTAAGCATCACAGTAACATAACCCCTAAATGTTAGTAGATTTCTTGCCTCCTACAACGCTGTTTCCTGTTACGCTCAACTATCAGGAACGCATCTACAGCGTTGTAGGATTTAAGTATTAAAGTATTACTGTTATATCAATTATTAATATTTGAGTTCAAATGTACCAGAACTTTGTACATAACACTTGATACCCAAGTTATACCACATATGTTCTTGTATAATAAAAATAATAACAGCTTTTACAGGACATTTGTCATTATTGACCCGTACCGAGTCAATAATCTTTTTGAACAATTATTTATCGACTTCAAACACGGGCCAACTTTTTATACAGATGTAAATAACTAGATCGCTTGGACGCGACTATATCGTTTAAAATATCGCAGCACTGCACCATTCACTGCAGAGCAAGACACAATACGTGTCCGAGTTAGCGTATCCTCTTTCTTTACTTGCATGCCTATTAACTGTTATTTGATTTGAAATTTTCTTATTCATGGCTTATTTCTCGCCAAAAAGGGGATGCTGGGCGACCTCGACACACTTAGGTTGTCAATACTTCTCAAAATTGTATTTTATCCTATACACAAACATGATATATCACTTTAAGATTACCTAATTAAAGACATACCTATAGAGCAAAAACGACCACATTATTACTTTAATAAAATAAATACACGAACCTGGCATAAAAACATCATTTTAGTTGGAAAATAAAAAAAATCATAATTAAGAAATAAAATAAGAAAAATATTTTTACTTCTTAGTACTAATAATTATCCGGTTCCCCCTTCTCAGTAAGATAAATATGACTGTATCATTGGAGTAATTAAATAATAAATTACGGTACGCACCCTTCATACGATGGATGAGTGAAATATTATTTATTCCGAAATTTATTACCTCTCCAGTCGTACATGAGAAATCAATTTAAGAAACATAATTAATTCTCCTAAATCGTTGGATTAATTTTTTTATAACTGGATGGTCACAACTTTATACAACTAAGTGGATTTATCAGAATTTACGTCGTCATGTTTGTTTCTGAAACGATTATCTACTATTGGGCCAGAACCGCTCCCAACTCTTAGGCGGTTACCTTTTATCGGCCAACCTTAAGCCCAGTAGAGGACGCATGACCTTGACTCTGTAGCCCATGTAGACCATCTGCTTACTAAAGGAGTACCCTTTGGCACTTTTTCCAATACGTTTTATGTGTTTATGAATATAATGGTTCCTAGAATGAAATATCGATGGTTCCTAGTATGAAACATATGTACAGGTAACTCTCGTATAACACCGGAGGTTATTGAAAGTGCCTTCACATAAGTTCAAATTTGTCTTTATCCGATTAGTATAGCACATATAATATTATTATAAATATCAAATCAGTTTGAACAATTTGCTTGATAGCTGCGTTTGACAACCAGCGTTTAAAAGAAAATTTATTCCTTTGGATGAATAAATAAAAATTTGTGTATCGTTTTAAAAATGGCTAAGGCTTTACGGTTATATCTAAGTGTTTCATCTGGTTCTTCGATAAGCGCAAAACGTGTTGCTCGAATGCGCAATGTTCTAATGGAAAAAATGGAAAAGGGCAATAATCATATGGATTGAAGTTTTTACCAACAAGCATATGCCATTGGACGGTAATTTTAATTTAACACAAAGCCCATAAAATTCGTCAGATTCTGGTGGATTGTAAAACCAAGAGCCGTCGTTGAGTTTTGAGTTAAGTGCTAGCAAGGGCTACTTCGAAAATACTCTTTATGTTGCATAACATAAAATTACAGAGTGAATCAGCATTTGCCGATTTAGACGCCGAGCAAAAATTTCTAGAAGAGTTGTTAAAGATCAGTTAACAAAAAGGATACACGTCTAATGAGATATTTAATTATGACGAAACAGGATTATAGTGGAAACAAAATGCCAAAACGTACATTTATCTCAAAAATGCCAAGTTTACTCCTGAATTTAAGGTTCTCAAAAATAGACTAAACGTACTTCTGTGCAGTTATGCATCGGGAGATTTCATTACCAAACCAATGGTTATTATCGGGTATTGAATCTTCGTTTCAATTCAAAAGCTTAGTTTATAGCGTTGTTAACTGATTGGTTCCAAAACTGTTTCGTGAGTCGTGACTCAAGTAGAGAATTATATAAAAAGATTTAGTTAATTTTGGATAAAGCACCAGGGCACCTAAAACAGTTGAGCCAATTTTTATAAAATAGATCATTAACGTTATCAATCAAAGAGTTGAAGTCTTTCACACTTTATGACCCACTGTCGCACTAGAAGGAAATGTCTTACTACCCATTCAAAATGAACTAGATCAGATTTTAATCGGTGCAGGAGGATTCGCTGATAGAGCAACCAATGTCACTCACAATCGTAAAGCAAATCACGGTTACTTACAATGGTAAAGAAAATGACTCAGAAAAAGATAATAAGTCAACTAAAAAGTTAACTCAAAAACCTTACAGAAAGGATTAGAAATTTGGGAAAAGTAAAGAGTCCTTTATAATTGACAACAAAAGTTAGTTGGAAAGAAGTGTGTAATTTAAAAGTAAATTAGATGCTTGCCTTACTTCGTACCAAAAATGAATGCCGTCAATCATATATAACCGATTTTGTCGAGACATCCGAAAGAGAAGACATCGTTCGATCGGAGAATATTAAATTGGAAACAATTCGTTTTGAGGAAGTTTTTAGTGACGATGATTATGAATCACCGTGTTATACGAGGGCTGCATGTATATGATCAGAGAATCTCTCCTTTCACAAATTACTGCTCCATTTGTTCAAGATTTGGATGCAAAACGGACTATATAGCTGTTGTTTGATTTAATGTACAAGGCCTGTCCTGTTGGTGGTTTGAAGATAATTTCTAGGTGTTCGGCAAATACAGCAGCTTTTTGTTTATTGCGAGCTCAGGTTCCATCAACCATTTTTATGGGTGGCACTTGCAGTTTAGGTCTTTTCAGACCTTTGGTGGCCTTTCACAACGAATAGTCCGTGTCAGATTTAACCGTCAGGTTACTTAGAAAGCTAGCTACTGATCATTCTTAATCTCTTTTATAAGGTTGTTGCACAAATTGTTTAGGATTTTTTTATCTTGAGGAGTTCTAGTTCTCTGCCATGTCTTGCGAGCTCGTTTTTTTTCGTTAACCATGTCTCTCACTTCAAATGGGTAGCTTATACTTTTCTGTAATATACCTTGCTGGATGGGGGTACTTTCCCATACCGCTTTCTGTATAATTTCAATGAGATTTTTCAGCTCTTCTTCTATCATATAAGCGTTCGAAATCGTCTCCTGTAGTTAACCGCTTTCGTCGGCTAGCTGTCGAAAATATTCCCAGTTTGTTTTGTTATTTATTAGTCTTGAAAGAGGTTCCTTTCTTTATTGACGTGGAACTTATTGTCATTAAGTTTGGAGAATTATCCGAAAAAAGTCCTTCTTCATTTTTGACTACTAAATAATTTTCGGAGATACCTCTTGATATATAAAAGTCAAGAAGGTCAGGAATTTTATTTGAATTCGTAGGCCAGTACGTGACATACCGTGACAACCACCAAACTAATAATTTTTGGGTTATGTTTTCATTATGACAGTTTACTGCTGGCATCAATAACGGAAAGTTGCAATACATAAGCCCTCTTTATCAGACTGGTAGCTATATAACTGATAAATTCTATTCTCGACCATATCTTGATATTTTCGTTGCATTTTTGTTAATAGGTTCTTTACTCATATGGTGACATATTATGTTTACGGTGAAATGTTTCATCGCAAAAACCCATACGCGGGAAGCATGTCTATACATTAGCGAGGTGTTATATGATTAATGTAAATCCAAAATAATAACCATCATGAACACATATATAAAAGCAGCAAAACCAATCAGTTCACCTACATATGTGGTCTACTTTTTTTCTAATACTTTGAAATATTATAATCCGCGATGGATTATGAATTTTCCCCCCTTTTTTTCAGAACATGTATTATGTTTTTGTTGTTGGAATATGATAAATGATTTTCGGGAAATAATTTCACTATTCGTCGTACATGTACAATAATAACATTGTACATACATTTAGATTTTTGTAAAGTATAACAATTTTTTGTACTCTCCCGGAGGTTTGCCCCGTTCCACCTAGTCCTCGCGACAACAACAACAACAACAACGAACAAGTCATATTTTATTTAAACGTAGATTTTTGAAGTCTATTACAATTTTCTTCGTATTTAATTTATTACTGTCAACAATAATCTATATAATTACACAACGAGCAATGTCGGTGCTATTAATGATATTGAATTGTGTTATTATTTATTACAAATTAGTCATTATGGTAGTAAATAGTGTGTTAAAAATTTAATATGTTTTGTTATTTGTTTGAGTTATGGTTTAGTTTGTGTGTGTGGCATATAGATATCGATTGTTTAATTGAGGATTGAGTGCCTCGATATTTAATAAGTTATTGTGAACATTGGTTAGTTTACTCGCTATTAAAACAAACCTCAATTTTGTTTCCAGGTTTCATGTTGTTTACTTAATTGCTGACATTATACATGTCCAAATTGTATACTAATTACTTTGAAAGGATAATACCTATCCCCAGTGACACGTAACGAACGAAGATACAATCAATAGAGTTTTAAACGTCATAAAAGTTCGAGTTAACCATAAATGTTTCCTGATTTTAAGGAATGGTTTGTTTTGGAAACCGTGAATTTTTTAATAATTTAATCAGTGTTCAATGTTCGACCAGTTTCTTTCAGATGACATGAATGAATAACAAATATTTAAAGCTGCGGTAATTGGAGCGGGAGGTACCGGGTTCGAATCCCGATAGGGGCAGGGTGCAAAAAGAATGATTACAATCGCTGGTGGGAATGAACACATCTATGAACCCATGTTGGAGTCCAGAGTTCATTGGTCAACCCATCTTCCATGTCAGTACTAAAGGCTAACACGAAGCTATGCTATGTTCAGATGGTTCTACGTAAATCGGATCTAAAACGGTACGTCCTTAGTTTGGCCATGTAATGGCGTAAAATAGGACGTAAATAAGCTAACCACGAAAAAGTTGGAAGAACCTTGAATCGCAAATCAGATTTCAAAGGTGGAAAGAAACAGACATTATTGAAATAATTCTCAATCAAAAAATCAATATAATTTCAATGCTTGAAATGTTTTCGCAATCATTGTATTTGACCACAATGGCTGAAATCATATTTAGATGCGAGATCCAAAGTTTCTTAATATAAATTAAAAAGCCAATACTATCTTATATCAAAGCCACATCAGAGCTTAATTGGAACTATTAGATCATTAGATCAATATTTCCCATTCGTTCGCAGTTGCCTTTTGACATTGTTCCATGTGTACATTGATTTGCCCCATCACAGTATATATTACTGACATTGAACATGAGCCGACAACCAATGATAAACAATTTCTTTTGCATTCAAGCTTTATCCAAGCTTTAACCAACTGGATCGTTTGAAAGGTGTCAATAATAAATTTTACCCTTAGATGTTCAACTTTTTATACCTATTGATCTAGATAAAGAATTTATGTTTCAAGGCACATTCATTTGTGATGAAATTTACAGTCACTCCCAGGCATTAGAAGCAAGGTGGCTTGGCTCGAGTATGTAAAGCATTTTGAATGGCTCAAATATCAAATAGTAACGAATTCTAACATTTAATTCTATTGATCTGTATCCCAAGAGTACTCATATCAGAGTTTCTCCGAGATTTCTAGATTGTTAATAAAAATTAAATTAGCTCGAAGTGACTTCGAAGAATTCTCTTGGAATTTTTGGGGTACTATATTATATAGTTGAAGTGTGTTGTTGATATTAAAGAAAATAAGGGAATTCAAATAATAAAAAAGCTAACCCACCTGGCCTTGCCATTGCCTAGCCGATTATCGGCAGTTGTACTTCATAAAATCTACAGCTGCGTATTCGAAATAATCAATCGTCTATAAAAACATGGGATTCAAATACATTTTAACTTACGCAAAAGCAAAGAGAATAAATAAAAAGAGGAACATCTTATTTGCACCGCGGTTGCATATAAACTAAAAATAGTTCTGAGTTATTTAGTGACGACAAACGAAATAGGATAAACATATATTTTTATTTCGTTTTCACTTTCGAACGACAACAAACCAAAATATTTGACTATTTCAAAACGTCGCATACTATTTTATATTATAATTCGATTGTAAAATAGAATAGATTGTCAAATATTGTTTTGTGGTCGTTCAAAACAGAAACCGATATAAAATATATGTTAATCCTATTTCGTTTGCCATCACCAAATAACTCTGAAAAATTTTAAAATTTTTAGTTTATATGCAATCGCGGTTTATATAAGATATTCCTCTTTATATATGTTCTCTTTGGCAAAAGTATAGGTTTTTGAAACTCGAGGATGTAGGGCTGTATAGTAACGAGTTCTGCGACAAGATGATCTAAGAAAATCGGATCTACAGTTCTTACATCCTCGATTTGATTTTGGATAGGACACAAGGACAGTATATGGTAACTGCCAAAGAGATGACAGTGTTTCACCTCTAACCCATATATTAAGTCAATATCATCAAAATACTTAAAGTTGAAGTTAGAACAGAAAATTTAATGTTTCATATGAAATTACCACGTAAGGAAGCAAAATGTAAAACTTACTTTAATCATAAAAATCTATTAAAAGATTACTCAATAAATGAACACCATGCACAAACATCCCATTTTGGGTAAAAGTTCGTTCTCAATTGTATGAGCTGAATGGAAAACCGAATGCAACAGAAATAAAAGGGAGGAATTTAAAGATCTAGTAGAATTTCAGCGAAGATGTGAAACGAACATTAGGGTTTATGCCAATAATGTACAATGAAAATAATTGAGACCAAGTACCGATCCTTTAGGAACTTCTGAAGAGACTGGAAGAAAATTAGAAGAACAACTACCAAAAAAAACTGTCTGTGATAAATTAACTAAGCCATACGCTTTCTCCATAAAGAATTATATGATTTATGGAATCAAATACCTTAGAAAAACTAATAAAGTCATAAAAGTTAGTTCGATTCTCGCCCTTGACCAAATAATTAACTTGCACCGGATGGCATAAAAAGCGTTTGTTGTGTAAAAAAAATCGTTTGGCTGACCCCCTACAACGTGCTTAACCAATTAATAAAATTGGTTCGTCTCAGTTTAAACTCTCAGTTTAAGGTTTCAGTTTAAACGCGGTACGGCCCATAACCCATGCATAGATTCTAAAGCCAGATTGAGTAAACTATTACAATTATATGAGACAGAATTTGTTTTTTTTAGTACTATCTCACGGACTTTGGAAATGGTATACTTAAAATGCCAACAGATCAAAACTGGAATAACTCAATAGGATCGCTAATTTCTAGAATTGAAATTATTTTACTGAGTTTCCATTGCCCGGCAAAGGAAGAGGAGGTTAAGATAAAATTAAAATGTGCAATAAGTATTTTGAGACTTCCGGAAAAATTCGTTTCACCAATATAAAACTAACTCTATCAAGACCAGACGATTACGACTTAACTTTCCTAATATGTAGTAAAGTGTAACTCCACCAATATTAGTACCATTCATACACTGATTTATAAGCAAGGGAATTCGACAGTATCAAATAACAATATCGCTTCGAAATGGGTAGTTGATTGACCACACTGCTGAAACTATGTATAGCCAAAATTTTTATCTGCTGCGGTATTACCTCAACAGACAATTTTTTTTATTGAAAAACCGAAAAGTTCGTTAAAAGCGTTTTTCGATTATCACTTTGATATCGTCATATGGATAGTCACCTTTTGCAGATACCTTTTTAGCGAATACTGATTATTATTTTGAAATGTTCGAAGACGAAAATTTCTTATGGCCCGAAAGAATTTCGACAATCTTTTTTGAATGCATCAAAAGTGCAAAATTGTCTTCTGATTATTCTAACAATTGGAATTAAACATATATTTCAACTATTCTTATTTTTTGTAGAACGGGAATGAGGGATCTGATTGACGATGAGATTGAAACAATTGAAAAATATTACATTCTAATACAACGGCTTGGCGTTTTGTTTAAGTGGCCTTGTATTCAAGGAATTGCTTTTTACCTCAGAAAATTTGCTGAATGATGTCCTCCTTCATTGAGGCAATTGGGTTGTAACCTCAACAGAGGGTCACAGACGTTTTCATTCTCATCACTGATCGTAATCAAATGGTGAAAAATCCCTATCAAATCCTGCCTCTATCAAATTTCGAACCCAGTTCCCTCCGCTCCAACTTCTGCATGTTTAACCACTGCGAAAAGTGGGGGGTCTATAGCAAGCTTTACAGCACTTATAACTTTACAAATATAGAACTGCCCATATAATGTGTTGAGATCAAATGCACATGTCACATGTGTCTCTTCGAAGATACCACAAACAGTAAATAACCTACGGGTTCCTTTTTACGAGTTTTGAAACCAGGCTGTCGTATACATATTTATGGGAGCAAATAGAGTATAGTTAGGGCTGGCCTTCCAATTGAAATATAAAATTTAATCCTGTCTACTCTAGATGAATCGTATTATCTGATCGTAATAATATGTTATACCAAGTTGTTTATATTTAATCCAACGAAGCTTCAAAATATTAAAGCTGTAGAACTTTACTATTTATTGATCGGTTTTTAAGTTGTACTGAAATAAATTGGAATAGTTTCTATAAAATAAAGCAGACTGCATGCTTAGGAATTATCTCTTAAAGAATGATCGAGTGAATACTAATTACTGATGTCAAGTTCACAGTAAATGAACTAAACTTAACGCTGGTTTATCTAGATGTATATCGATTTTGAGATATTGTGTCAAAAGCACATAAATTTTTATTATTTGTAATAAATAATTAAAATTATTTTAACTTACCATGTGTAACTAATGTTGTTAAGTATATCATAAATAACACTTTTCTATGTGTGAAACGATACGGTAAAATATTTAAAGTTATTAAAACTAATTTTACCGTATTTAAAATAAGCATCATCATCTTCACATTCACTATTCAATAATTTACTTTAAAACAAAAATACAAAACCGAATAAAAAAAAATATTAATTTAAATTAAAAGAAAATGAAACAAAACTGAAATACAATAATTTTCCGAAAAGGAAAAACAATTGAAACTTCTACGTTTTAACTTTTCTTTTTAAAACATTGATAAAAACACAAGAAAATTTTTTTTTATTTAAAAATAACACAAGAACACTGTAAAAACTATTTTCGTTTGTTTGGGTGGTTTTATTTCGTTGAGCTTTTTATGCGCTTTATGTTGTTTGTAGGGTGGTACGATGGTTTTTTTTTATAAAACTGTGTCAGAGAGCTGCAATGAAATAAAAAAAGTAAAATTAAATAAATTTTATTTTTATTTTGTACTAGTAAAAATAATTGAAATGTCATTGTCATTCTTGTTTTGTTAAAAACAAAAATTATATAAATAATTGAAAAAAATGAACTTTTGTTGGTGAAAAAAAAATACTAAGAAATTGTATAATAAATATTTTTCCTCTTATTTGTCCAACTGCTAGCAAACTGGACTGATCTGTAAGGGAAACGTGCCTTCTGGTGAATTGAAAAATAGGTGGAGCAAACGGGTATCAATTTGAACTATTTGTTTTCAATTATATGTAATGCGAGAAAACCCTTTAGTATTAAAATGAATTACACTGAATAAGACGCATGTCAACAAAGAGAGTCAGTCTGTTTCGATAATTTGGTTGTTTTAAGATATTTTAAAATAAGGAGATGAACGGGAGGTACCGAGTTCGAGTCACCATAGAAGGACAGCATCGAAAAGAAATTTTACACCATCGGATTTCGAAACCCTATTAGGGTTCACATAATTTATGGGCCAACCCATCTTCCACGTAAAAACTATAGGCTGGCATAGAGCTAATCAGTGTGCTGCTGGTTTTATGTTAATCGGATGTCCTCGATTTGGCTAATCAATGGCGTAAAGTAAGACGCCAATAAGCGAACTGTACACAAGTTAGGAATGCCTTTCAGAAAGACAAACGATTAAAATTAATTTCTTTGATGATGAATGAATACCTACAAATAAGAAAACAAAAGAATACAAAGTAGAATTTTTTCACAGTGCTAACAGAAAGCGTTGGGATGTTTTATATTATGGGTCGTCCTTAAGAAATTATCCTGAGTACGATGTTATTCAAAAAGTAACTACGTACTTTCTCTCCTCTCGATGATTTCTTTATTTTTCTTATGTTGTTATTCTCATATTATGTAAAGACATTCAGTGGAATGTTCAAATTTAAACTGAAATTTGTATTTTAGCAATAATGCAGAAACTTTTCTGTAGCACTGTGTAACTTTGAAGCAGGTTACATTTTAAAGATTGAAATGTGAAAATAAATGTTTCACTTGACAAGCGAATGGTTTTGATAAATAAATCACCCGAATATCAGCAAGGTGAATGTTTATGTTTATGGAGTTGGGTAACTTTACAAGTTTTGTTTGGCTCGGTTCTTCGTCACGAATTGACGCTGGAAGCTTTTATTCAAGCAACCAATTAGATTTTCTAAGAAAACTTTTTGTGACATGAATGTGCTTTCAACCATGTTTTCAAAATGAACAATGATAACTAATATGTTTGAAATTAGAATTTAATATTTCGGATTCCCTTCTTTCTACCTATTACTGCATACTGTCTGAAGCTAGTGTCGTTATATTTATATATAAGTTACTACTTTTCATTGTAGAAGAGTGTGTGAAGCGTTTCTATTAAGTGTTTAAAGGAAGATCTGGTTATTCCTTTGAATGAGTCATGGTGTTTTGTACGAAAAGTTTACTTTTGTAGGAATATATGTATATTGTGTGAATATTTTCGGAAATCTACCAAACGCAAGGAAGGAATGCGAGATGACGTAGAATGAATACTCGAGTTTGCATAGTATGGCATTCACGGATGGTCTGTCACTATTTGAAAGGTTTCGACTATAAATCAGGTTGGCGATGATGGGATGATCGTATTGTTTTTCAAACTGCAACCGAGTGTTTCAGTGTTGAATGGTGAGAATGGTATTAGCGATTAGTGATGGAATGCCACTAGAAAGAAACTTGGTATGTACTCTAGTTTGTACTTGTATGTACTGTTCACAGATTATGAACTGGCAATAACTGGCAGACTCAAAACTATATATATATATATATATATATATATATATATATATATATATATATATATATATATATATATATATATATATATATATATCTATATATATATATCTATATATATATATATATATATATATATATATATATATATATATATATATATATATATATATATATATATATAGTGAAATGTGTTATTGTGATTGATTCAACTGTTTTATAGGTGTTGGTGGTTAAATACGTTACTCGCAGGCAGTTGCTATGGCTGATTTTTTCTGTGATTCTGTGACATCCTTGGTTCGTTTTTCGCTCTTTTACTATAGTTGCGTATTTAAGATGTCGGTGTGGTAGTATCTTGTGTGTTATATAATATAATGATTGAAATGATAGATTATTAGAGAGTGTAAACTATAAGAGGTAAAATAAACTTAACTTAAACTATGAACTGCAATAGTGACAATCACATGTTTGAGTTACGGATATCTCTTAAATCTCCAATTACTCATGATAAAAGAACGGAGTCGTTTAACAAATAACTGGTGATCTCATAAAGAAGAGCCACCTTTCGCCAAGCGAATATGATGGCTCCGCGGCGTATAACAGGAGATGTAACATCTTCCGGTTGCTTTCAACATGTATAAAAAAAAGCTGATAGAAAACGATTGGTGGCATGGTATGGACCACCAATGGCACACCATAAAGAAATATTATTTTAATTTTGTTAAAATTAATTTTATTCAGTTTCGGAAAATGATTTCATGACATTCAATATTATTGTAATTAAAATATTAAATTTATATTGTAATAAAATAATTATTGTTTCATCAAAACCAAATATAAATAAATTTGGTTAAGATTTTAATATAATTTTATATAGTGTTGTGGTTGTTATAAACGCGAATTGGTAAACAGTCACACCAATTTTTTAAATCGTTTGATATGCGAGAATTATATTGGTCTTGTCGAGTTATTTATTTACACAAAAATGTTGGAAGCTACTTAATTTAGTGTTAGTTGATGTAGCTTAATGGTTAAAGCAATTTCTCATTACGCCGCGGTCTCGAGTTCGGGTCTCACCGTTGACCAAAAATTAACATGCACCGGATAACATAAACTGCGATTGTGCACCAATATGTTAAAATGGATCATAAGGTCTCAGTTGAAACGGGGTAATCGCTGTTTACGGCGGCCTCTAAGCCATACATTATTATTGGTTTGGATCGGATTTTGAATTAAGTTGTTACTTCATAAACTCATTCCTATAAAAATAATTTATCGAAAAATAGTGAACATTTTTTCACTTTGTATGAGATATTCAGTATCCATATCCAAAAAAAAACAACTATTGCCTATACCTGCATTGCAGTGGTGTAAAATGTGTTTCATTCATTTTTCATAAATAACAGAAAAATTGATAAAAACGGAGAGTATGTTTTCCCATTATTAGATTATCATAATAGAAATTATGGTAATAAAGAATTTTTTTTCGGTTGGGTGTATGATGAAGTTAAATGTAGATTTTGTGTTGATTTTCAGATTAGTGTTTGTTAAATAATACCTATATTTTAGTGAATGTATACAATAGGAATGGTATTATGTAAATAAAACTTCCGGAAAAATGTTTTTCATACGTACGTGTACTCGTATATTGACAGTTTGGATGGAAGGTCATGATATTTTCATCTATAATCGAGGTCATGATGAGCTGCTATATATGTAGAAAACTCAACCCTCTCGTCATAGCATAATAATTGAACACATACAGCTAACATAATGCTTTTCATGAACAGAATTAATTGAGAACCAGCTTTAAAATCACAGTGATAGAACAAGATATTCAACCTGATAAAGCGTTTTTTCTTCACCAATTTGATTATTATTTCGAAAAGCATGCACAATGTACTCGTGCCTATACAGAAAACAACCTTAATCTCAAAGTTAAACGTCGTCTTAAGAAATTTTTGTTCATAAGTAAAAGTGAATGAAAAAACCGGAAAATCACACATTGTTTGATTCAAAGTCAAATTTTCTTATGCGAAAGATCATTCGTATTTAACGAAAACTCTATTATGCCTGTAGATTATAAGCTCATTTGAGTCGTTTGGTTGAAAAGTAAGGAAAAAAAAATGTTAAAGAAAGAAATATGGTATCAGAAACGTTGTTGACCATGATGTTGTACCAACTAGATTTCGTTTCCACATCCATGAGAACTTTGTACTAAGTTTGTCCTAATAATAAAAATTAGGACAAACTTAAGAAAAAGTTCACGCTTCATAACACCGATAAGAAGTTTGTTCTGAGTTTGTCCTAATCAAGTAAAACAATGTAACTTGTTTATATTTATTTGTGAAATGTAGACATTTAGGCAAATACACTAAGTAATTGTTAAAATAAAATTTTAAATATTGTAAGGCAACAATATAATAGTAGTACTGACTCAATCACTAAGTTTCATGAATTTATTAGACGCGTAACAACTTCATATAGCAGAGATAACACACTTGAATAAACAGAAAAGGCTTTACTTGCATTTATCGAAGATAATACCCAAAAAAGAATACCGGTGGATGTCCATACCATAAAGCAAAAAGTGTTACGTATCTTTGAGAAAATAAAACGAATGGAGCCATCAATATCAGCACAACCATCTAAAGATAAACAAACAATATTTTCCGCCAGTAATGGGTGGTTACAAAGTTTTTTGGCAAGACATGCGATTCATAATGTGAAAATCAAAAGAGGATTTGCTTCCGGAAACGCAGCAGCTGCAAAACAGTATCACGCAGTTCTATCAGAAATAATACAAGACGGTAGATACAGTGCCGATCAAGTTTTTAACGCTGACGAAACGGGGTTATTTTGAAAAAGAATGCCGAGTAGGACATACATAGCAAAATCAGATAAAACTGCCGGAGGATTTAAAGCGTCAAATGATCGGGTAACACTGTTATTTTGTAGCAATGTTTCAGGCGATCGTATGATGAAACCATTGCTAATTAACAAAGCACTTCATCCACAGGCTATGTAAGGTACAAACTTGAAGAAACTTCGAGTGCATTGGATGGCAAACAAAAAAGCCTGGGTAACGTCTACAGTTTTTACGGATTGGTTTAATAATTTTTTTGTACCGATAGCTAGACGGTGCATACGGGACAAGAGGATGCCGTTTAAGATTCTTCTTATAGTTCACATTGCTCCTGGACATCCAAAAGCATCGAACATCCTAATGTAATAGTGGTCTTTTTACCTCCAAATACCACATCATTAATTCAACCGTTAGACCAAGGAATAATCGCCATTTTTAAAAGCTACTACATTAAACATTCATTCCAGTTTATATTGAACAAGATAGAAACCGAAGAAAATGTATCTGTTGTTGATGCGTGGAAACAATTCTCAATTATGGATTGTGGAAAATATAATATTGTGGTGTTCATCTAGCGATAAACGAAATACGAGAAATTCACATAAACGTCTGTCTCACTAAGTGAGCTCCATGATAAATTTATGAAACTTAGTGATTGAGTCAGTAGTACTATTATATTGTTCCCTTACAAGTGAAACCGATGAGAATAACCTGTAACCCTATTTAGTATTACATTTTTATGTTTAAAAATTATATTTATTATATTTTTATGTTTAAAAATTTTTTATGATTAACTTGAATGAAACGTTTTTCATATGAGCTGTTTAAGTATCTTCGAATATTTGAGGTCATTAGAAATTTTACACAACCGATACTTTTTAAAATCATCAATCACAGATGGATTATCGTACTCTAAGTGTCAATGGTAGGGCAGCTTTTTAAAAAGTCATAGTTTATTATTTAATGCATCAAATTTATCTATTATTAAATTATAAACTTTACAATATGAAAAGCAAGCTTTTATCAACAATGCGAAGAAGTAAATCATTGGACCCTGCATTGAAAAGAAGTTTATTTCTACTTTTTAGCGGTATCAACTTTCGGGAAATTTGACCACGATGAGTATTTGTTAAATAGCTTTTCGGAATTTCTCTTCGCAGTTTCGCTTCAGAGCACTTCCTCTAGAGTTGTCGTACAGGTAATCATAAAATATTTTTCGAAAAAAAAGGGACTCTTAAAAACATTAAAAAAAACAATTCAGAACTATCGGTTAAAATGGAGACGAAATAACGCGCAATAACTGAAAATGCATCAGACTCAGAGAGTCAAACCGGAACCAAATTAAAAACCGTTATTTTTTATGAACCGAAAATCGGAAATACGTTAAATTTAATTAAATTTTAATAGTGGTGCAACAATCTTTAGTATACAATAATTATAAGTGGTGCGCCTATTAAAATTTAAAAATTATCTTAAATAATTTTAATCTTTATGAAAGTAAGTGTTAAATTTTGAAATATTTGTTTATACTCGTAACTTAACATAACCTCAAAATGTGATTTTTGATGTTTTAGCTATTGGAAGTAAAATGGGGTGAAAAATAGAGAATTCCATAAGAATATATTTTAAAATTAATAAATTTGAAAGTAATGTTCCAAGTAGAAAATTGCGGTGCAATTATAATAGCTGGCAATCATGCAGCGAAATTTGAGAGGCACAATGAAAGGCACCCCGTTTTAAAGAATTTGAACTGCATAAAAGAGCAAAATCATTGACAGGCAAACAAAATAAAAAAATATTTAAAATTACAGAACAAACTTCATTGCTGGATATGAATATAATCAATACCTCACAAAAACTCCCGGTGAATATAAATGTAAACACTATTCTAGAAGCATGTCTGAAATCGTTACAAAAAATGGATATCAATTTAAAATTTAGGAATGTTCAGGATTCAAAAAAATTGTACAACCACTTCTGGTCGGACTTAACACAAATCTTATAATAAATTCGCAAAATATTAAATAAAGAGTAAATATACTTGCAGAAAAAATAAAAACAACGCAACTTGTCACAATCGTTCCATTTTGTGTATAAACGCCCAATATATTTTACATGATAAAATAACTTTACGAACTTTAGCAATGTCTGAAATGAAGCAAAATCATACAGCGGAGTATATTTAGGAATGCTGCTTACGACTCTGATAAAATTTAATATTGATTTGATTGAATCAGATTTACACAATTACTACCAATAGTGGCGCGAATATGGTGAAGAGTGTGCGAATGATTTGCGAATTAGAATCCAATATTTCTAATATTGAAAATGAGGAGAATATCGATGAAGATTGCAGCATCGAAAATATTGGAACATGAAGATGATGAAGTTATCGGAAACGTAAATGTTCCTATTCGCTATATGTAAGCTACCCATACCGATACTGCTAACAATTACTTTATTAATGTTAATGATTTTCAATTGACTGGTGGAGTCGGTTATTTCATCAGTTCGATGCCTTGCACATACGTTACAGTTGGCTATTTGTGACGTAGCTAAAGAACATACAATTTGGAGACGTTTATCAAAATGTCGGTTTGTTTGTAAAAAGCTACGTACAAGTAATATTTTAGTATTACTTAAAGCGGTTAAGAAAACATTTGCAAACATTGACTGTCCTACACGTTGGAGTTCTACTTACGATTAGCTAGAACGTCTTCTTGATTTTAAAGATTTCTGTCAACAAATTGCGGAAACTTTTCCCTTTTTAAAACTGTTGGATGATGATTGGTGTTTTGTTGACGAATTTGTCTGCCTTTTCAAACCATTGAAAATCGCAACAGTTAAATTGCCAAGTGAGCAATTTATTATTGGGGACTATTATGGAATCTGGTTGGAGTTAAAATTGGGAATTTCCATATTTGGGTCGCCGTTAAGTTCAGCCGTGCAGGAAGCAATTAATCGCCGAGAAGTTAAATTGCTAGAACAAGATTATGTTTCAGCTGCGCTTTATTTAGACCTACGATATAAATTAATGTTAACAAACAATCAAACAGATACGACTCGTCAGTTTTTAACCAAATTAGTGCGATTATATTGGACTCTGTTCATAAATGAATCAGACACATCTTATTAATTTTCGAAGAAAGAAAATTCCATTTTATTTACAAATGAAACTAATAGTTGTCCTTCAGAACTAGAAAACTTTTTAACTGATAGAGAAAGAGAGCTGAATTTATCTCTAAGCACCGTCAATGATTGTGGTGAGCAAAAAATTACATATTTAATTGCTCAAATCAACGGTTTCAATCCTGTTCGTGAACCATCAACAACCAATGTTTTAAAATTTTGGGGAGCCAAGTCATCCACTCACCCGGAATTTGCCGAACATGCACTAGCAGTCCTTGCAACGCAGGTAAGCGTAGAGCGACATTTTTCGGCACTTAAATTAATATTAACGGACAAAAGAACGAATTTGTCTGAAAAAAACGTAGAAAACATATTGATGTGCAGGTTAAATATGTGATATTGTACCTAAAACAATACATTTTTAGTTTAAGATAAGCAAATACTATCTTTTATTTACTTTTTGTTTAACAGAATAAAATGTTTTCTTATTATTTTGATTCATTATAAAATTGGTTTTCATTTTAATATTAATACGAATTTATTTCATTTTCGAACCGATTTTGAAACTAAATTGTAGCTGGAAGATAAAAGTTTTGAAAAACCGGAGTAAAATCAGAACGAAAAATTGAAATCGGGAGTCTAACCGCAAACCAGAACGAAATCATTTTCGGTTTGACTTTTTGAACTTTGACCAAATTCCACAACCAATGCAAACAGAAATTCGATTTGTGATTTTCTTCGGGTTTCGGCGTAAACTTAAGCCACTACATGAATCAGTGACTGCCAAATTTCATATGGAACGGTTGCACCGTCTTCACAGACTATTTATAGAACGATTGAGACGACTCTACAAACCAAGTGGTTGCGAAGATTCCAGACCTGAGGAGGTCAACCGAATCTTCCACTTTTGACATTACTGTTACTCTGTTGAAGTCCAAAGTTGACGAAAACCTACGACTGACATAAGAAATTATTGCTCATAAATTGGTCTTGAATGTCATGCGGTTGTATCGCGATTATTAAATAATCATCTGTGAACAAATGGGCAGTCTAGCAACTTTAGTAGTCATTTCTGGTGACGATCTTGGTTTTATAAGAATGATCCGGAAACCAAACATCAGTTCAAAGTATGGAGCCCAACGGGAGCAGACCGACCGGCAAAAGCTCAGCAACAAAACTAGCAACAAATGAAATGATGTTACGTCACCCAATCAAAATTTCTATCTGCTATTTCCTTAGAAAAGATTCAGACAGTAACTGTGAAATTGTATATGGAAGACTGCTTAACAAAACTTTTTAAAAATTAGTTGCAAACCCGGAAGATAAGAATTTGCGGAGCTACTTTCTACATCATGATAACGTGCCAGCTTACACAGCTGAAACATCGAGTAACTTTATTGCGATCTCTGGCATCGAAGAAATACGCCCAGCACCATATTTCCCGGATCTAGCACCTTGTGATTTATGGTTATTTTAAAAATAAAAACAAATTTGAAGAGAAAGTTCTTGCAGAACTTGATAAGTTTTAAAAGCAAGTATTTGAAGACTGTTTTGAAAAGTGGATCTATAGGCTTTAGAATGCATCTAAAGTGGATCTATAGGCTTTAGAAAACGACAAATATTAAAACTAAATAAGAAAATATTTTTTTAATAATAAGCGCACTTTTTCTACTCAGATTCATTTAGAGTGTGCCAGCACGTTAAAGGTAGACCGATAGTTTGATAACCAATAAAATCTATATTTACAAACCCATTCAACCTTTCACCTAAACATATAATTAAAATTACACTAAAATAAAAATAATATTACTAATAAAATACTGTAAATCAATATTAAATATTAAAAAGGGTTAATTTTAATATTTGTCCTGTAATCGAAATGTAATTACTAAATTATGGAATAAATTTAATAAAAAATAATTTATTTCCTGTTCCACTCATTGCATTAACAAAATACTAAAAATTATAATTAGAATTGTATTTATGAAATTTTTTAAAAATGTACGCGTGTAAAATAAATTTAATAAATGTAATTATTATTGTTATTTCATAATTGTATATGTATAATACAATTAAATAAAAAATTTAACGTCAGATATCAATTGCTATTACATATATACAAAATTAAAATGCAAACAAGGCAAAATATTAAATGTAATAATAAAATTGAATATATTAATTATTTTCTGCTAATTAACCATAAAGTTATATATATTTTTAAATCTGTGTGGCTTTTTTTATAGTTAATAAATTATTTTGAAATAAATTTAAAATCGATTTTTATAATTAACGTATACTTCACATATTTATTTATAGGATTTATAGAGTGAAATCGTAGAACGATATATTATTTTGAAATAAATATTTTTTTATTATTTATAATAACATAAATAATTTTTACTCAATATCATAATAATATTTTTGTTATATTGCATTTTGTAAAATTACGAGAATTTATTATATTCCATAGCTGATTGTTTTTTAATTAAATTGTGCTATTTATTTGGATACCTCGGGCTTATTAAGACTATACGCATTGTAAATTAATATTACAATAGACGGATATTTGCCAGTTGTTGGACAAATGAGAGCAGATTCACTGTTTTAATTAAATAAATATGGTTTATTGTTGGTCTTGGTTTATGCTTTTTTTACGCTTTTGCAATCACAGTAGATACACGATGTACTTTACACGGTTTTTACATGTAATTTTTTTTCTGTGACTGACACGCCATCTATTATCAAATCTAATTGGAACTAGCACCATCTGTTAAAAATTATTTTTATTTAACGAATAGAATTTGTGAAGTAATTAACTGTGTAGATTTTTTTTGACTATATACTAAATGTCAAAACGTCAATAAATTTTTGTTTTGTCCCTAACACCTTTACTGGCTTGGGGAAGCTAAAAAATCTCTTGCCTTCTACTATAACATGGACAAGAAAACTATTAGATTTTCCAAATATCCATGTGTTGTATACATATCCAATGCTCAAATAAAGCAGATAATATAAAATCCAACCACTAGAATGCTCTACTAAATGTTATATAGTAAATATGTAGTTATCAGAAAGTTGATATGTAAAAGTCCTGAATTGATCTAGTATCGATCTGAACGTAACCATTACGTCATTTTAAGCCTGACAATTCCCAAGGTCACCATTGTCTATATTTTTTAATCAAGACGAACGGAGTATAGAGTACGCGCTCATACTTGGTCTATTCTCAAAATTATCGTCAGAAAAACCCTTATCGGTGTTAAAACGAACATTATTAGGAACAGGTGGATTACGAGTTTCTGTTTCTCATATTTAACTTGCAGTAATTTATCAATAACTTTGAAATATCAGGGTGTTGTTCTACTACAGAGATCATTCGTTTACGTCTAATATCTACTAACAAATCTCTTTCATGTAAAATATCTGCACCAATAATCGGTGTCGGGTGAAGTTCATGTTCTGCTTTCATATGGCTTAACCGTGTAATTGAAACTGCCCCTCTAGTATTAATCAATAATTTTTAACATGTGCAAGTAACAAATAAGCGACTCGACTCTTCACTCCCTATATGCACTTTACTGAATGTCCATCACTTCTAGTTGTTTAACTCTGCAGAATTTCTCCGCTGAATAAGTACGGTATGACATGATGACACATTTATCAATCTTTGCTTCCCCTTTCGATCATGATAAAACATCAATCTCGTGATCTTATCTTTGATAGTGTGCACTATCTACTACGTAAAATGAAGAAAACATAATAAACTTCGTATTCTTAAAATAGATGGCACTGCGAATAGTGTTTTATGTGTTAAATCCCAACTATGCTTGCAAAGCTATTTAATTCAATTCAGTGTCATTTAATTCATAAACATATAACATTTTGAACATTGTTGCAACATATAATAATGATATTGGCATAGTTCTTATAGTATTGTCACATCGGTCAACCATCTCAAATAAGAACCGCCTGGGTGGCGCAGTGATTAAAGCTGCCGCAAATTCAGAGGGAAGTACCGGATTCAATTCGTGATAGAGGCCGGATGCAAAAAAACTCAGACCTCCTGTTGAGTTTATAATCCCTAGGCTGTGCCATCTTCCATGTCAGTACTGTAGGCTGGCATGGAGGTTTTGTAGCGTTCACAAATACGACGAATAGTCACGCCACAATAGTGAAGTATAAACAAAAATAATCGAAAAAAGATTTCGAGTCAAATTCTGTAAATTCGCTAGAACTGTTGCAACATGGCCTCACAATATATATAGAAACGAAATGCAACATACATCAAGTCCGGTCGCATCTGCCTGATGAGATGGATTTATCTTTTCGATCACACAACGAGTCAATGACGTCATCAGATCGAAACCGGCCTAGCGAAACGAATATTACAGACCACATCAAGATGCCATACATTTCAAGACAAACGTCTTCATCGGCTGGTTGATCCAGCGCCCTAGCTGTCAATCAATGCTACTCTGTAGAGTTCAAAGTTTAACTCCCGCTATTCATCATTAGCTGTCATGATTACAGCTCCCTGCATCATTATCACACTTCAACAGTTTCTACGTAAAATCGGACCCAAAGCCGAAGGTCAAGTTAAAGTGAGAGTCACAATGCAATGGGCATACTACTTTAAGTTATATTGATCCTATATTTATATTCTTATGTCAATTTTACTCGACCTAATTTCAGCTTGTACCTACTGTCAAAATCGGATCGTATGTGATGATTAAAATCAGAAAGTTTAAATTGGGGTCAACACTATATTGACTGTCAATAAAGTTCACAACAAATTATTTCCTTTAAAGTCTAACACTATCTTTCTAACACTAAATCAGTTATGTAGGTTGGAATTGGACAATTTTTGTATAGCCCTACATTATGATTGGTAACCGCATATCAAAAAAGTAGCAACTGATGTACCATAAATAAAGAAAAGAAAAAACCTACATACATTAATCGACATTCCTCGTCTCCCGGTGATCTTACGTTACCATCAAATGTGGATAAATTGACAGACGAAGATCTCAGCGAATCGGTGAAGCACTACAAAAGTTTGCAGCGGACATAGAACGATTGGTGCATTTCACCCACTTTAATATGGCACCCGAATACACAGCAAGAATAAAAATTGATGCATTTACTGATGGTGTTCGTGATGAAGAAACCAGACGAGCGGTAGTGTAAGCATCGAAAACAATATTTGCGGAGACCATCGCTTGTGCTTTAACGATAGAGACTGTTAGCAAGATGATAATACCAAGCTGATTTGTTTACGTTGGTGGTTGGATGGTAACTTTCGGGTCATAGCCACCTCTATATGTAATACACGAAATCAACTTCATATTTATATTATCTGAGTAAATATAAGTATTCCAGGATTATGATACCCTATAGGTATACCGTAATGGTAGGGTTAAATTTCTTCAATCAGATCATATCAATACCGAATGGGTATTTTATATGTGGACGCCATAAAGCCATATAAGTAATACATTCAGAGAATCACTCACGATTGTTTTTTAATTAATGCAATTTTGGAAGATCGGGCAGTTATAATTATTTTATTGACTTAATTTAAAGTTAAACTGATCTATTCTAAAAGGCTGGTATGTTGACCGTCAAATTAAAACATCTCATCCGAATTATCTGCAATTTTGAATATTTGGCATAACTCCATATATTAGTAATAATTATAGTTTTACAAAAACTTATCTAAAAATTAAAAATTGAATGATAATAAAAAATAAAAGTAGTTATCAAGGCTCATGCATGACGGCTAATTGCATTTAAATTATCCGAATCATGTAAATGTCGACCACACTCCAGTAATAGATTGAGTTAAAGTTTATAAGTCGATGTCAAATCATGAATTATAAAGTTATTTGGTGTTTGATACTGTTTAAGTGCTTCAATCAATCAGAACAACAACCCAGGTTACTAATCGAAGCTAATCTTTTAATTCACGATGACCTTAAAGTCAACTATTCCGCTATTGGAAATAATATAAATATTGGATTTAATTGTAACAATTCGAACTCCTTAATCTATTTAAATGAAATCGACACGAGCAAAAGCATTAAAGTTGATATCACGTCAGTGTCGCTGAAGTTTATCAATTGTTTCGATAATGCGACCAATCATGACAATTATCGTTATTTTACAATTCAGCCTATTTTAAATTGGCTCACCCCGAGTTTATCTAAACCGTTAAATTGTGAAATTAAGTTCAATAGATGTGGAATTGTCGATAGTAAAGTATTTTTTAAAAATGTTGACGTTAATAATCTTGTGTTGAACGGAATTTCCACCACTAATGTCGAATTTTCAAATACATTTTTTCTGCAGTATGTTGATACTAACGTTGTTTTGAATGGAATAGGTCATATCGACTTTTATGATTTCAAGTTAAATCAAATAAAAAAACTTGTCTTAACAAACAGCAAAATTTCAAATTTCACTAAATCAAATTTAGTGAAATTTCCTAGCATAAATTGGCTTTCATTTTCGTCTTTCATGTTTGAAAATGATGATGTGTTGAATGTGACACGTTTGTTCGATCAAAACTTACAATTAAATAATTTACGTTTTTCTGAGTCATCAACATCTTTGACGTTGCATGATGAACTATTTAATGGAGCATATTCATTGAAGTCTATAATTTTAACAAACAACAAAATTGAAGTTATTCCAAAAAACCTTTTCAGTGGCTTATATAATTTAAGTTATGTCGATTTGAGTCAGAACAATATAAAATTATTGTATCCGGAAACTTTTATAAATAATCCATTGAATACGATACGATTTGGGACAAGAATCTATTCACTTCCGGGTGAGTTGTAAATAATAAAATGAAGTATTAAACTATACAATGGTTTTTTCAGCATTTTCCAGAATTTGATTATACCTCAACCAGACACTGTCGTAGACATATAAAATTCGTCCATCATAAACTATGATTCCATATCTGCTTTGGTGCAGCATGTAAATGTATCAACCATAACATTTCAGGACTGCGAATGGGCAGATTTCGAGTTAAGCGAATTTAATAACATTAATAGTCGTACGAGTGGAATTTTACTCTCGATATTTGGTTTCGCAACAAAGATGGATTCGACACTTGCAAAACTGCAACACAAAAATATTACATTTGAAGTGTATGTTCCGGTTAACTTATTTGATGTCGAAACGTTAAGTGCTTTAATACAAATTGAATTAATACTTAATGAACTGGAATTTACGTGCCAAGGAATCTCGACGTTATATTTGAAAGATACAAATATACTCGTCAAATTTAATAATGATTTTCGAAACCAAAACATGTAATAATCTTATAACTTTGATTTATTTAACCCTTGTGTCTATAACCAAAAAAATCATTGTTGTTATATAACCGGCTACCAGGGTAGCCATAGATGCATTTTCTCGTTTACAAAGGAGTTGTTTGAATAAAATTCACTTTATTGCATATTTCCTTTTGTGTTGCTTTTATGTAAAAAAACTGAAAATATATAAAAAATGGGATTCCCCGATTTAGATAATATTTTGGAATTGACAGGAAGAAATATAGGTGAGTAGATTAACATATTTTAGTGTGGAAATTTAAACCGAACAGGTGTGGCAATTTAATTACTGTAAAATATATTTATTGTTGGATAATATTTGTGTAGTCTACTAAAATGGCGGAACGTATTAGAGAACTTTCGAATGCTGAATTTTCACGGTAAGTTTGAATTGGTATTGAATTGGCCATATGATATTATATTACATATATTGCAATTCATTATTGAAAAAAACTTAGTTTGTCGTACGAGGACCAGCAGTCTTATCTCAGTCGTTTACTTGACGAATCTGAAGATGAAGATGTTTTTGAAGTGGACAATTGTTCAGAAGATGAATGGTTACCTGCACCACTGGACGGAATTAATGATGAAGATTCTGACGTAGAAGATGTACGTGAAGACAGCACAGTCAAAATTGAGGTGGGCGAGGAAAACATTTCTAGCGATAATGAACATGCAGAAGAGAACGATCACAACTGTGCGATAACGTCCCACAATATTATAAAAGGGAAGGATGGCACTATTTGGCGGCGAAAATCTATTCAGAGTCAAACATTGAGGCATAATGTAATGAGAAGTCAAGAAAAAGGCCCTCACCGATCAACAAATATGTTGTCTGTGGCAGATACGTTTAGATGTATATTTTGTAACGTGATGTCTAACATTGTCATACGAGAGACCAACAGGAAGGCTAAGGCAACTTATGATCATCACAATAAAAATAATCCAAATAAATCAGCGCGGCAATGGAAAATATTAACCAAGGAAGAATTTAATGCCTACCTAGCAATTTTGATAAACGCAGGTCACCAGTCAAACAATGAACACGCCAAAGTTTTGTGGAAAACGACTTCGAATCCCTTGTATCGCGCAAGTATGGGGTTGAATCGTTTCTGGGAACTAAGCAGGTTTTTGAGATTCGACAACAAAAACACAAGGAAATATCGCTTACAGACAGATAAAGCTGCGGCGATTAGCGAACTATTTGAAATGCTGAATTCGAATCTTCGAAGCAATTATACACCCTCTGAATGTATCGTTGTGGATGAACAGCTATTTCCGTTCCGAGGTATGTAATGCAAGATATCACAATGTAATTACTATATATGTATCTAAGTAATTTTTAATTGTTTATTTTATATTATAGGAAGAACCAGATTCACACAATACATGCCCTCCAAACGAAATATGGGATTAAAGTTTGGTGGGTTTGTGATGCTTCTAAATCATACCTCATAACAGGACAAATTTATACTGGTAAACAGGCGTCGGGTAGAGAAACGAATCAAGGTGAAAGGATCGTTAGAGATTTGTGTGCGCGCTTCAAAGGATCGGGTAGAAATATTGTAGGTGACAATTTTTTTACGTCACTGCCTCTGGCGCGCCTTATGATGAGCTGGAACTTATCAATTGTCGGTACATTAAAAAAAAAAAGCCATATATTCCAAACGAGATGCTGCCATTAAGATCTCGTGAAACCTACTCTTCTCTGTTTGGATTTACTGACAACCATATCACAATTTGCTCTTACGTCCCTAAACGTAATAAATGTGTGATATTGTTGTCAACGCAGCACTACACAGAAAACGTAATCGGTGAAACGAAAAAACCTGAAATCATTCACTACTATAATAGCACAAAAAGCGGGGTAGACAATATGGATAAGCTTGTTACCCATTACACGACCAAACAAAAAACACAACGGTGGCCGGTTGCATTGATGTTGCTTGCGTAGTGCTCGAGCAGCAGTTCCCAATATATATAGGCATTTCAACTCGCGTTCAGGTATTGAATGCGTTCTCGGCAAACCAATTACCACACCAGCTCAAATAACATCAATTTCGGCCGAGAGTATGCGAGATAGCACCGGAAGAATCTCGCAAACTGGAAAATGCTGGATTTGTTTGCATTCTGATCCAAAGAAACGGAGAGCTACGCGAAAATCATGTAGTGCGTGTAAAAAACCAGTGTGCGCTGAACATACCAACACGATTACAAGATGTCTAACATGCACTAATTAGAGACTGAACCAAAGTTATTATATTAATATTATTATTTTTTCTTTATTTATTGAATTTTTAAATTTTCATTTATTTTGTTTTGATTTATGTATGGAAAATGGAAATCTGTGATGAAATATAATTTTTATTACAATAAAATTCTATATAAAACAGTAATCTAGTGTATTAGAACAAATACAGTTAGAACGTTGAATACTGGTTACCTGGGTAGCCGGTTATCAAAAGGGTTAACATACTGAAACAATAAATTTACTCCTTGAACAAATAAAGTGTCCATATTCTGTTAAAAAATCGATTGAAAATAGTCCATTTTAGGATGTCAAGGAGCAGGAGCCAAAAAAACTATAAAAACTAAAAAATTTTACAAGCATATTAAAACCAAATGGCTACCCGGGTAGTCGGTTATAGACATAAGGGTTAAACTTGATAATTAATTAAAACTTTAAACAAAAAGATAGCTTTTGTTTGATATTGATTTCACAACACATTTTTAGCAAATATCATTTGGTTGATAATTCGGTGACAAACAATTATAGAGGCTGATGTGCAAAACAGCAAAGTTTTCAAAATATCAGTATAAACAGTTTGAACACAAAATAAAAAAACATAATCTATGGCTTAGAGGCCGTTTACGGCCCTTATCGCGTCTCAACTGAGACTTTAATATTGGAACTTACGTGGTAATCGATATTACGGGTCCTAAGATATTTTTGAAATGCAGGCAAATGACATTGAAGCGAAGACGATGATATTCGATTAGCAAGTTCTTGCTAACAAAATACGATGGGCCAGAACTTGAAGACGAACCTCACAAATTATTATAAATGTTCAAACCGCACATAAAAATTCTAAACCGCTAGGAATTTTTGAACAGTTTTTTGATAAAATTTTTTGTGATCTCATGTATCTGGTACCCTACAAATCAAAAAAATAAACAGAGGTATTCTATATCAAGTGATGAAATTAAAATTTTCATTGGTTTATTGAAATTTAGTGGGTACCACCCATTACCAAGTGAAAGAGATTACTGGTCCGATAGTAAAGATTGTCACTAGTTAAAAACTAGTCATGGACATTAAATCTTGTATTCATTTTATAGACAACTCAAAAGCAGTCGAAAATAAAATGGACAAAAGCTTCAAGATTAAACCGGTTATGGAAATAATTACTAAAAAATTTAGAAAGTTTGAAATGTTGATGAGATGATTGTTAAATATTACGGTTATCATTCTATAAAGAAATTTATAAAAGCAAAGCCGATTAGGTTTGGTCGCATATGGGCCGTATGCGGATCAACAGGACATTGCTACCATTTTACTCTGTATTGTGGTCAAAGCGCAAAATGAAGATCGTTTGACTAGTACAAGAGAAGTACTAAATATGTTATCAGTAATTGAAAGTCCCATTCACTTTTGCATTTACTTTGACTACTATTTTAGTAGCTACCTTTTGTTTAGGGCCCAATAAAAAAAGCAAATCGAGTTAGAAAAACTAACAAAAGTGACACGTCAGTTTGGGTTTGACAGTGAAAAAAATATACTCGTTCTCAAGTGGCACGATAACAGATGTGTTTCTGGTTTCTGTTGCATCTAACATGGATGAATTGAGACAGTAGCTTCAGAACCATGATGGAGTAGAGAACTAAAATCAACAGTATCTGTTTCTCAATCTAGGCTTATTTATAATTATAAAAGATATATTGGAGGTGTGGATCATCATGACTGGCTTCTCGAATCAAATAAAATTTTATTATATTCAAAAAATAAACGGAAATAGTTCTAAGAAAAGGAATACCACTTAGTCTACCTTCGAAATAGTAGACGACCAAAGTTAAAACAGTATAGACGACGAGTATAAATAGTAGAAGGTCGTTGTCAATTGACGCCCATTCATTGCAATCCTGTTGATCTCTTGATATTCAAAACTACTATCCAAGCGGATGCACTGGGAACAACAAGAAGACACATCTAACACCTTAGTTAAGAACGCAATTTCTCGAAATAAATTTGAAAGAATTTTGAGGTTCATTCAGTTTTATGATAACTGTACTATTGATCAAAACGACAAATTACATAAAATTAGGCCACTAATCAGTCATTTTAACTCAACATTTCTTGAACTTGGACAACCTTTATGTAAAAGTCAGTTCTGCAGCCCATGCTTGTTAAACATTGCAATCAGGGTATGGGCGGAGTGGATATTTTTGACCGATTTCGGCCTTATATAGGACTCGAATTAGATCCAACAAATGGTATTGGCCTTATTTTCGGTTTGTGCGCAATGGGTCTTTGGTTACTTTATTTATTTTATATAAAACTATAAATCCCAAAATTAGATTGCTTGCATTTATTCGATCAATAGTGAGTATGAAAACTGCACGTGAGTATGAAAACTGCACATGTGCCAAATAAAAAACCTGACCCAAGAGCTCAAAACAAACAAATTAGATATGATGGACTTAATCATTTGATTACCATAAGTGACACTCAAAAGCGATGTGGTGAATGTGGCTCAAATATGCACCAAATATATATGCGAAAAATGCAACATCGGCCTGCATCCAACAGTTTGCTTCAAGCAGTACCATACCACATAAACTCTGATTATATAATTATTTTTATTTTTATACTTATAGTATTTATTTTTTATATTTATTATAATGTTAACTATGTACCTGAACATTATAGTACAATTTTATTTATGAAAATAATAATTAAATTACTTAGCATTATTTATTTATAACTGTATTTACTAAAACATATTTCTGCCCAATGTATGATATAACATACGTGATCCAGAGCCTTCCTCCCTTATCCAAATCAAACCATATTGAAAAATTTTCAATATATTTTTGGTTTTTCCAGTTTTGGTTAAAAATAATTAGTAATAATTTTATTAGGCTGGCCAGAACTCACATACTATACGAATGCAACTCACTAATGTGACTTGAAGCACAGCCCAGTGCTTAAACGTTTTCTGATGCAATTTTATACAGTTTTAGATACTGATTGTTGAAAACATATACACATTTACAAAACGGAGGAGTAAGAAGGTTATTTGAAACAAAATTTGATTGCATATTGTTCTGACAGTGCAAGGGTAATGCTTGGTGCCAGCTAAATGTTTTCAAAAGTGTGTCCATGACGTAATCATTTGGGATTATTTAAACCTAGTGTTAGAAGATTTTATAACTTGATATGCTCCGAATGAGATTATGGTCCTATAGATAGCTTCAGACGAGTAATTGAGCGTATTACTAAGTAGTTTTAACAACCCCATTGATGTTAATGGTTTCAGATAGTTGGAAACATTACTCTTGTAAATAAGTGTTTACTCTAGTGGCAGAGATATATCTTATCTTTGTAGAACAAGATTGATGACTGCCCTTAACATATAAAAACAAAGTGATCATAGATATTAGATAAGGAAATAAATGTACGATTAATTAATATGTCGAGTACGATTAATTATTTTTCAATACACAACAATTTTCAATATGAATTCCCTGAAAAATAACAATATTTACATTTCAATCTACTTAAATTAATTTTTAAGGAACTAATTAAAACCTTTTAATGAACAGAAATTTATATTAGATTACTACAAATTAATTATTACGATAATTTCAAGGAAAAATTAAAATATATAAATAAGAGATTACTCTTTATTACAATATATACTTATAAAATTCTCAAAATGGTTCACATTTTTCCCGTTACTCTAACACTTTAAGATAAAACGGCCATAATGTAAAAAGAAAATGTTTTATCCGTTTCGTTTCCTAAAAAAACCTTCACACTTCTCGTTTGGGTTATCAGAGGTTATCATTAGGTTTATGGTTTACAAATGAACATTACCCGGATTAATTAAACTAACGCTACAGATTTAACAAGCTTAACTCTGTCGAACACTTAAAGAAGTGACAAGTAATTGAACGTAAAACCACCTTTGCGTGATGTACATCCTCAATATGAAACCAAAGGCTCTACACGAATTTTTTTTTTTTTTTATATTTTATTCTCTGCTATCTTTTTTTGGGGCTCAAGGCTCTCCCAGCTCTTTCGCGGTTCGCTTATTTACGTCCTACTTTACGCCTTAACGGCCAAATCGAGGACGTACGGCTATAGGTCCGATTTTCGTAGAACCATCTGCGCATTGCATAGCTCCATGCCAGCCTATAGTACTGACACGGAAGATGGGTCGGCCCATGAGTTCTGCACTCCAACAGGGGGTCATAGATGTGTTAATAGAATAAAAAAAGCAAATCGAGTTAGAAAAACTAACAAAAGTGACACGTCAGTTTGGGTTTGACAGTGAAAAAAATATACTCGTTCTCAAGTGGCACGATAACAGATGTGTTTCTGGTTTCTGTTGCATCTAACATGGATGAATTGAGACAGTAGCTTCAGAACCATGATGGAGTAGAGAACTAAAATCAACAGTATCTGTTTCTCAATCTAGGCTTATTTATAATTATAAAAGATATATTGGAGGTGTGGATCATCATGACTGGCTTCTCGAATCAAATAAAATTTTATTATATTCAAAAAATAAACGGAAATAGTTCTAAAAAAAGATTTAACAAGCTTAACTCTGTCGAACACTTAAAGAAGTGACAAGTAATTGAACGTAAAACCACCTTTGCGTGATGTACATCCTCAATATGAAACCAAAGGCTCTACACGAATTTTTTTTTTTTTTATATTTTATTCTCTGCTATCTTTTTTTGGGGCTCAAGGCTCTCCCAGCTCTTTCGCGGTTCGCTTATTTACGTCCTACTTTACGCCTTAACGGCCAAATCGAGGACGTACGGCTATAGGTCCGATTTTCGTAGAACCATCTGCGCATTGCATAGCTCCATGCCAGCCTATAGTACTGACACGGAAGATGGGTCGGCCCATGAGTTCTGCACTCCAACAGGGGGTCATAGATGTGTTCATTAACACCACCGATCGTAATCAGATGGTGAAAAATCCCTTTTGCATCCTGCCCCTATCGGGATTCGAACCCGGTACCTCCCGCTCCAACTGCCACAGCTTTAACCACTGAGCCACCTGGGCGGTGAATTTTTGTTAATTAAAATTACGAGGCAACATTAATTTCCATGTTACAATTCACCTATTACCAATTCAATACTTTCAAAATAAAATAACTTTATTATGCCCTAGTAAAAGCTTCATAAAGTAGATATTTGGAAAACTTTTATATGATTATAAAATTGTATGATTGAAAAATGGAATAAATTACACAACAAAAGAATATTTGGGTTTCAGACAAGTGATTAAGCCTCGTATATAAAATATGAAGTCTCCTAAAAATCTAAGAGTCTGACGTTGTGGCGTTCACAACATAGTACAAACAGTACAAAAATAATATCATTGAAATACAATGAACAGTCACGCCACAATAGAAAAAACAGTTTCGATTCAGATTCTGTAATTCGCTAGAACTGTTGCAACACAGCCTCACAACATACATAGAAACGAAATGCAACAAACATCAATTCGCATATGCCTGATGAGATGAATTTGATCTTTTCGATCACACAACAAATCAATGACGTCATCAGATCGAAACCGGCCTAGCGAAACGAACATTATAATAGATCATATATAAAGATGCCATACATTTCAAGACAAGCGTCTTCATCGGCTGGTTGATTCAGCGACCTGGCTGTGTCAACCAACCAATGCCACTCTATGGAATTTTGGTTTAACTCCCATCATTAACTGTCACGATTACAAGTCCCAGCATCATTAACATTATTCTACAACGTCACCAACGGCCTAGGACAGATTTTTAGCGCAAATTTTTTTGAAAAAAGGATAATTTAAATTGAGTGATCGTGACCTATGAGGTGAACTGAGGTATCCAGGCTCTTGTAGATCACAAACTAGATGTGGTAGCACTATGTTTTATACTAACTCAAATTGACGATTTTATTTTAAGAAATTTACTATTTTATTTACTATTTACTATTGGATTGACCCGAACTAATCAAATTGATAATAATTAATTTATTTGATTACTTCAATTCAAATATCACAACCAATTCCAACTCAATGATCTAGGACGAAGCGGAGTTATTTAAAAACAATTATACTGACGTGATCAACTCGAAATGATACCTTAAGCCCCAAAAATAGTTCTACTAACCGAAATTTCTTCTTATAAATCGAGTGTAATTTTTTGTAAAGTATTAAAAGTGTAGGAAACTAGACAAACCTCACAACAATTATACACATATTTGATAAAAATGTTATAATTTTTTGACATTAACCTTAAATTGACTATGTGGTTGCAAATAGTAATAAATCCCAAGATATTGGGAGTGTGTGATTTTGACATTCAAAAAATATTACACTTACATATATTGTGTAGGCCAATATTTGACAACCAAAAGATGTTTAAGTAAATCTGAGTATTCCCCCATATTGGTGGATATCAACTGGGCACTTCGAACTATTCATAATATCAGCGCGACCCTCAAGTTGTTGTGGTTAAAACGTTCGTGTTGCACTCGTGTCAATCACAGGTGGTACACCGTAACTAGGTTCGTACATCGTCCACGTAATAAATCGAATTAATGCTCTTTACAGGGTCCTGGTCTAGAACAGTACAATTACTCTGAACAAATTAGAGTGTTAAAAAGCAGGCCATTTGTGTCTAAATGTTCTCTGCATAGAATAATGAAATAAGACGTCTGTTCTATTTTCAATTGGTTTTTAAAATTAGGACGTTATGATTAATAGGAGCAGTGGAGTAGTAGTATTACGGCAAGAGGGGTGAAATTCATCGACCGTCGTATAACTAACATAGCCGAAAGCTTGTGCAAAAGATGTTTTCATTAATCAAGAACGAAAGTTAGAGGTTCAAAGGTCACCAAATATCTCTAGTTCTAACCACAAACGATGTCAGCTAGCAATTGGATAGATCTACAAACTAAATGGCTCTCTGGACATTTCTGTCATTGGCCGTCAAATATTGGCCTACCCAATATAAGTGTAACACTTTCTGTATTTTTTTAATATCTCACCTCTTGAAGTTGACTTCCACCAATACGGTGGTGTACTCAAACATACTTAGATATCACTAGAAATGTCTGTCTTGGCCATCAAATATTATTAAGTGTAAAACTTTGTCGTATTAGTTTATATTATATGCGCACATTCGTTTGGTGGATACTTTCATTCTGTTGTTCTACAGACGTCACAATGATCAAAAGTTTAATATTGTTTCTTAGTTTTCATAAGATGTGAAATAATTTAGATAGAAACTTTTGTGTAAACTTCGACTTTTATGAAATAAAATAATTTCAAATAATATTATTCGAATTTAACAGTTTCACAGTACTTTGAGATGTACTATCTGTCACCACGATTAACTATAACTTTTTGAAAACACAAATAAATTGCAACCGTCCAGAAAAGTCTAGTGCCTTTTAGGACCCTATGAAAAATCTCACATTCCTTATACACTTTGTATAAGAGCCCAGCATTAGCAATAAACCATTCCTTACTAAAATATTTATTATCGCAAAGTGCTATTTTCAGTTAACTCTTTATTTCAGTCTCAACAGACATTTTACAAAAATAAGATTTACAAAATTGAAAAGAATATAATTCAGTGAACAAATGGGAATTTCAAAGAAACTCGATAAAGAGTTTGGCTTATGAAAACAAATTAAAGACTAAATGAAATTCTTACAAAAATATTGAAAACTTGAACCAGTTTTTTCCACTATACGTAATTCAGGTTAGACCTATCACATATATTTCGAGTTTTTGGTTGTTTTTCGCAATATCGATTACTCAATTCCACAAATTTATATTATTATTGCTGAACAATCAATAAATTCATTCAAAGAGGTTAAATTTTCTAGTTATTCTCACCAAAGATCAAAAACATTTAACTTTCTCGTTATACATCCAATTCTAAGAAAAACAGCAAGTTTGCTGAACTCGTATTATTTACAAGTTAATATTTCTCAGAAAAATATTATTCATCGCACAGCATCGATTTAATGAGATGTTTTCTCATCGACGAATATTGATAACCTCTCAGAACAGAAATTAGTTTTATGTAAGAATTACCAGTAAACTGTAAAATTTATCTCTTAAAATTGAATGCTTTGTTAAGACTGACAAAAATAATGAATTTTTGTAAGATTGTGCCCCATGTATACTGTAAATAATAACGACATTGATAACCTTCTCAGAATACCACATATAGATTTATTCATATATTAAAAAATCACTAAATTGAAAAATGACATGTTATGCGACAACGCACTCAAATCAATTATGATATAAGCCGTGTTTCTTGACGCATAGTGATCCGGATCAGATTAAATTTTACATGCAAAGCAACAACAAAATGTGATCCAAAAATTTATTCGGATCACAAATTTTGATCAAAAATTAGTACTTATTTGAAAATGTAGGGGAACTAATATTATTTTTTTTAAAGGTTGACTGTAATGAACTAACAACAAAAAGTTGACATCGAACGCGCTCATTAAGTAGGATAGACTTAAAAGTTTTGAAATTTATAAAGGGTCATCCAAAAAACGCGCCTACATGTTTCTTTTAAATAAAACACAAACTATTTGCAATTTTTTCAAGCTGTTTTTTTTTATTAAAAGTATGATCCATTACAATTATACGTGGAATAGAATATCATTCAAGTGTCCACCACGACTGCGTCTGCAGGCATCAATCCGAATATCGAAATTTTCAATGACTTTCCGACATGTTGCTGGTGTTATTTCACGAATTGCAACTTGAATGTTGTTCTTTAGATCATTAATTGTTTGTGGCTTGTTAGCATACACTCGACTTTTCAAAAAACCCCACAAAAAAAAATCTAATGGTGTTAGATCACATGACCTTGGAGGCCAATTGAAATCTGAATTTCGTGAAATTACACGTTGAGGAAATTTTGATTGCAAAAACGTAATGTTTTGTCGAGTTGTGTGACATGTAGCACCGTCTTGCTGGAAATAGACGTCAGACACATCAATATGACTCAACTGTGTCCATAAAAAGTCTCTCAACATTGATTGGTATCGCTCAGCATTCACAGTAACAGCATTTCCAGCATCATTTTCGAAGAAGAATGGCCCAATGATTCCATTTGCCCAAAATTTTGCTTGAAAACAATGGATCTGTCGTTCGTTGTTCAATAATCCAACTAGCGAAATTACGACGTTGTAAATGGTCTCTTTCTTTCAATTTCTGGGTTAATTGAATTTTGTAAGCGTGTAAATGCAAATCTTTATGCAAAATCCTCCATAAGGAGCCATAAGATATGCCCAATTCTTCGAACGACGCGAAATTGATGTTGTCGGTTCATTTTCTACATTTTCACTAACAGCAGCAATATTTTCATTTGTGCGTACAGTTTTTGGTCTTCCACTTTTTGGTTTATCAGTAACACAACCAGTTTCATCGAATTTTTTCACTAATCTTTGAATTGAAGATTGATTTGGCCGATTATTTACACCAAAAAAATCACGAATTTTGCGATGGGTATTTTTCAAAGAACACCCATTTTCATAATAAGTTTTAATGATGTAAACGCGTTGTTGCAATGTGTACCTGTCCATGGTTAAAACTTTACTACCTTCTAATAAAACAAAATGGCTTATGTCATTCGAAAAGATGTCACGTGTAAAAATTATATACTGCTGACATCTAGGCGTCACATTTGGATGACCCTTTACAGTGTAATTGTTTTTGTAAAATCTTTTAAATCTATATTTTCCTTTTTGCTGCCAAAAACACACTAGCGTTAATATTTGTATTATTTACTACTGACAGAATGACAGCTAATGACAAAACAACATGGTAGATATTTTACAACATAAAATAATACAATTTTGAGTAGTACCATAGGAATGTTTAATATAATTTTGAATAGTACCTTTTGTCACAGACCTACCAACCTCTCAACAATATTTTATGAATTTGTATGTGATTTCTTGGCACAAGAGCTGATCCAGATCGCTCAAATGTCAAGAAACACGGCTATTATTACCCTAGAAACTCAGAATATTTCCAGTCATGTATAGTCAATCTATTATTACATCCAGTGAACAAAACTGGAGGTGGATCAGCTCTCCTCATAAAAGATCATATGTATAAAACATAACCAGATAGCCGAAAATGAAGCAACTTACTGTCAAATAATATCTTGAAAAGACTTATTCCCCTGGTGGAGGAAATTATCGATGACTGCCTATGAGGATTTAGCCCTAATCGGTATTTCTAGATTTCAAGCAAGCCTATGACTCGAACAGAAGAGAGAGGCTATGGTATGCGCTTTGAATATTTAAAAATACTAAATGGAGCTCAACGTGTGGCAGATCACAGTAAAAAAGAAAAAAGAGCCAAAGAGATATCACCATCAAAACAATTGGTAAATGCACTAAACGAAGAAAATATCGGTGAATTCTTTATTGCTTAAATTAAACGTGGGAATAAAAGTGAACATAGAATCCAGCAAAACATATTGACTACTCTTTTAAAATTATAGCCATCTTAGAAAAAACTTCTAAAATACTTCTATACTATAGATTGAAGAGTAAAAAAGGAATCACGGCTGTTATAAAACAAATCGAGTCCACAGCGCTTTAAGTATGAACTTTAAGGTGAAAAGCGTGATAATATAATCGCGAGAGATAACTACAACTTTGTTTAAAGTTGAGTTGAAACCAGTATTAGATATCTATTGTATAGAAAATCGTAGTTGAGGAGCCACACAAGTGTAAATCAGTTCTACAATGTACCAACTGCCAATAATATCGCCATTCACGAAATTACTGAAAACTTCCAGCTCTGTGTGTAACATGTGGCAACCTACATGAAACCAGCAAATATCAGCTGGTTAAAAAAAAACAGAGGTCATAAAATGTAGCTCCTGTGTAAATTATACTGCAAACTTTAAAGATTGTGTAGTGTACAAGAAGTTAAGCAAAAAAATTACTCCACGACAAAGAGTTGAACAACAAAAACTAAAACACATTTATAGAAGTCAAACCAGCAAAAGAGAATCCTCTCGTGGCATAAATTCTTAAATCCTAGCATCAATTTTTATTTGTCTTATTCTTTCAATGCAAACATTGAACATTCAGCGGCCCTTACCGCGTCTCAACTGAGACCTTACGAACCATTTCAACGATTGGTGCACATTGTAGGTGGCCAACACAACGAATATTTTTACACACAACCGCATTTTATGTCATCCGGTGGTGTTTTTTTTTTGGTCAACGGCGAGAATCGAATTCGAGACCACGACGTGATGAGAAACTCTCTTAACCATTGAGCTACAACCGGCGACAATATGAATTCATTAGGGAAGTTTATTTAAGAAAAATCGGGAAGTTTTGTTCCGTAAATGGGATATTCGGTTTCAAAAATCTGGCAACATTCCACTCAAAAAAAAAGTCATTCAATTTAAGAAAATTTTTGGTACAAAACGCCAACAAAACAAATTTAAGTAAATATTATCAAATAAATAAAAAAATTCTTAAATCCAATAAAATTTTTATGAAATTTGATAAAAAATAAAATATTTTATAAATTATCCGAAATCGAAAATCCCTTGAAGAAAAAATTGTAAAATTAACAAAGTTTTAATAAAATTTATAAAAACTTCATCAAAAGACTAAATATTTTATCAATATGAGTATATAATCTATCAATTTTTTTCGTTAAAGTTTTTGATAATATTGCTGTATTTTTGTTAAATTGATTATATTTTATAATTTGTTTATCAAATTTTTTACTATTGATGTAAATTTATTTAATTTGATGCATTTGAACAGTATTTCTGACTGTATTTACTGTTAGAATTGTCTTACATTATGTGCATTTTATAGTTATGATCCAAGCCAAGCGGATCTGTTTTTTCACTTATTTTTGTTATCATCCAAATAATAACAATAATAGGTAAATCTAGAATTAATGCATTTTAAAAATTGTGCAACTGTATTTAAATTTTTGTAGGTCAATTTAAATATGTTACAGTTATATATTAGTTAATTTTTTACTGTTATATATTATATTGGTGAAGTGCTTTAATTAGAATACCTTCCAATAAAACTTGATAGTAAAATGATCTTCAAGTGTGATCAAAACAATTTTGTCTTCTCGAGCAGAAACCATGTGCTTTTTATCTTAGGAGCACGTCGATTGAAGTGGCGATAGATCTAACAATTTATTTGATGAATTTGTTCCCGAATGAAAATACGGTAACTTAATTTAATTCTTAATTTATAAGGTGGTATTAGTGGCCAATTTTTAATTTACAGGGTCTGCATTTTACTAAACTTCCAGGACAAAAGCTTATTTTAATCTATTTTAATCTTATAATACCACTGGACTAATGAAGAAAAGTGTTTCGGTTTATTTTGCAGAGCAACAAGCATTGAGATCACAAACGAAAGTACTAATCGAAACAAATTGTAGACAATTCAACATATTGCTACATTTGAATCTCCTGACAAAATTCGGGCGTAAATGGATAAAATGTAAAAGCCCTTTCGGTTATAAATTAGTAAGCTTATTGTACATGTTTGCATATTTATTAAATTCGGTTTAAAACTAATTAACCTCTACTTTTGTCTTTTTTCATTAGATTTCAATACTATGGTTTCCAACACAGAGAAGTTTGATGAAAAATTCGCCATATTCACCCTACGTATCTACGATATTTTTGAAAGACAAATCAAAGATAAAGTCCGCCCTGCACCCAATTAAAAAAAAACGTAAAAAAAAAAAAAGATTGCCAGATATGGTATAAACTGTGGAACTTTAAATGTAATTATATATATATATATATATATATATATATATATATATATATATATATATATATATATATATATATATATATATATATATATATACATATATATATATATATATATATATATATATATATATATATATATATATATCCCAAGTAACAGTGAAATTTCGTTTTAGCTTTTATAGCATTATTTTGTCACTTTTTTGGTCACATTGACCAGTTTCTATGACTAATTAACAGCCTTTTAACATTATTCATATGTCAGGAAAACGTTTTTTTTACCAAAAATATAGTTAATTTTTGGATATTACTAAAAAGTTTTTATAGAAGCAGTTTCCTCTCACAATAATACCAGAGTAGTCACTATGATAGTCATTTGGCTTAATAGCAAATAAATTACCATAAAAGTTAGTATCCTACATTGGTGCTAATTTGAGTTATAGCCAAAACTAAAAAAAAAAAATACTCTTCGACATACTTCAGAAAATTTTTAGAGTAGATTCTATTTCATGTAATATTCATAATTCTGTACTAAAAAGCAGAGTCGCTTAAATGATTTTAGGCGAAAATGCTTTTTTTATGCTTTATTAACTCTATGCGTTTTGTTTTTTATCACATCAATTTTTCGTTAAATTACTTTTAAAAAAATATAATCGCCTATCTGCATACAAAAAATTCAACAAATGAAAGAATCGCCTAAGTGACTAAAAATTGATTTCCCAAAACTTTTTTTGCATTTAAGATAGTCTTTTTTCTTTTTCAATTTAAAAATCATACTCGAAAAAAGTTACCTAAGCGATTTTTTCAGTTTTTAGTGGATCAAAAATTTCAAACTTAAAGTCAAATAAGCGATTATTTTGTTATTTTATTTTTCCAAAATTTGTGTTATCGTTATTTAAGCGATTATTTTACTTTTCAGGGCATTTATTCGCTGAAAATAAAATTTGATAAGTTCGCCTAACTGACAAAAAAACGTTTTTATTAAAAATTGATTTTTTTTTCATAATTTTAGTATGCTCTATTCAAACAGGTAGGTAACGCCGACCTAACGTTGGCAATTTAAACGAATATCTTATCTGTTTTTTTCGTACAGAATTTGTGTCATATAACAGAAGAAGTATCACGATTTAGACCTTTGTCTACATTTAGTGCATACGATTTATAAAGTAAATTATTCCGAATAAAAAATTTATTATTCATTGGTGCGAGGCCATTAGTTCAAGAGGCGTGCCGAAATCAATCATCGTATATCTTTTAGGAAATGTAGAAAAGACTAATAATTATCTATATAGCACCGTTCAAACCATCTACCCTAAATTACCAGATAGGACTAAATTCTACAAAAAGATCGAAATAAGTAGTGGATTATCTTTGACAATTACATAGGGAAATAATTGGTTTTTAACTACTTCTGGTGATATACTGGTACTTGCAATGAAATATGCTACTGATATCAAGAATAAAGTATATATATTAGGAAATTCGATGCTATTAAAGAACAATTTTTTCACAGAGCCGATGCATTCTTCGAGACTTGGTATATTTATTTCGGATCGTATCATGAAAATTGATGCACTGTATACACCTGCGCAAGTAAAATCAAAATTTGTGTGCATTGAGTATGAAGTGAACCAAAAAAAAGCTATGTATTCATCCCATTGATGCATACCATTTAATATTTAATGGCAGTTTTGCCATCAGAATAGCTAATTAATTGTAGAATGACTAGTTAGCATTCTGCGAGACCATTTCGCCATATTGATATTTCTGCCTCTACTACAGCTAATATGCCATTCGTATTTTGAAAAATTATTTGTTTGATGGCAGTTTTGTGGTGTTGATAGCCATTTAGTCATAGGAAAAACCCATTTTTGCTTTTCCGACGACTAATTTGCTATCAATGCTATTGGTAAGTCTTTGGTAACAAAATACCATTTTTCATTCCAGTTTTGTTCCCAGAATAAATAATTAGCTGCAGAATGAATATTTAGCAATCTACGTGATTATTATAACATATTGACATTCTTGCTTCTGCTAATGCTATTTTGTCATGGGTGCCATCTTTTTCTATTAATATGCCAGAACTGCCATCTTTTCAGATTTTTACATTACATATTTTCTTAGTTTTTCTCTGTCGTTTATTCATTTTCATTCCGATTTTTCCATTTCTTATCGATTATATTTACAAACTACTCCCAATTATTTAATATTTTGGAATTTCTTCAAAAAATCTATTATCTGGATACAATAAATAAGACGTATTTTCTACGGGGCAATATACTTTTTAGACCTAATTTTAAAAACTACCTGTTCAAATTTTCTTCCCAACTAATTTTAGGTCGACATATGAGCATATTTATTAGAAGATTACAATTTCATTCCGTTTAAAAATAATAGCGAGTTAAAAATAATAAAGTGTCAATAAAAAACAAAATAAAAATACTAAAGTAACAATATTTTACACAAATATACTTTTACAAATGTTGCTTTGTTATTTTGGCAATCAATTTAATCTTTTTATAACCATATGGTCATTTTAGATTCTTAACCATGTAAAATACTTAAATGGATGTTTGACGAAATGACTATTATACCAAATAATATTTCAAATGACTGGTTTGCCATAAATGCTATTTTGTCATGAATATTTCAAATAAGCTACAAAACCTATTTAGCTATGTAAATGATTATTATAATTTATAGTATTTTAGATAAGCTCACAGAATTAAAGCCTAAAAATCTAGCATTTGAGAAAGCTAAAATCATTCCCCACTATGATCAGCAAGACACGTTTTTGTCAGTCATTTTGACGTTTTAGCATTAATAGCAATGCTAATTAGCCAAGAAAAACTGGTAAGTGTGACCAAGTTTAGAACACAAATATATATATATATATATAAATATATATATATATATATATATATATATATATATATATATATATATTTGTACCAAAAAGTGTCTTTTTTTATTTAGTTTTTCTTGTTAGAAAACATTGACCAAGTTATCAACAATTCAATTTTTGCTTAATTGATTTTGATAAACATTTGATTTTGAAAGAATCGCTTATCTACATTAAAATTGATGTACCAAATTCATCGCCGAATGCAAAGTAATATAAAAATATTTTAAGCGATTGATGTTTGAATTGTACGATTTTTTTTTCTAAATCAGAAATAGCTTAACATCAATTAAGCGATTCTTTCAAAAGCCAGTTAAAGAATTTTTCGTGTCAAAGGGATTTTAAGCGATTGTTTCAATTATTGTGTTTATAGAAAATTAAACTGTGTTTCTACCTAAGTGACTTAACTGACATTTTTAATTTTTGAAGTCAAATTAAAAGATTTGGAAGTGATTTTAGGTTGCATTTTCAAGTGTATACAATTAAAAACCGTGCATATAAGTCATTTGTGTCTATAATAAAGTGACTGTGGAGTGTTCATTTATAGCGTATATTAATACAATTTAAGTTTGTTATTTAGTTTTATTTATTATAATACAGTGTTTAAAAGAAATATTAAAGTATTCCGTTTGTTGAAATAATATTATTATAACGGTTGTTTAACGTTTTTAATTTTTGTGAGAATAATGACGTCTCGAGCGAAAAAGATGTTGCAATTGGCGAGAAACAACGCTGAAAAAAGTCTAAAATATTAGAAATGGATAATTACTCTTTACAAGGTAAGTTCATCTTAGTTTGTAACACGAATAGGTACATCAAATTTTATTTTCTGATTGTTTTATTCTACTAGATCTCAATCATCATATGAAACGAAATAAACCAAATGATTTCGAAAAAGCAGGTACTCATGATGAACAACCTTTATTTAGAGAAACCGTGCAAAATAATGATAACGGCGAAGCGACAACATCAAAAAATTCTCAAAATCTTCAAGACAATGGCCAATCCAGCTCGGATGAGTTTGATGATAGTGACAACGATCATCATTTTATTCCTACTACTTTTAATGACTCCTCTTCCATTTCATCCGACATTAACGCGACAGAAATAGAAAAATTAGCGAGTGTCATTGAATCAAACATAACTAACAACGATTATTCGCCTCTTTCTTGTATTGATACAACAATAGTTGGTAGTGAAGATCAGCACGCCATTTCTACTTCGTCAGTTAGAGCCGGTCAAAATCAGCACGGCCTTCTGGGTTTAATCACCAAAACAATTAAGCCAAAATGGAAACGCGGTAAAGCCAAGGAAAAAATATCTATGTCTTTAAAAGATTGTAAAAACAAATGTCGAGAAAAAGTTACACTCGAGCAACAGTTGATACTTTTTAATAAATATTGGGAACTTTCGTCGTACGACCTTCGAACCGCGTATCTTCCTGGGCTTATTGAAGTAACAGATAGAAAACGGATGGTTCTACAAAAATCGACCACGGCACCACGTTATAGAACACATTCGTGCGTGAACACTTTATTAGTGGACGGCTTGAGAGTGGTAGTCTGTCAGAAATGTTTTAAGCGGACTTTCGATGTAACAGACAGCATTTTAAAAACAGTTGCTCAAAAACAGCTTTCTTCTGTTCAAAATTCGCTTTATGACAAACGCGGAAAGAATTCCAACCAATAAACTTCCGGAAGGAAAAATTCAAAAAATATTGACTCATATTAATCAATTTCTAGCGTACGAAAGCCACTACACTTGCCGACGTACGAGCAAAAAATATTTGCAATCAGACTTGAATATTTCGTTAACGTATAAATTATACAATTCTAGATACACCAACCCAGTATCAATTACGAAATATGCCGAAGTTTTTAGAGGTTTGATTAAAATTAATTTTTAAATATTTATTATTGATTATAATTACTTATTATAGGAACCGGATTAAAATTCAAAAAGCCAAAATCGGATACTTGTTCCAAGTGCGATAATTTAAAAATGCAAATAAGCCTGGCTAAAAATTATGATGAAAGGAATAATCTTATTGAAATGTATGCATTTCATCATGAAGATGCCGATTTTGCTGTTATTTCAAAAAATTGTCAAAATCAAATTCAAATGTGACAGTTTACTCTTTTGACTTACAGCAGTGCCTCCCAACACCACTACTTCGATCAAATGTTAGTTTTTACAAAAGACAATTGCAGACTTACAATTTAATCGTTCACAATTGTGTAACAAATGAAGCATTTTGCTTCATGTGGCATGAAGGGATTGCAAAAAGAGGAGGAAATGAAATTTCTTCATGTCTCTTTCGGCATCTTATGGGGGAATCACCAGGTATAGAACACATCATATTGTATAGTGACTGTTGTGCCGGCCAAAATAAAAATTCATTCGTCGCAACGATGTTTACAACATTTCTGCAAAACAGCAACAATATAAAAATTATCGACCACCAATTTCTTGTCTCAGGGCACACGCATATGGAGTGTGACGTGGATCATTCTATAATCGAAAAGAAAAAATCAAATGTTCAAATTTACCACCCGTGCGAATGGTACCAGTTTGTTTGGTCTGCTGGTTCAACTCGTAATTTTGATGTAATTGAAATGGAACAAAATAATTTGATTGACTTTGCGAAAGTTTTGAAAACTAAATGTATGTGGCGTAAAGTGAACAACGATGGTGAACAATTTTAATGGGCCGATGTAAAATGGTTGCGGTTTAAAAGAGATTTCGGGAAAATTCAATATAAAAATACTCTCAAGAAAGATGAACCATTCAAAGTACTGAATTCGGCGGCGTGGTATACCAACTATTGAATGTCAAATTTACCGAAATGCTGTGACGGCCCACTAGTAATAAACCCGGCTAAAAAGGAGGAGCTCATTGACCAGTTTCCATTGATTAATGAGATTAACCATAACTTTTATTTAAATTTGAATGATGGCGATGTGCCAAATATTGATCCCGACCTGTTCGATGAAGATGATCCCGAAACGGGAGATGTGGAAATTCCAAACAATTAAATTATAGCAAATCAATTCGTCTTAAATGAAATTAAAGAAAAAGAATATTTTGTAAAAATGGATTAAAATCAATTAGTATTAGTTTTATTAACTTAAGACTTTTATTTGAATAAAATTTAATTTGAAAGAATCGCTTAGTTGCTAAATATCTTAATCTCATAGACATATTTACATATTTTATTCTTTGAATCATTAAATTGCAGTAAACCTAACAATTTTCTATCAGAATAGTGCGCCTAAAATAATTTAGCCCTTCACACAGTTTTCAAACTCAAATTAAAAACTTAAAATTAAATAATCTCAAAACTATGAAAATGCACTTAAGCGATTTCACCTTTTTGGTACAGATATATATATATATATATATATATATATATATATATATATATATATATATATATATATATATATATAAATATATATATATATATATATATATATATATATATATATATATATATATATATATATATATATATATATATATATATATATATGATTAAATTTTTTGAAGTAGAAATCAAAAGTTATCTCGTAATTGATATCTCGTTTTCTTAAAATAAATGTTTTTTTATAATATTGATGAAATATTTTATCAAATCTTTATCGATTTTATCTATTAGACTAACTGTTTCATCAATTTAACAAACTATTTCATTTAATAAATAGTTTTTTCATTAATTTGAATAAATTTTTTACGTTGTGTTTGAAGAAATTTCATCAAACTTTTGTTAAATTTTCTTCAAAATGATAAAAATGTTTGTTGGGACTATATTGATGATTGTTTTCTATCATTAATCACTGTTTTCCTCAAACTGGACATTTTTTGAGTGTGATTCTACTAATTAAAGCATAAAAACTTTAAAGTCGATTGTCTCGAAAAAAAATAAATAGCTGTCGCATTCGCCAAGATAGAACTCAGGTGACGTAAGTGACTCCGAATAGCGTGCATTTCTACAACTTTGTTTTTTTTTGCAGTCAAGATTGGGACGTATGTTCCTTGTAAATATTATATTATAATTATGTTATTATTAAATAAATAAAAATTACTAAATTGGTACAAAACTCAGTCGTAGTGTAAAAATAAATCAACAAAAAATCTATCACCAAATCACAAACGATCTATCATCCAATTTTCCAATACAATTATTCAGCCGAGCTATAGTTAAACCCTAAAATAATAATGTCGCATAAACCCACAAAAAATATTTTGTTTAATAACTAAAAAAAAACCATAACCATTAAAATATTATAAATTATTATTAGTTTTTATAGCAAAATGCTTCAAGACCCGTCTTTTTTGTGAAGTTGAAAATACTCTCTGTCACCCGATTAATTAATCACAGTCTTAAACATCAATATATTTTTGTCAACTCAAAACCCAACAACAAAAAAGTTACATAAGCAATTATAAAAAATTTTCTAATAAATAATTATTCATTTTCCTCTATTTAAACCATTATGCTTATTTTTGGATGAGTAATAGGAAAATTAATTAAAATTTTTTTTTTTTGAAAAACCTTTTTTTTTAAAACAAAAAAGCAACAAGAAAATTAGATGATTATACTATAGAGTCGCCCGCCCGCCCCAAAAAAAAAATAATTGTCGTGTACAAAACTATTTTGTTAAAACTAAACTATATTGTTAATAAAATTGTTTACATGAATGTAATTTCCCTTGTTTTTCATATGGTACATATATTATTTATAATTCGGCTGTTGTTGTTGTCGGTGTTGTTGCTGTTGTTGTGGTAGTGATAAAAACTTAATAATGTTAAATTTATATTTTAACATGTTAATTAAATTGTTACGAACACGAAAAACAAATTTAAATTATAAATTATTTTATTTTTTAATTTATTATAAACAAAACTGTTATCACACACATACACCATATATATATACACACACACGATTAAATTAATTTATATAACTACATTTATAGCATTGTGTACACTATAAACTATTTGCTTCTTCTTTGCGAATGAAACAATCAAAACAAACAAAATCTCACACTCGTATTGAGTTGCCAATCACTTAATTAACTATATCGTAAAACTTTATACGAGCTTTTATAAAGCACACATTTTTTCGTTATACACTTTTTACACTGTAACAATTTATTAATCGCCCGACATATATTTTTGGTTAAAACACAAAACTTAATTTTTTTTTTTTTAAATTAAATATTTTATTTTTTTTTTACGAAAATGATTTGGGATAGAATCTACCCTCGACGCGTTTTCCAAAATAACTGACTAAAAAAATTTTCATTTGGTATAAAACTGAAAACAAAAATCAAAAAAGAAAAATATCAGCAGCAGCCAGCATTATACAGAGTAAGGAGAGAAACGAACAAAAAAAATGTTGTCATTGAATCCGAAACTAAAGTAGGAAAATTTATATAAGAAAAACTTAAAATTTTCCTTTTAGTTGTGTGGCACGAAAATTTTGTGCGACTATTCGTAACAAATTGTTTCATTGTGAGAGGGAGAAAAACATCGAAAACATTGTAAAGTGGAAATTTTGAACATGAGCAGATGATAATTTCTTTTTCGAACATGAAATTTTCCCCTCATTTTCATTTATACATAATGAAAACATATGCAGCAGTATAGCTTAGTTCGTTTTCAGATATGCATTAGGATACAAGATTAATTTTTGCCGGTCGATTATTAAATAAGTATTATGAGTGATTTTTTACGAAAATCACTCATAAATTTTATAAGATTTGACAATATTCTATTAGATCGCGGTAACTTTAGCATTAATAAAACAAAAACCACTAAATATATTTCTTAATTTATTTTTTCTCTAAAACCACAATTCATTTGGTATATTTTGGAAATTGATTTCATTCAAATGTGAGCCAAGGCTTGGCGTACTCCAATCAGTCGTTTTAATTTTTGAGCATATTTTGGATTGTGTGTGAAATTATTTCGGTAATTTTTGAAATGTGAAATTGTTTGTGGATTGTCCATTTAACTCTTGTTGTTCACGGCACCCCACAAATAAAAATCAAATCGCGTTATATTACAGCTCCTTGTTGGCCAATTCATGTCACCATTTTAACTGGTAATTTTAGATGTAGTTTTATTATTGTAACGCCTGATATGTGGCATGGCGAACCATTTTACTGGAGCGAAAGACCATCGAAACCAATAACTTCAAGATATGGAAACAAAAACGATGTAAGCATGTGGCGGTAGTTGCTTCCGTTGACTGTAACGGTCGCACAGGCCTCATCTTCGAAGAAATGCGGCCCAATACTTCCACCACGCCAAACAGTAACTCGCAATCGATGCATTGACTTCCAACATATACTTGTATATTTACCGATTTTCAAATCCGACAATTTTATTTAGTTACGAACCCACCGAGACGAAAATGCGCCTCGCCCGAACAAATAATTTTTTGAGTAAAAACCTCATCAATTTCGAATTTGTCGCAAGCCCACACGAAATCGAGGCGAATCGTCATGGGGCTTCAATTGCTGGGCCAATTGTACTTTATAGGCTCACAAACCAAGCTGACGTTCATTTCCAATGCACGATGACGAATTGATGGCGGAGAGAAACCGAAGTGATATTTTCGACTGGACGAACACGACGAGCACGGGCCCGCGTTGAATTGTAGCGTTTTTGAAGTTGAGAAAAAATTTGTTGAGTTTTTATCAAAGAAAGAATGATGTTAGTGTTCCCAGAGCCAAAATAATCGATAACTTATAAATCGAACAAAGTTATTTGTATTGACGTGAGCAGATGTCAACTAAGTCCGGAATCCATCCTTAAATTAGACTTATGAAAAATTGTTAGATTCTCATCTAAATATGAAAACGAAACACATCGAGTATTTTGGGACTAAACGAGCACGTTCTGTTCTACAATTGTATGGAATGAGCATAACGACAATGCGAAAATGACAGAGCAAGACAATTACAATTCACTTTAACAAAAAAGTGATATTTTTTAAAATCTAATTGGCTTAGTTGGTGGAACTGCTCTTTGTTCTTCACATTAGTCTGTTTGCGCACTTAGAGGTACTAAAGGATTCGAAAGTGTTAGTAAAATTAAACGTCGTTATGGTATCAACTTTTATTGTCTTACGTTAAGTGTTATTACCGGCGTAGATTTTGAATTTCTTCAACAGTTTACATTTTAGATTATTTAACCTAGTTGCATCTATAGTAAATTGATTGTAGGAGTAGTTACAATACTAAACATATTCATTGGGAGGTAAGAATAATGACTACTCGATCAAGCCCTAGATAAACACAAATTTGCCGATCAGACTCAACACTTTTGTGGTGCTATAATGTTTTTTGACACGTTTGTACATGAGTTTTTGCTGGCTATATTTTATGCCCTTCCAATGGATTTTTATGAAATTCGGCGATAATTTTTGATCTCTCGTTCAGTGTATTTGTTCAGCTGCGTTTAAATGCTTAGCTGTTTATGTTTATGTGACTCCAAACGGAAGAATTTTCCTTGTATGATTTTCATTATTCGATTTTCCACAATCGATGCTACGGTTTTTTTTCTCCGGCCGAATTGTCACGTTGTAGCATGATTGTGATGAAATGAAATTAGCTGGTTCTAAAATTACCTTATGAGCCAAAACGATCGATTAGACATGTCACATAACTAAACTAGTGGTTTATGGTCGGTTATATGTAAGGTTATTTTATAGGCCCTATAATCGCCATCAGATGCCTTTTGACTATAGAGTATTGTTCTTAGCTTTTGTAAGTGTTCGGTTGGTAAACGCTACTGATAGTTCACAAAAGTTTTGACTGGAATTTCTGAGGATTCAATTTTAAATTGTTTCTGCGAAGGCAACTTAATACAAATAGTTGAAACGTGGCTGGTGCTCCAATATGGTATACAATTAAACTGAAATAGCATGCAATTAAACTGAAATCCCCTTCATTTAAAATTCGACCACTCATCGAGACATTGAAAAAGAATTTTAAAAAAATTCCGTAGGTGTCCTGTCTGGTTGTAGATGAACAGCTTTGTTCCACTAAAGCAGAAAGTGGACTTGAACAGTACCTGCCTAACAAACCTCATAAATAGGGGTTCAAACTATTTGTGCTTTCAGACATATCAGGTTTCTCGTGATTTACTTAGGGCACGAAAATGATGACAGAAAAGATATCCTTCCGAGAAAAACCTTGGTGCCAGTGCCAATATTGTTATTAGGATGGTAAGAGAAGTTCCAAGACACCAGAATTATCGAATATAATAATTATTATTCATCGATACCATTGGTAGTGGAACTGTCGAAGCAGGGAATTTCGTGTTTGGAGACCATATAAAGGAATACAATTCCAAATAACAAGTTTCGCAATGCTAACGAAACAAGGGCTCTTAAAAGAGGAACATCTATAGAATTTACGGCAACCATCGAAAATGTGGAGATCACAACTGTTGCTTGGAAAAACATAAATTTGGTCACATTGATTTTAAATTTCGTGGGACTTAATCCAATTGAAACATCAGACCGGTATGATAAAAAAAGAAGGCCCTAATAAAATAGATTGTCCGCAAATTATAAAGAAATACAATGCATATATGGGAGGTGTTGATCTTCTCGACAGTTTCATCGGAAGATATAAAATACTCCTAAGATCTAAAAAATGGTGCATTCGTTTTTCTATCATCTTCTGGATGTTGCTGTGCCGATGATTGAAAGGCCGTCCGATATAAACAAAATTCTAGAGGTCAAACGGAAAAAGGCAACGAGTTCAAAAATTCCGGTAAAAGAGATAAGAACGGATGCTGTAGGCTACTGGTCAAAATGGAATGAAAAGAGGCTACAGTGCAAATTACCAAATTGTAATGGATACACTTCATAACATGCGAAAAATGTGAAAAAGCTTTATGCATTAACAAAGTCGAAACGATTTCATTTATAAGTACAAAAGTTCAAATATTAGACTGAAATCACCAACAAATTGTGATAATGGACAACGATCTAGAACCAAATGAATTTAATATTTTTTTTATGTTTTATATATGTACTGTGATAATTATTTCAAATTGAATTTATTTTTTTTAGTTATTAATTATTTTATTATTTAAGATGTTTATTTATTTACTGTTAGTAATAAATATTAAAAAGTTACGTACTTGTGTTTTTATTTTTTTTATCACTACAATCTGTTTCGGAGCTAGAGGCACTTCCAACGCTTTCGCAGTTCGCTTATTACAGCCAAATCGAGGACGTACGGCTATAGGTCAGATTTACGTAGAACCATCTGCATATTGCATAGCTCCATGACAGCCTATAGTACTGACATGAAAGATGGGTTGGCCCATGAATTCTGCACTCCAACAGGGGGTCATAGATATGTTCATTCATCCTGCTCCTATCGGGATTTCATAGTATGTCCTTTCATAGTATGGTTCTCCGTGATAGGTTGATGACTCCTACTCTTATTCTATACATCGCTATTTGTCGCAGTATCTATATCATCTGAGATAGATGCAGCATTTCTTTGCACTTCCTGCTTTTGGTGTGATGAGGGTCTACCTATTTTCTTTGTGTATGCATTAAGAAAGCATCACTTTGGCAGGAGTTCTTCTTTCCACCACACATGGAAAGGTTTTCGATGGGATTCATATAGACCCCACATGATCATCGGAAATATATCGAGTACTTTAGGTCCTCCAATGTTTCTAGTGCTTACGAGTACATTTGGTTTGTTAACTACAACGGTTTCAACGATACTTCGTCATTCTAACGTTAAACCGTCATATAAAAAGTTGGAGTTTTCCGTTAATCGATAAATCCGTACTGAAAATCAAAATCGAATCGGATTTTTCCGAACACACAAAATAAACCCGACTGCTATTTAGTTGACGTATTTTGTTTCGATTGGTTATCGCAATTTTAAGAATTTTTATTCTTTGAATCGGATATTGGCGTTAACGGAAGATCGCATATATATTTAATTATAGACCCCCAAATCTTTTGTCAAATTTGCCATTCTAAAATCTCCGTGGTCAATGATGCGATTAATTTAGTTTCGCACTGAGATCTCACCTCGGAAGAACATAACTTCATTCTATACAAATTGATTCATTTCTCTCGTTCAGAACTTACCGGCAGTGCGTAAAGACTACACAATTTTGATACATAATTTGAGCCATGCTTTAGATCAATATCCTCTAGTCGGTACACACAGCTTACACGAAGTTTTTGAACACAGAAAAGATAAAGCTGATTTATTCATTATATAAAATTATTTGATTTCGTCCTTAAGAGCCCTGATTCAAAAATTTGAACATGAAGCGTTTTTATAAGATCATGTCGTCAAAATAACAAAATGAATGTACAAATTTACGACAGAAGATATGAAGACGTATAATTCGCAGGCAAATAAATAGTGATAACCGTAGCAGGATTCTATCATACATATGAAGACCATAGATGCAGAAGACCATTTACAGGTAAAATTTAATTTTTTGGCATTAATAATTGTTGTTTTTATTTTGATTCTGAAAATTTTGCCCAACTTTTCAATTGTATGTTTTTTCGGCACATAATGTAACCAAAACCCAACATAAAGAATTATTTAAGAATAATTTGGATAATTATGTGATACTATTTCTGAGCACGTGTCAAACTTGTGGCTTTAATGCTATCGAACAAGGCGAAATCTCACCAACTAATGTGATAAGATAAGCTTATACTCCAGCCACAAAAGTGCGATCAAAAATGAAGATTGATACTCCTAAAAATAATAAAAATAGCTTTATGATTGTCGTTATGCTGTTGAGCAATGCAATAAAGCCATTTGAGCCATATGTGTTACAAGCTGTAGTAAACTTATCTCAAATACAAACAGAGATCCAACCTTTGAGAGAATTCACTAAAGTCATGCATGGATAAAAGATAAATCATTTACTTGTACTTGATTGCATTAATTTAAAAATCTTGATATTCAAAGTAACTTTTTCGAACTGCCTTTTTACTGTTCGAACCCCTTTGATTTGTATGATGAAATGAAATCATACCCGAAGAATGGCAGAAAGTGTTATGACGTCTGATCTTCAAAAAAAATGCTTGAAATGTGAGAATTTTCGCGGTATAGCCATCAATTCCACAAAACACAAGTTACTGTCTTGTATTATTTTGGTGAAAATCAGTGTTCTGGCGGAATCGTTTACTACAAGAGAATTTAGGAATAATCTCATAATTTACATCAGTTATTAATAGATTTCAAACAAGTTAACGAATCGATCAATCAAGATAGTCCAGATGACAGGCTTGAATATTAAGGAATATGATGCTGTGTGCGGACAATGCTATGTCAAAGTTGTGAGCTTAAGAAATCGACACTTCTGCAATATGTTCTGGTGCTTGACAATTATATGTGCTGTGCTCGATACTTTTCGTATTGGAACATATTTTCGTAAAAGTGGCATTCCTCAACACATTTTATTCAAGCAATCATATCAACTTTTTCCATATGGAGTTGATACCTGATTAAGCGACAAAAGATACTTGAACCAATGAAATAGTATTTAGTTTACGTTGGTCAACAAGACCAAATTCAATAGTCTTATTTCGGATTTTAGCAATTTGGATTTGAATAATGGTAAACACTCGGGTTGAAGAAGCGATGAGATCCAAGTAACTTGGATTCCTCAGTATTCATAATAATACTGAAGGGAAGGTTGTCAAAGTTGTTTGCTTTGTCGTACACAATCGGAATTTTTTTTATTCTATGTTCAGTTTTTTAGGCAAAATTTACAACACGTTTACGTAGAGGTCAAATTCTTGAAAAGGATTCGTGTAGCAGTTAAAAACTAACCTATAGTATTCATTACTCTATTCATCGCCAACCACCATGTGATGGATTCAACAAAAATTATTTAAATTTGTCGATTGTTGATCGGTGATAGTAGTTTTTGTATATATATATTTGGTCGTGATCGGATCTTATTAATTAAAAACAAATTTTATTTTAGTTTTAATTTAAAAAAAAAAAATTTTTTTTATATTTTATATTTTAAATTAAAATTAAAACTAAATTAAAATTTGTTTTTAATTAATAAGATCCGATCACGACGAAAAATATATATACAAAAATTACTATCACCGATCAACAATCAACAAATTTAAATAATTTAAGACGGTGGCAAGTACGTCCTAAAAAAATTGCATCGAATAATAAGCGTACCATTATACAATCATCGTTTTTTCATTTTATCAAACATGGATTTGGAATTGAGAATTGTAACAACATGTCTCAATATATTAATTGTAATAGGAGTCTTGCAGTGTTACAATCCAGACAAGTGTTCCTGTTAAAATGTGCTGTAGACATTTTCTATGACGAAAATAACACACATAATTTAACAAATCTTGATATTAGTTAAAATGTTATTGAGTTTTGGAAAAACATTTTCTATCCCATCATCATCAAAACAAATTCCAATACCGAAATGAATTAGTGAGATTGAATATATTTTACAACATTTCTGCGACGTTGAAAGCGCCAATCAATCCAGACCTAAAAAAATTTTTTTCCTAGAAAATAACACTACACATAATAAAATAGACAAAACTATAATCAAATCATATCATGAAACCAAAAAATTCATCAAAACAAATCCAGATATATGCATTACATACAGTGACAAAGGAAATAAATCGGTGATAATGAAAAAACAAGGTACAACACCAAAATGTAAGATCTTCTCAATGACACACACACACTTATGTGATGTTAAATCAGGACCAAGATGTACTACTCAAGCTTCTACAAAATAAACATAATCGCTTGATACGCAGGTTGCTGAAAAATAACGTAATTAAAAATCACAAAGATAAAATTCCATTACGTCCAATAGTTTCAACCATCAATTCACCAGGGCACAACATTTCAAAATATTTAGCCAACATCTTAAACACAATTTCAACTGTCGGAAAATATATCATTAAAAATTCCTTTGAGCTAAAATCAATAATCAATGACGTAATTTTAAAAGATAATGAAATATTAGCATCATTCGATGATGTTTCATTATACACAAACATTCTGGTAAAATTAGCAATAGATATTATTGAAAGCAAATGGAACATCACACCCAAATCCCTAGAGCAGAATTTTTCAACATGTTAAAATTTTGTCTAAATGAATGTGCTGTAATCGTTTACAATAACCAAATTTATAAACAACAACAAGGTTTACAAATGGGTTCACCATTGGCACCAATAATAGCAAAGTGTTGGAATACTTATTTGATGTTTGCTTACCAAAATTTCTATCAGTTCCATCTAATCATTAAATGAAATTGAAGCAGCACTACAAATCATAAATAATTTCCATGAAAATTTAAAATTCACCTAATCATTCTTTACCAAAATAATCATTCTTTACCATATCTGGATATACGATTACACAGACAACATAACAAAATTATAACCGATTGGTACACAAAACCGACCTCATCAAACCTCATTTTAAATTATCATTTATCTCATCCAATGTCACAAAAGATCAATGTAGCCACGAATTTAATTTCAAAAATACTGAATCTAAGTGACAAAAAATTTGAAAGGAAAAACATTGAAATAATTAATAACATTCTAACAAAAAACAATTATCTCAAAACACTTATAACAAAGTTAATTCAGAAAACAAAACATAAAATCGATAATTTGACACAACATTCAAATCCTCCATAAACGGAGAACCGGGGCACGGAGCCCAAAGAGTTCACCAGCTTAACATAAATTAAAGGATTATCAGAATCGATTAATAAAACAATATTACAAAAAAAACCAGAACATATCTATGGCATACAAAATACAACTAAAAATACAATTTTTACCAACAACAAACAAAAAATAAACAAACAAAATCAGTCAGCTGTTGTATCCAGAATCAATTGCTCTAGTTGTGATGCTCTATATATTGGTGAAACTTCAAAAAAATTGAATACAAGAATAAATAGGCACAAATACGATCTAAAAACAACACATGGTGAATATTCCAGGACATCACTTATCTCACATACACAACAAACTGGACATGTTTTTAAATATGATGATGCAGAAATTATCGACCGTGAAAATTTAAAAATGAAAAGTACCTTGTTGGAAGCCTCTCACATATTACTCAACTCACCAAACTCAGTGAACATTAAGAATGACGTCAAAAATATAAATGAAAAATACTTAAGTCCACTAAGCATATATAAACAGATTTCACCACTACATAAATAATTAAATACATTGTTTATAATATAAATTTTTAGATATACAGGGTGTCCCCGATTGGGATGCTGATCCGTTACGGGCTGATTCCTTGGTTCATTTCATGAAAAAAATCGTATGGCAGGGGGGGGGTCAATTTTTGATATTCTTTGAGATACAGCGCGTTTAAAAAATTTGGTTCGGAAAAAAAGTACAAGCGGATATTAAGCTGTAACTTACAAAATCGGAGATTATAGCGGATTAAAATTAAGTAAAAAAAAAAAAATTATTAGGGCATTTTTTTGAGAAAAACTCAAATTTATGAAAAAAAATATCATTTTTTTTTTATTTTTTTAACTTTAAAACGCCATAGCTCTTAAATGGATACAGATGCGAGATAGCCAATGAGATCTTAAATATAGCCTATTTAGTTGTCCGTCAAATGAGACTTTGTTAGTTGCTGTCCGATAAAAATTTTGTAAGTTACAGCTTAATAGCCGCTTGTACTTTTTTTCCGAACCAAATTTTTTAAACGCGCTGTATCTCAAATAATATCAAAAATTGACCCCCCCCTGCAATACGATTTTTTTCATGAAATGAACCAAGGAATCAGCCCGTAACGGATCAGCATCCCAATCGGGGACACCCTGTATAGATTTTATAAAAAAAATTTGATTCTTTCCTTTACATATTTACATAATGTCTATATACAATTTTTTCAAAATGTTTTAATATGTACAAGAAATATTTTAGATTGTTATTTTATTTTTAATTTTCGGACATCAACATCTTTTAATCTGTTTCGTAAAATGTTATATTTATTAATTTATTTATTTTTCAAAATTTTTTTTAAATTTGTTAAACTACATTTTCTGAAGATGCGTCGCACAATGGCGCGAAATATAAAATATAAATTTTTTTTTTTTTAATTAAAACTAAATTAAAATTTGATGTTAATTAATAAGATCCGATCACGACCAAAAATATATATACAAAAATAAAAATGATGGAAGGCTGGTAGAGCGGTTCAACTTTAATTTTTGTGTCAACCCCGCAATATATATACCTACCATCTTATACCTTTAGAATTAATTTCATGGAGCTTTCTGAGAATTTCTTATATTCTTGAAAAACATTTTGGGCAATAATTGTGGTAACAATTCATCACAAAAAATTTACATTTTGTTTTGGTCAAATGCACCTGGAGCTGATATTAAAAAGAGTTAAATAGTCGATACATTGATCGTTGCTGCTATATGATTGTATGGGAATCGACCAGTGTCCATTAGTTTTTTTTTTTTTTTTACTATTGTCATTGGCTTTATTCTTGAATCTTTCTTTTTACGAAACTAACAGGAAGTGTGAAATTCTTAAAAACTATAATAATTTTATCTTAAGCCTTAACCAATGTTAATACTTAATATCAGTATGCGTTATTATTTTTAAATTATATTACTAATTAGTTTTAGTGTGTTAGCTCAACATGCGTGAAATGTGTAATTATTAGATTATATTTTTAGTTTATTAAATCTAAAGGATCTGTTCTGCGAAGCCGTTTGTAATTCGGTTGCCTTAGTAGCTCTCTAGCCAATTCATTAGGATGTGATTCCAGTTTCAGTTGATATTATAGGCTGCATGATTTTATTGTCTCTTTAACAGTTTTGATTCCTAGGTCTCTATGGATGTTGCTGTTTCGAATATACCATGGGGCATTTGTAATGCTACGAAATATCTTTGCTTGCGTTCTTTGTACGATATCTATATTTGATGCAGTAGTTGAGCCCCATAGTTGGATACCATATGTCCATATGGGGATTAGGATCGCTTTGTATAGTAGAACCTTGCAGTCTAGAGAGAGTTTCGATTTTCTTCCGATCATCCAATACATTTTCGAAAATTTTATTTTTAATTGATGACGTTTTATTTCGATGTGCTTTTTCCATGTCAATCTTCTATCGAGATAAAGACCGAGATATTTTACGTTTGTTTGTTGAGGAATTGTGATATTGTTTAATTTTACTGCCGGACATGTACGTTTATTTAGTGTGAATGTTACATGTGTTGATTTACATTCATTCGTCCTTATTCGCCAAGTTTTTAACCAATCTTCTACTTTGTGCAGATGTTCTTGTAATTCTCTCGATGCTGTTTCAGTATTTTTGTGTGAAAACAATATGGCTGTGTCATCAGCAAAAGTTGAAGTTATAATTTTTTCAGTTATTGGTAAGTCAGCTGTGAATAACAAGTATAGCACAGGTCCCAATACACTACCTTGCGGTACTCCTGCCTTTATCTCGGTTAAATCAGTAGTAACCGTATTTTGTTTCATCTGGAACATCCTTTGGGCTAAGTAGTTTTTAAGAATTGCATGAAATTGTCTAGGCAGAAGAGTTTTAATTTTGTAATTTAATCCTTCGTGCCATACTTTGTCGAAAGCTTGCGCAATATCTAAGAAAACTGCCGAGCAATATTTCTTTTCTTCTAAGGAAAGCTTAATTGTATTTACAATTCTGTGCACCTGTTCTATTGTGCCGTGCTGCTCTCTAAATCCAAATTGGTGATCTGGTATAATGCGACCCTCAGATAATATAGGTATTAGTTCTTGTAGTAACATCTTTTCAAAAAGCTTCGAAATTATCGGGAGTAGACTTATTGGCCTGTACGACGAGACTAGGGTTTCGTTTTTACCTGGCTTTGGAATCATGATAATTTGAGATATTTTCCATTTTTGGGGAAAGTATCCACATCTCATAATCGCGTTAAAAATATATGTTATATATTTTATACATCTATCTGGTAATTCTTTTATCATTTTTCCAGTTATTAGATCATGGCCTGGCCATGATTTATGCAGGTTTTGATGACCGTTTTAACGCATTTCCATTTAAATTTTAATGGATTTGGGTTCGACCCGTCCTTCGTAAGCTGTGGTAGTCCGCAGTCATTATTTTGTTCGTTTGGGGTGAACACTTTTTGTAGATGGTTAGAGAAAGCGATAGCCTTTTCTAAGTCACTTCTGGCCCAATGACCATCTGGTTTCTTTATCGGTGGGTTTGATAGCTCTGGCCTTTTTAAATTTCTTGCTGTCTTCCACAGTGAGTAATCTGTTTTTTCTGTTGCTGTGAGCTCACTAAGGTAATTCTGTATTCCTACATTTTTTTCTTCCCGTATTACTTCTCTCAGAGCTTTAATAGCTCTATTTAATTTCCATTTATGCCAAGGAGATTGGTGAAGCTGCCATAGCCGCCGAATTGCCCGCTTCTCTGCCAATAACTTTTGAATGTTACTTGTAAGCTTATTACTTTTTTCTGAATTTTTGATCTCCGGAGTAGCCTTTTTTGCAGCCATTTCCATTATTTGTCTTAAATTTTCTGTGTCCATTAGTTTAACTCGTGATATTTTACATAAGCCACCAAATTGATCATTAAATCTCCCTAATGGTAACATCATAAGATAACCAAAGTCATTTTGCCATCGTACTTATATCGCAGTGTATATCATCACGCCACAGTTTCAAGTTCGATTCTCGCCGTTGACCAAAAAATTAACATGCACCGGATGACATAAAAAGCGATTTGTGAGTAAAAGCATTCGGTGGGCTGACCACCTACAATGTGCACTAATACGTTAGAACAGTTCGTAAGGTCTCAGTTGAAGGTTAATAGATCAATCAAAACTTTCACTCGGTTGCAGGACCGACACTAAAGACTTTGGTATGGTAGGTCTTGAGCATGTTATAGATTACTCTTTTAGAACTCATCTGAAGAATCGCTGCATCATTTGCTCTTGAATAGCATATAGACTGTGACTGAGCCAGGATACATGCTGTCATTTTATTTAATACAGAATAACAGAAATCATCAATAAATGTGTGATGAGAACTGACACAAATCGTTTGATCGTTTTAAATCATATGAAAAATTAAAGAAAATATTCCAGAACTCAATGCCACTAGGGTTCAACCCATATACACTTACAGATTAAAAACATCCAATCGTGATTGATGTTTGGTCACCACCCCAGGAATCTATCCCGAAACCCCCAAATGACAGACCAAGCACGCTACTTCTCTTCCACGAAAGCGACTAAAAGCCACATAACACATGCATGTTTCTACTTTTGAAAGACAAAAGCTATCTCGTATTCGTCCGTCCAGGTCCAAATCAACACTTGATACTGGAAAAAATGCTTTTACCAGCAGCAAACACATAACCAGCCTACAAATTCCCCCAGTCAATTTATTAAAAGATGGGCATTTTCAATGGTTGTGTTATAGAAAAACACAAAGTCTGTCTATCAGACATAATTTCTATTAATGTTGTTAAATGATTATGTAAATGTCTTATGCTTAGATGAGTAGATTACCACACTACTTATTATTAATTGAGTTTTGTAAGGAAGTATGAGAGAAACTTTTGCGCCACCCAGTATCGGCAAGAAGAAAGTATCACAATACAGTACAATACAATATGTAAAGATAATTGTTTATTTTATTGTAGTTTGAAGCCTGTCGAGTGCTTACACACATAAGTAGCTAATTTTGTTCCTTAATGCTCAACCACCAATGCTCAAACCCCGTCACACTATAAACACATATAACATAAACTCAAAACATATTTCTAACTAAAAAAAAAGAACAACAAATGACGAACAAGGAGGAAAAAAAGAAAAACAGCCAAAACAATTTAACAACCAACAAAAACCATTATAACATTTTAAAACTTTATATCATAATTAAAACTTTAAGCACAAATAAAAAAAAGTTTTAACATAGCAACATAAAAATTCACTACATAAATAATGACAAGTATTTTTGACAAAGTTTCTCAAGTTATTTGATTTTTTGTGTTTTATGCTGCTGCTTTTTTGATACAATAATGGTAAGATGCTTCCTACAAAAGTTGCAAATTTTGTATTTTTGTAGATGGTATAGTTTAGAAAAAGCTTCGCGAAATAGTGAATTTAATTTGAAATGGGTAACAACTCGAATTTGTTTAATTAAAAGTTTAAAAAATCAGCCAAAAAAATTGATAAAGTCATATTAAAAATAATTTTAAGAGCTTTTTTTTTAACGAAAAAAGCTTTCTAAATAATTTTTATGTAGTAAATTTAATTATTTTTACGTGTTTTTATTGCGTGAGTGTATGGAAATAATTTAATACTCGGCGATATACAGGCCGTGTCAGTTTAGATAAAATTACTTTCTCTCATTTTTTGGTTTCTGTAAATGTTGAGCTTTTTTTGTTATAACATTAACGCTCATACATTATGTACACCACGTTCTCAGTGTCAACATTAAAATGATAGATTCAGTTTTGGTGATACGATTTTGGGGTAGTAATAGAATTATGTCGTTCAGTTTTACAATTTTTTATGGATAATGTCATCGTAAAATTGTACATATTTTATAATAATATTGATAACGTATAAATATTTACCGAGCGTCTTGCTCTGTGTTTAAGGATTTTATCAATTTCGTGTTAATACCAGTTATAAAAAATTAGAATTATGATATATAAGGAACTATACAGAAATTTTGAAATAAGTTTGAAATTATTCTGAACGTGAATTAATTTTAAAATAACCTTTATAAGAAGGTGAAGACAACAACAGTTGTATAAATATTGAAAGTGTTTTTTCGGTGGCGCATAACCTGTGTTGTTAAAAAGTTCTTTCAACCAGGGATTTATACACTTGAAGAATTCAACTTGAGGTGCATTCCATGGTATTGTAAAAATGTCTTTTAAAATATAACTTAATTATGAATGAAAGCAGCAGGGTCGAGCCAATAAGGCCATGGCTCGGTGCGACTGGCAGGTTAGAGTGCCATATCTACAAAACATTGAATCAATCCTTCAGAAGATATTATGGTATACGTATTAGGATTTATCGGAAAATTGGCTTCACCATATTGAGGCAGGTTCTACCTGGGCAGTTTCAGATCTGATAAATTCATCAACATCTTCGTTAATGAATCCTGTTCCAATCCAGATAACTTATTCGGAAACGGTGAATTCCGCCAAAAAGGAAAAAATTGGAAGTTTCATTCTACAAACTATTATCGAACACTTCGTAACGGTGAAAAGATTCAACGAAAGTGGTTCTTTTTTTCAAAATCGAATGATGCTGTTTTCTGTTTCCGATGCATGTTTTTTTCTAAAAGAGAAATTGGTCTAACTGTTAATGGATTCAGTGATTGGAAAATCGACTTATTGGCATACGTTGGCAAAATAATATATTGAAGTTGAGATTATAAATTACGAAGGTCACAGAAACTTGCTTTAAGAGTAACTTCCGATAAGTTATATGAAGATAACAATGGAAATTTATTCTAAATTGTCTAGCTTATTACTAAATTAAAAAATCCCAATCGTAAAAGATCGAACTTAAGCAGAATTCAAAATCAGTTTGTCCAACACTGAGAGAAATTGTAAGCTCATATTGTGAAAAGTCTATTCTCAAATACACAATTTTCATTATTGATAAAAATTCTTGAAATAACGAATGATATTGAGCATTAATAGCATGAATTGAGTCGAAACCAAAAAATTTCTGCGCAAATCATGTTTTATGAATTGATTTTAATTTGCTTTATTTGAGATTATCTGAAAATACTTAATTCAACCCGTTTATGCTCTTTTTTAAGATTGACACGGTTAATTTAAGAATTTTATACTGCTATTGATATTTTGATGAAATTTGGGGAATAAAGCAATGTTTATGCTCAAATTAAATAAATTATTATTTATTATTATGACCGTCCAGGTGGCTCAGTGGTTAAAGCTGTGGCAGTTGGAGCGGGAGGTACCGGGTTCCAATCCCGATAGGGGCAGGATGCAAAAGGGATTTTTCACCATCTGATTACGATCGGTGGTGTTAATGAACACATCTATGACCCCCTGTTGGAGTGCAGAACTCATGGGCCGACCCATCTTAAATGTCAGTACTGTAGGCTGGCATGGAGCTATGCAATGCGCAGATGGTACTACGAAAATCGGACCTATAGCCGTACGTCCTCGATTTGGCCGTTAAGGCGTAAAGTAGGACGTAAATAAGCGAACCGCGAAAGAGCTGGGAGAGCCTTGAGCCCAAAAAAGATAGCATAGAATAAAATATAAAAAAAAAAAAAAAAATAAATTATTTAGAGTTAATTTAAGAAAATTTTTAATCTTGAATCATATATTTGATTAAATTTAGTTTTAAAGTATATCCTAAATCGTGTAAATTTCTACATCAATTAGGATGCACAAGATCGAATATTCAATAGCCTAATAGAACTAGAACATTATGCATAAAATTTTCTATTGTAAACATATAAAATTCGCTTCCTCTTACTTTTCCAGTTTCCTAATTAAAAAAATTCGATTAATGGAATTATTTATAACAATCGAAAATGAAGCGGGTAATACATTTTTTGAATTATTTAAAAGAATAAGGATGTTTTAACTAATCATATTAAATTTGACTTTTGATTCGGTACAATTATATCCTTTATTATATAAACTATGTATTCCTTCACTTAAATGTTTAAATAAATCTCAGATATATTACGAGGCTATAAAAATATAGTACGACAAAGTAGATTTTTTGAATTTCTTGTTATAATATGACCATAACCAAGATCACTCGCGCAATAACTTGTACGATGTACATGTAATATTTTTATTATCTCTTAAGTAATTATGTCATATTGGGCATCATTGGCAACAATGTATCATAATATATATTTTTTTAAATTTTTAAAGAATGTAGTTCTATTTTTATTTCTTAAAAATATTTATCATAGAGCTATAATTTAAACTTTCAAATGTTGGGTTTTTCATAAGCAAATTTCCCTAGAAACACATTAAACGAGTTCTATGTTGGTAAATTCTGCACAATGTTTAATAGTACGAAAAATCATTTGGCTAAGATGTCGTTTTGTATCTTATGCCGTTTTCGTAGATGTCATTTTGAACCTTAAGCCGTTTTGAAAAATGTCATTTTGAATCATGTCGTTTTGAACTACGATATTTTAAAATGTGTCATTTCAACCCGAACCCATCCTTAACGTACTAATAAACTCTAATTAGATTTGTTTAAAATTGAAGTTAATATTTAAATAATTTATTAAATGTTATCCTTGATCATAAATAGGTAGTTTTTTTTACAACTGACATATCAGTTCAGCATATAAAGCAATTCCTTTAATTTAAACTGAACATTGACAAAGCATCCTACGAAAACTTTCGCTCTAAATTTATGTTTTGAAATATAATTATTACATTCAGTTTAAGTTCTTATATATATGACCATTTTTATCGGAAGGTCGCATAATTCATTCAAAAGCACGGTAAGTTCTTGTAACGTCTGCAACGATAACTTCAACTTCCTCTTATGGAGGTTCGAAACCCTTTCAAATCCCGGGGAAAAAAGTAAGGCCTAAATTTATCTATGAGTTTTAGCTAACAAAAAATGAACCCTACTCAGCTTAGAATAGTTGAGTCATGTAAGACATTCAGTAACGATCGGCATTACATTGCAATCAAGTTATTTGTGATCAACTCATGCCATGTATTTCGTTATGTATGTTACTTACATCGCTGATGAATTTTTGAATAGTACATTTTTGGATAGCCCTAGTAATGATCTATCGTTTAAAAATTAACATTTTCTTGATATAAAAGTAAAAAAATATAATTTTTGTGGCAAAAATAACAATTATTGTATGGAAAAGTAAATTTCTAAATCGTATTCTGAAAAACTATAATAATTTTTTTAATGTGTAGAATTTTTTGTATCGATAGTGCGAATTGAGTATAGTAGTCTAAACACAAGAAGCAATTAACTTAGATTAAATTCAAATTTTGAAAACGGAACACTTAAATCATGTAAAGAAATCTCAATTTTTGAATAAATTTATGATTCATCAATTTCTTGTTTTTAATGTTCTACATTTGAGACTGAAATTCTAAATTTGATAACATGATCTTTCACTTTTTTGAGAATATTATTCATGATATTACTGCACCGTAGTACAAAAGTGTATAGTCGTATTTTCTATTTTCTAACTTGAATCCTTTGTAGTTTAATGTTAAATTTTAAAGTGTTCAGACGCGTATGCGAAGGTTAAATAACTAAATTTAAAAAGTGTTGGAAAATTTTTTAATGTATTGTGTTTTAATGTGGTGTATACAGAATAAATATAATTTCAAAATTATATTAGTAAAACAAATTGATTAAATTAAACATTTTATGAAAAGTGACGATTTTGTTTTGCAAAACTATTAACGCATTTAATTAAAAAAGTAACGATTTTGTGTATAGTGCGATTTGTTAATGTGAAAAGTGACGATTTTTTTCAAAAATACTAACGATTTTATTAAAAAACGTCGTTACTTTTTTTGTTTTGTTTTTTTTTATTTCGTTAAGTTGATAGTGCGATTTAAGTGTGGATGTTTTGTTTTGAAATATTTAATTAAACAAAATAATTTCAAATTTAAAACGTGGAATAGTAACGAAATTGTAATCAATTCATATTTAACTTACTGGTGGTAAATTTAATTTTAAGCAGTTTATATCCCAGAAAAAATACATTGCTGATTAGCAAGTGGCATCAATTTACGGATCAAGTTGAGGATACTCTAAGAAAACACATTAAAGATGGAAAAGTTAAAAGGGATCTTTTAAATTTTAAAAACATCGAAAACATAGGTAACATTAATTGTATTACAATGAAATACATTTATACTAACATAATATAAAATATATTGTATTTTTACAGACAAAAAAAAATTGCAGTTATTAAATTACTGCATTACGCTTTACCACCAACACCAAGAGTTTATAGTGTCAGCAACCAAAAAAAATATGGAAACCTTCAATTGACAATTCTATTTCATCTTTTATACTAGAAGTTTCGAGTCACGCAGTAATTGAAAAAACAATTCTAGATCTTTGTAAAAAATACAGTGATTACAATCTTAATTTGCAACCATTAGTAATTATTATTGGTGATGATTCTTAACGAGAATTCGTCACAGTATTCGATGAAATATACTATAAATTTGATAATTTGTTAAATGCGGTAGATTGCTGTTTTAAGCTCTTTTTTGTTTTTGATATTAAATACCCTTTAGAATCCATTAAAGTTTGGACATTTATTCAACAACATTTTTATGAAATAGTTGTTATCGCAGATGACATTAACTCGAAACTAATATTACTTTTATCAAATATTTTTATAAACCAATAAGTACAATAACGATTGCTTTGACAATCAGCTTTAGTAATAGTTTAGATACTAAAAAATTTAGTTTTAAGTAATTAACTCTTAACTAATTTTTTGAATTTTTTTACAAATTTCATTATATTTGTTTAAAATTATATTGAGTTCAATAAATTACAATTGTAATTTTGGATTAAGTTTATCTACTAGTAGATGAAAAAACATTTTTAATATTATGAAAAGTTATTTAATCCATTTTTTCTACCATCAGAAATAAATTTCCCTTTTTAATTCTAAAACAGTCTTAAAATGTATTCATGTTTCATTTGTCAGTCTTTTACATTAAGAAAAACTCAAGATGGGGCATTATATGCAAAATATCCATTATTATAATAGAAACCACTGTAATTTTGAAATGAATTATATGAAATAATATAGGTTAATACATTTTTGTTATATAATAAATTAAATAATATAAAATTATATGAATAAATTTTAAGTTTTAGTTACATTAAATTATTTAAAATAAAATTATGTATGAAAACTGTGAAATTGTGTATATATATATATATATATATATATATATATATATATATATATATATATATATATATATAGGTATATATATTATATATATATATATATAACGGGTGATTTTTTAAGAGCTTGAGAACTTTTTTTTAAAAAAAAACGCATAAAATTTGCAAAATCTCATCGGTTCTTTATTTGAAACGTTAGATTGGTCCATGACATTTACTTTTTGAAGATAATTTCATTTAAATGTTGACCATGGCTGCGTCTTAGGTGGTCCATTCGGAAAGTCCAATTTTGGGCAACTTTTTCGAGCATTTCGGCCGGAATAGCCCGAATTTCTTCGGAAATGTTGTCTTCCAAAACTGGAATAGTTGCTGGCTTATTTCTGTAGACTTTAGACTTGACGTAGCCCCACAAAAAATAGTCTAAAGGCGTCAAATCGCATGATCTTGGTGGCCAACTTACCGGGCCATTTCTTGAGATGAATTGTTCTCCGAAGTTTTCCCTCAAAATGGCCATAGAATCGCGAGCTGTGTGGCATGTCAACTAAGTTCAGTTCTTCCATTTTTGGCAACAAAAAGTTGCTATAAGTTGCCCAAATATAAGTTGCCCAAAATTGGACTTTCCGAATGGACCACCTAAGACGCAGCCACGGTCAACATTTAAATGAAATTATCTTCAAAAAGTAAATGTCATGGACCAATCTACCGTTTCAAATAAAGAACCGATGAGATTTTGCAAATTTTATGCGTTTTTTTTTTAAAAAAAAGTTCTCAAGCTCTTAAAAAATCACCCGTTATATATGTATATATATATATATATATATATATATATATATATATATATATATATATATATATATATATATATAAATATATATATTTATGTATATATATATTTATATATATATATATATATATATATATATATATATATATATATATATATATATATATATATATATATATATAATTAATAATTCTAGCAATAAAATAATAATATTAATCAAGTTATGCATTTTATTTACTTGTTTTGAGATGTATAAGAATTCACGCATCATTCTTGCTATTCTTCAATCGAATTTTACCAATCTAAATTAGAAGCAACAATACACACAATTTGAAAATTGTAGTCTTAAATTTGTAACAGGGTTGGTCTAGGAACAATTTTGAAACAATATAAACTTGACTGAAGAATCATATTGCTTAACATAATAAATCAAAACATAAATTGAGTTTAAATCTAATAGTGTTGATGACTTTTGAACCCTTTATTTCTAGTTTGGAGAACAATGTAATTAAAATGAGCAACACATTTTACTCGAACTATACTTAAAGTTTTTAATCTGAGATTAACTTATAAAAACATTAACAATTTTGAGAAAATCTTAACTTCAATTATAAAAACTGTTCTCAAAATTAACATATCAAAACATAAATTGAGTCTAACTAATAAATAAGTTAATAATTTTATAATTGTTTACTTATCATTTCAAAAACAATACACATAAATGGAGAAACAAGCTTGACTTGAATTATACTTTAAGTTCTTAATTTTAACATTTTTTTAATTTATAAATCATCGATGTTTTTTTTTATATTATTCTAAATTCGAGACTAATTTTGCTTAGCGCACATTTAAGCAGCTTTATTGCTTGAATTTATACATATAATGCATGATAAGAGCAGACTTCTCTCAGTGAAGTAATGATGAAAAACATACCGAGGTGTATTTAGTAGCTTTTTTTTAAGTTTCATTGAAATTGATACTAGCTCTGGAGCTGAAATTGCAGATAGGATTGTAGAAATATTAGAGTTTCATAACTTGTCATTGGTCGATATGAAGTCAAATTTAACGGCTTCAATGTGCGCGGAAGATAAAGTGGTGTCCAAAGTATAGTTATTAATTTTAAGGCAAGAGCATGTTTTGTTCCATGCAGTGCACATAACCTAAATTTATGAGGGAATGATTCTGCCCACGTATGTTGAAGGTATACTTTTTTTAATAACTTTCAGGGATTTGTATGTGTTTTTCTCGACGTCAACTCAACGCTGGGCTTTATTAAAAAAACATATCACTGGTTGAAAAGACTAAGTGAAACTAGATGGGCCAGTTGAATTAATGCTTTGTACCCGCTACGATGCTGATTTGCTCATGGTTCAAGTTCAAGGTTAAATCTAAAGTAATCATCCGTTTTACGGACAGGATTTGTACCTCGTTAACTGGCCGTTAAGCGAAATCCGTAAATCGAAACTCCTGTTACTCTGCTACGATTCTATTAGAAACTTATAAATGTGTTCCAACCAACCAAGAATCAGAAAAAGCATTTTTTCTATAAAAGTGCACATAATCAGATTGTTTTTATATGGTTTATAAATAAATACAAAAGTAATTAGAATTTTATAAAATAATTTTCTAATATTAATCATATATTATTCAGAGATCGTCTAAGCTGAACTATTCATTGGAGCTGTCGACATAGTTTGGATCACTACATTCAACAATGAAAGATGCTTGTTTTGTTTTGGAAAAATAAATATCTAGCGAGGTTTGTTTTATAGTTACCGTAGATTCTCGATACAATTCCTTGAAGCGAACCAGAGAATTTTCAATTTGTTTGGATAATTTAGGGATACTCTCTGAAATAGATGCATGGCTGTTTCGATAAGAAAAAATGCTTTTGACGTATCATTTCGTGTTAAAATGCGATCATTTAATGATTGAGCAGAGCAAATCATTTCCGGATTTTCTGTCTGCTGCGTATCAGCGGTTTCTTTTGATTCTACCCTTAAAAGGATTTTGTATGGAATTCCATACATTTTAATTTTATTTGTTTATTTCTCTGTATTTAAGGTTTATATATTTTGGTGAATCGCAATTGGAATTAAAATAGTATTAAATTATCTTTCTGTCTTTGTTTTTTGGTGATAGTCTCCACTATATTGCTTAATTTGTATGTTTCAACTCCTATGTCACTAAAGTCATGAACAGTGGTGAAAGTGTGTTGAATTTTTGCGGTAACCAGGGGTAAGTCACTACACATTTTTTTTTGTTATTATATCAATCATAAATATATCATAGTCATATTTTTATATTTATTTTATAATAAAATACTCAGATAAAAACAGATATTATAAAATAATAAGATGTATGGAATACCATACATTGTGCTGTTGGACACACTTTTGAAACTGTATGGAATTCCATACGTTTTGTTATTGTAAAATTGTACGGTCCTATTTGTGTGTGTTTCTTTATGGAAAAATCATTCTTCTATATTTTCAAATTATTTTTGTGTCTCTAGTTTAAGCCGAAGAAAGGATTACCTTACTCAGCAAGAGCTACTCCAAATCATCGATGGTTGGAGTGATGACCAGGAAGATCAAGAAATTGTAGATCAAGAAATTCAACAAATCTTGGATGGTGATTTAATTCCTGCTGCTGAGGAAAATGCAAATGAGGATTTGTTTGACTTGGAAAATACTCCAATAGATGTTATTTTTGAAGACAGCACACAGATCACATTACCCAATGAAAACGAATAGGTCTGTGAACTAAAAAATGCTTATTCAAAAATAATTTAGAAGGACACATCGATGGAATATGATCGTGAAAAAGTTAGATTTATTTTTTCACCGCTGCAATTTTTTAAATATTTTTTCACTGGAAATATTGTGGAAAAAATTGTAGAGCAATCAAACTATTATAGTCCGGAAAACCATTATGGAAACAATATAAATAAACTAGATGTTTATCAATTTATCGGAATTTGTATACTTTCATCAGTACAAAAAGTTCACAAAGTACGAAGTTATTGGACACCGATTGTGGGAAGTTCCCTCATTCAAAACACAATGAGTGTAAAAATATTTGAAAGTATCAAACGAATCTTACATTTCAATCAAAATGATAAAGCACCACCGAAAAATTCGGATAATTTCGACAAACTGTAAAAACTACGGCCGCTTATAGACGAATTGTTAAAACAATTCATTGTGAACAGTACCTATCTGTAGACGAACAGGTTTGTGCAACAAAAACCAAAAATAGCTTGCGGCAATATAATCCGACTAAGCCCAAAAAGTGGGGCTGTAAAATTTATGTGCTTTCTGGAATATCTGGTTTTATGTATAACTTTGAGATAGACACAGGATTGGAGAGTAAAAAACGTTTTCAATCTGAGATAAATTTAGGTGCTTCTGCGAACGTAGTCATGCGGTTGCTACGAGACGTTCCAAGACACAATAATCATCAAATATACTTCGATAATTACTACACATCTATTCCACTTCTAGTTGAACTGGATAAGTTAGGAATGAGATGTGTAGGAACGATAAGAAAAGATCGAATCCCAAATAATAAACTTCCGAAAAAAAAGAACGTGAGGCATGTGAGGAAAGATGTGCCTGTTTTGAAAATACATCATTGTGCGTTGTTTCCTATGGAAAGACAACAAAGTTGTAACACTCGCGTCAACGTTTACAGGAATTCGACCTATTCAAACAACCACTAGATATGACAGAAGAAAAAATCGTCGTATTACAATTAATTGCCCAAACATAATAAAAGAATATAATAAACATATGGGAGGTGCTGATCTAATAGATTCTTTTATAGGACGCCACAAAATAACAATGAAATCAAAAAAATGGTACATGCGGATATTTTTCCATTTGATCGATATCACGGTTGTAAATAGTTGGATATTGTACCGAAAAGTATGTAAGCTAAACGGAGAAGTACCAAAAACATTGCCAGACTATCGAATAGAACTAGCGGAATCGCTCTGCCGTTGTGATAGTTCTATTTCATTAAGTTCGCTTCTAGGAATCAGAAACTTTTTGATCGAAAGAGTAAGAAAAGTTCTGCCAGCCCCATTCCTCCTCGAGATGTTCGAACAGATCAAGTACAACACTTCCCTATCTACAACGACCAAAAAACAAACAAATCTCAAAATCGGTGTCAAAATGGTTCCTGTAAGTATTTTACGGACTTAAAATGCATGAAATGTATTGTGTTCTTGTGCCTGAACAAAAACCGAAACTGCTTCTTAGAGTTTCATACTAAGTAAAGTAGCATATAGTCCACTATTGGGTATGGTAATAAAAATATTAATCAACAGTTCTTCATTGGAAATATCATAGTCAAAAACAGAAATTGCATATGCGAAAGAATGGGAAAAAATCTGAAAACAATTTTTGTCCGTAGTTGCAAATATATCTTCCGCATACCATAATTTTAATCTTCAATTAGTCATCTCCGTAACTTCGAATTTCCGTTAAGCGAGCGTCTGTATAGCGGGGGACCACTGTACTTAATAAATATATATTTTTTCATTTTTATCTGAAAATTATTCATTTTTAAAAACGTTCACATATTTTTTTTCTATTTATCTATTTTAGATTATTTTGCTTAATTTAACAACAATTAAGATGAACAGCTTTAAATTTTTGGAATTTGGTATTTTGAAAAGAAAGACTTGTTTGTTTGTTATCTATGCAATCTTTTTTGGGGCTCAAGGTCCTCCCAACTCTTTCGCGATTCGCTTATTTACGTCTACCTTACGCCATTATAGCCAAATCGAGGACGTTCGGCTATAGGTCCGAATTATTTAGAACCATCTGCACATTGCATAACTCCATGTCAGCCTATAGTACTAATAAGTACTAAATTTTTAAATTTTTAAGTTTGCTGTGAAGTTTATAACAAAATAAATAACATATATACAATTGTAGTTTTCAAATTTGTTATATGTATTAGTTATTACACTGTTAAATTTGACAACGAAGAGACAAAAATATATAAAAATTTAAAAATTTAAAGAGATAGAAACAGTAAAGATTATTTAGTTCTTACTAGAAAACCTAAAGTTGAACTTAAAAAATAAATTTCAATACCAAATAAATTCAAATTACAAAAAATAATTAAATAATAGTTAAATAATACTAACTATTATTTAAGTTTTGTTAATTGACCATCACAAAACATCCCTGTGGGTTTGACCATAATACAAACTATTTTTGGAGCTATGATTTGCTAAATTCCCCAAATGTCGCTAAATTCAGAGAATACTAATAAATCACTGGAATGTTTGTGCCGCTTTTTTGAAGTAAAATAATATATATTTTTTTTAAAAAAGAATTCTATTTCTGTATTTCAGCATGGTTGTTATCCCCAGACTGTCAACTGTAATGTATCTTGTATTATTCAGTCATTGTTAAACTTTAGCGTTAAAAGTTGGTAAACACGTTGAAATAGCTCAAAGGTTAACAACGTTAATTCCATGCTAGGTTTTTTTTAATTCGGTTAACTATTCCTTAATTTCTAACAGTATTTGGAAATATAATAAACAGTCTATGTCTTAAGTGAACCCTGAACATCTTCCGCAATACCTCATAAATAAAACGTATCTAATGATCCAACAGAATATAACATCATTTGTGAAAACGTGAAATTAGCATCGCTGCGTTGAAGATTCAACTAACTCTATCAAGTCAAGAAGATTGTAAATCCTCAAACAATAACACTCTTCTAGTGTTAAAAATAACAATAAAATAAAACAACGAATCCACGTTTACATATCCAGACACAAGGTCGTCATTTTTAAAATCTTATAGGCTTCACAACCTTATGAAAGAATATCGGGTGAAACCCGTCGCCTTTCAAGAAACTGTATGACCTAAAAGTGGGGACTATTTATACACAATGGCTATACATTAATACACGATGAAGATGACTTTGGGAATCTTGAAATGGGATCCTTCAGGGCCACACGTTAAAATAATATATTCAAGCAGTCAATGATAGAATGTGTAAGCTACGTGATTTTTTATGATCTAAAACTGGTAGTTATATTCATTCCTCATAAAAATAGCCATTTAAAAATATGAAAACATCTCAAATATGAAGCCAAAATAACCATGTGTTGATTTTTAAAACGTGAGCCGTTAGCTCGAGTTATTCAATACGTGAGATCGTATTATCTATGGTCATTGCAATTTTTTGATGTACATTTTCGTACAAATACGTGAGGACTAGAAAATAAACAACCCGGTTTTTCTGTGAAGGTCGTTGTAGTACTCAATATTACTAGCAAATATTTTATATGTAATAATTATAATTGAAGAAGGCGAAAATAATCCCAGAACTCAATGCCACTAAAGGTCCACGGTTCAACCCACATACACATACAGATTAAAAACACCTAATCATGATTGATGAGTCGTCACCACCTCGGGAATCGAACCCGAGACCCCGAATGACAGAGGAAGTACACTACCTTCTATGCCATGAGAGCGACTTTTATATGTACTATAAACATTCTTAAATACAGAACGCCGTTGCGCTCATTCAGGATCTATTCTAGTAGTCGAAAGAAGAAACATCCGTCTGATATATGCCCAAAAACGCGACAATGATGGCATAAACTGAGTTCTTTTCAATTACTGTCATATTCAACTTTAAAATCGAGAGATGCCTTTCGGTAAGCGAAACGGTCTTTGTCATTGTCTGTGGTTCCGTGGAAAACAGATTTACATCAATAATGGAAACAATTTAGAAAACACTACAGATATAAAATTAATAACTGGTATAACCGAAGTTGAACTAATCATGATACAGTTTTGAAATCCATAATACCATCTACCTACTGAAGCTCAGTTTTTGGAACCAAACGTTAAAACACCTTGAGCTTTTCTACCGAGAAGTTTTATAAATTAAATAATTCGTACGAAGGTTGCTGTAAAAGTTTTTCGAAAAAGGTAATACTTGGTAAAAAAGTAATACGTCAGTCAAAACGTGTAACATTTTCGAAGGTTATGTTTCTCAGAACTGTCCGTTCGCATCGCAATATTGTTTTTCTTTAACTTGAAAAAATAAAATAATCGCGTTAAAATTTGTCAAAATTGAGGCATGTATAGCCATTAGTAATACCTGTGTTCATACGATCTTTACAAGGTTCGAAAGCTATGAGCACTTGCTATGTGTCGATTGTTGCCCCCAAATGAATAAAAAATTCGATGGAGGTACTTCCAAAAACATTTACAACATCGTGACAGGTAACGAGTCATGGATATTTGTGTTTGAGCCGAAAAGAGAAGAATTATCAACTGTTTAGGTCTTCAGGCTTAGTATACGACGATTTGTTTTATCGAGGTTTCTAACAAATTGAGAGAAAATAATTCAAAATGACGAATCGTTTTGCAACACGATAATGCAAGCTCACCACATCATACAAGTAAATATTTAAGCTTTCAAACGATCGTCTTATTCCCAAGATTGACAAGGAATGGAAATCATTTTTCCATTCGAAAAAGTGCAACACTACGACGAAGAGGTGTTTTGTTAGGCGAAATATGACAATTTCAGTGCGTTGTTGAAGCGGGTATCGTACCATTTTAATAATTACGTCCCAATTACTTGTCAAATATCAAAAGATGACAGATTCAAAGTTAACAGCTGCCCAAATAGCGGCTCTTCTAAGTTAAACCTCTTATTGGCAAACCGTTTATTATACTGGGGGCTCACTCTCAATTTGTATACCCCTATTTTATAAAATTCAAACTTTTAAATATAATGAAGAATGCTATTACTGGCTGGTTAATAAAAAGACGAAATAAGAAAAATAAATAAATCTCCCAAAAGATTTTCCAATATACTTGACATTCTAGTAGTTTGTTAATGGAAAATTTTTGTGGCTTCAAAGCATCATGCTAGAATTGTTGATCTCCGTATACAAAGTAACAAAACTACAAATTCAAAAGCTTTTCAATATATGGAACAAATATTTTTGGAATGGTTTTTAGTTGGTGACATTTTATTATTTGTTTTTTCTATTTTGATGACAAAATGAATTATTAGAATTTTCAACTCTAGTCTATTATATAGCTGCTTTTTGACTACAGTATCTACACATGTGTGTATTTTGTGTATTGAATTGATTGATCGAACTTAAAGATAAACTATTTGGTGGAAAGCTCATTTACACTGTATTCAAAAAAGCATATTATTATACCGTGTTTTTTTAGATATACATATATAATGTATATCATATGTACGCATATGTAGATAGATCTATATGTACATACGAGTAAATATGTAAATATGTCGCGTATATTATGTACATACGAGTATAAGAAATAAGTAATTTATCATTGTCATTTTGATTTTTGTTATATTATTAATATTGCGTTTGTTTTTCATTTTTTTTTGGTAAGCAGACATCAAGTGAAAGCAAAATACGTACGTACGTATATTATGGTAAATACGAAAAACGAACCCATATTTTCATACCTCCCAAGCATACACACATATATATCTATATACATACATAGAATGTGCTTTTCGTATATACGCCAGCTATTCAGCTACCGAAAAAAATTTACATTTCTAATATTTTGACTATTATTTTGTGACAGCACCAAGAAGAGCAACAACAAAATATTTATATATGTTTACGTGACTTTGTTTAGTGAGAATCTTCATTTTGTCTTATAGGAATTGTGTGCTTTGCTATTTATATGATTTGTTATTTTATACACGAAATATGTTATTGATAGAATTTTTTCGCTTTTCTGGTTGTGGTCTTTGAGCAGGGAATTTTACATGTTATTTCCAAGGCCTAGTACACTGTCTTAGAAAAAATTAAGAAGGTCAGATGAAAAATTGAACAAACATATGCCAATAACGACTGCAAAACTTATTAGCACAGAAGCTATAGCTGAAGAAATACATCCTACCTAACTATGGGGCGTTCAGAGTAACCCATATAATTCGCAAATTCAAACATCATCATAACGACACAACATCAAGTCCGGTAGTATATGCCTGATAAATGGCGTCATTATCAGATCGAAACCGCCCCGGTGAATTACAACGCATACAAGAAACAACTCGAATTAAAACTCACTCAAAAATTACCAGTCAAAATATATAAAGCGTTATGCTTTACATTGGTGACCCCCACACGGTCCTGTTTAGTACAAAATTATAATATCATACTTCCTGCCTCTAATATTATATTTCCTTCTCAAAATTATAATATCATACTTCCTGCCTCTAATCTAATACGGCAAAAACTAATTTCTCACTATGGAAGGTTGTCTGCACTCTCTTAATTGGATGTGTGTGTGGTGATGGTGTTGATCGTTTCGCGCCATAAGGATATTTCAGGAAGTTCATTTTATGCTGCCACAAAGTGAAACTATTTAGGTGGGTACCCTTAAACCAGCATGTAGTCAGGTTCATTACGACATAATCATAATCAAAAATGGAGGGGGAAATACACTTGTGTGGGGGAGGGGGTAATGTGACGTTCAGAGTAACACAAATAATTTGCAAATACAATTATGATCATCACGCCAGAATCAAATTAATTTTAAATCGATATTTCGAGTTAAGTTCTTGTAATTCGCTAGCACTGTTGCAACACAACTGAACCGGTAGCATACGCCTGATGAAATGGATTAGGTTCTTCAAAATATATAATATTAAAACATCACGCTTCACATTGGTGACCCCAAGAGCCCTGTTTCAGGTTACATATTCTAGCACGACCTTCCAAAATATCATTCAACATCTGCATCTTACAATACGACAAAAATATACTTCTCACTATGGAATTGTCTCACTATGGAACACTCCGTTCTCTCGATTGGTGGTATTCCTTTTCACGCTTTTAAGGCTCAGATATTTTCAAGAAGTTCGTTTCAAACTCAAACCACCACCTAAGGTGGGCGAATGTTGCGGGGGCAAATAAAGCATGCAGTCATGTTCGTTTCAATACGCCGGCGAAATGAGGCATTTCAAAGAATCTCGGCATGGTTAATAATAGTCAAAGTAATTACAACAGTCAAAGGAATTACAACATACAAGCAAAAACTCGAATTTTAACTCACTCAAAAATACCATTCAAAATATATTCGTACAGCGTCAGATTTTACAAGCCCTTTAAAAAGTTCAAATATTGGAATGCAGTAAATTATTCCAACCCTTTTGCTGTTATTTTAGACGTCAGAGATTAGATTCTAGTTTTTGTTGAAGGTTTCAACAACATGGGTTGAGTAAAGTTAAAAGTAAAGTCATGATCGAAGATCTCTGAATCTTCAGTAATAACTAGTCTTATCACTATATATTTGGATCTGTGCACAGGTTTTCTCTTCTTTAATATCCATGGGATCTCAATAGAATACTCCAATAAGGTAACAGAAACTACGACGTACAGTTAACTAAACAATAGCGAGTTTGTGTATAATAGTTGCTTTCCAATTGACCAACCGCTAGTACCCGCTAGTAAACCGTTAGTAGTTCGTTGCGTGTCTTTGCTAAATAATCCATAGTAAATTTAGCAAAGACACGCTACTACTAGCTCTTCACTAGTGGGTACTAGCGGTTGGTCGATTGGAAAGCAACTAATAAGACCGAAAATGGTTGCTGTGGTAAAAACATTGATATAGAATGTCTTGGTCATAAAATACATTTTCCAAGATGTGGTGGAAGATGAGTACAGAGCAGCATATCCAAGTCTAAGAAACATGATTTAAATAATCAAGATTGAAAAAAAACGTAAAATCCTTTATCCTCTCTATCCTCCAGGTCAGAGAACATATATAAAATCACTAGGAGGTCGAAATAACTTGTTTAGATTAAATACAACGACAATCTAGATAAAGATATTTGAATATTAGTGCAAGGAATTTCAACCTTCCAATGAAAAATTGTAAGAGACTTTAGATTGGTGAAATCATTTAGCAATAAAGACACACTTGTTTTAGTTTCGGTTTGATAACTTTCAAACCTTTTCAAAAAACTAGGACAGATAGAGAAAAGATTAAGTGAAGAGGTAGATATGCCAACGAAATTTGAATAAACCATAAGAATATAACGAACACTGTGGAAGTCCACCAAGTACTTTTTGTTTCCCGCTAGTGTAATGAAAATTACACCGATTTTAGTAGAAAGGGAGAAGGTTAATCTAGAACTACGAAGAGTAGTACGTACTTTATCGGAGAACATGTCGAGGTAAAGAAAATAATTGTAGCAATTAGCAATTTTTCGTTTAGTCGATGCACCTTCATCATTTAAATGGTGATTTGTCAGCTTTTCTTCTCAAACTGGCTTAATAAGAAAAGGATATTGTTACTGTCGAATTCGGATCGACGTTAATGGATTGGAATAAAAAGACTTCACCGGTCACATTTCAAGATCAAGGGTAAATAATTTTTGAAGTACTTATTTAATATTTTAATTTTTATTAATAAATGTGGGTTGATTCTCAAGATAACAAGGGAATGAACAAGTCGACATTTATTACTTAAAATAAACCACACAGGTGGCACAGTGGGTAGCGCTGCGACTTTTTTCCACCATCGATCGTTTGGGCAGTGCGATCGGTGGTGTGAATTAACATATCTGGACCTCCTGTTGAGTTAAGAATCCATAGGTCTTCCCATCGTCCATATCAGTACTATAGGCTGACATGGAGGTATGCAATGCGATTGCAAAGTTATGCAATCCGATTCTACGTATATCGGATCTATAGCCGTACATCCACGATCCTGTGATATCACAATGGACCGTCGCTGGACTAAGTGTTTGGACTAAAATTGACTTCGACGCTTAGCTTAGCCATGGACAAGAGATTTCATGAAATACAAAAAAAACACCATGGCAATATTTTGAAAGAAATAAAAAAAACGAAACGGGGGCATGCAATATTAGAAGATGCAGTAGAATCATCAAAACTGCGGGTGGCAGCACAAGTGGTTTGCACTCACATTAAAGAAGTCGGCACAATATTAATTTATTAAAAGGAACTGACATTGATTGTGAATATTGTTGCTTGTACATCTAAAAGTAATAATAAATCTGGAAAAATAACTATTTTTTTTAAAAACAACATAGATGATAGTTTTGGAGCTGTACTCTCTTGCATGACAGTCAGAGATGTGCTACCTTTTAGTAAGTTCGTAACATCGTTTGATCTACTAAGATTATTAATATCAAAGGGATTTGATGTTCCAAAATCACCGAACACAATTAAAAAATATTAAATGGAATATAAACAAAAAATTCATGATTTGGTAGCAAGTAACATCACTGACAAAAAAAGTAAGGTGAAAAGTTTAGTCTCAGCCTCGACGAGTGGACTTCAATAAAAAATCGGCGTTACATGAACATTAATCTTCATGCCGCGAAATATGAGTTCTGGAATTTAGGCCTTACTAGAATATATGGATCACTACCTGCCTAAAAGTGTGTTGAGATGATTGAAAAAAAAATTAAAGGAGTTCAAATTAAATAGCAATGATGTTGTATGTCTCACTACTGATGGTGCTTCTATTATGGTGAAGTTAGGAAAAATTATTAACGCAGACCATCAGTTATGCATAGTTCACGGGATTCAGTTAGCCGTTATCGAGGTATTGTATAGCAAACACGAGATTTAGAAGTAATCGATGAAGAATCTGATGACGATGAAACTTACGAAGGTATGGAAATTATTTACGACGATGATCAATTTCAAACATCCACGGACGCTATTTATATTACTAACGATAAAATTCATTCCATAATTCATAAAGTAAGAGCAGTTATCCGTAAATTCCGTAGGTCGCCACTGAAGAAATAAATATCAAAAATATGTTAATCTCGAGTACAAGAAAGAACCGATGGAATAGTTTGTTAGCAATGCTCGAGAGGTTTTTAAAATTAATAAATTGTATTAAGGAAGCACTAATTGACATAAATTCGGCAATATGTTTTAGCAGAGAAGAAGAAATTTCAACCCTCAGCGAAATAGTATCAGCATTATTGCCAATAAAGCTAGCCGTCGAAGCATTATGTGCTGAAAATGTTAACCTTTTCAAAGCTGATATTACAATCAAGTTCATGTTGAATGAGTTATCACAACACAGTAATTATTTATGTGATGTATTTAAAGATACATTGATAAAGCGTATGTAAGAGAGACGCAGCAGTTTCGCGGACATATTTAGCTTTCTATCGGACCCAAGCAGCATTCTAAGAAATGACGGGCACTACGATATCTTCAACACCACCAGCTACTAATTATAAAGGCTATGGTTACATTAATTGAAAGACTTCAATGCTCTGAAAACTTAGAGTTTTTTGATGGATGCAGTTATGATAATCGTGAGATAGATGTCTGTGGCGATGTCGAAGATGAGTTATTAAATTTTCAACCAGACAATTTATTCCCAATCGAAAAAGCCGACGGTATGAAGCAAAGATTGCTTCGTGCAATTAAAATAAGCACATCCATCAACTTATAGCAATCCACAGCAGGAAGTGGAGCAGCCGAAAACAAAAACTTAACCAAATCACTAAGACGGGAAATAACGTGTTTCGTGGATTAGGGAGTAAAGGGTAAATACCAGAATTTGGTTTATAATTACCTTAAAACTATTTAGCCAACCAGTGTTAATTCAGAAAGAGCTTTTTCTGCGGCCGGTCAATTATGTAGAAAAATACGGTCGCGGTTGAGTGACAAAACGCTCGATTCGCTTTGCTTCTTAAGAGGATACTTTAAGAAAAATAAAGATTTATACGCTTTTACAGAACCTGAAAGGCTGACATAACTGGAATATAGTTTTGGAATTGTTAAGCTTGTCATATTTTATTTATTATTTATTTTTTCATTATTTTGTATATTAATTTGAAGATTGAATTTTAAATCGTGAAGATCTTGAAATTGTTATTCAAAAAGCTTTTGGTTTAAATATTATTTTAAAAAAACCGATAAATTACCGAAAAACCGGTATCAACGAAATTTTTTACCTAAAAACCGGTAAATGGATTTTGGTTAATTATTGCATTGCCAAAGTCGCGGTCAACATTTAAACGAAATTATTTTCAAACGTTAAATGTCATCATCCGAACTTACGGCACAAATACAATTTGTGATTATTGAATTGATTTTAATACGTTTTTTTTTACTATACCATCTTTTTTGGGGCTAACGGCATTCCCAACTCTTTCACGGTTCGCATATTTACGTCCTTACCTTACGCCCTGCAGCCAATTCGAGGACGTACGGCTATAGGTCCGATTTTTCTTACCACCTGCACATTGCATAGCTCCGTGCCAGCCTATATTACTGACATGGAAAATGGGTTGGCCCATGGATTCCGCATTCCAACAGGGAGTCATAGTTGTGTTCATTCACACCACCGATCTTTTAATACGTTTTATTTCAAAAAAAACTTCGGGGAGCTCTTATTGGATCTTCCTTTATAATTAATAATAAGCGCTCTCCGGATCAAATATCGAATGTTATACAACACATAGTATCATAGATGAAATGTATCAATATAGTCACACTCTCTCTAGTAACCGCGAATAAAAGATAAATAAGAACCACGGGATAGAAATTACAGGCCAAAACAACATCTGTATAAGATGTCATTGACAAATCTTTGGCCGTACAAGGAGTGTATGCTAGGTATGCTATAACAATCATTAAACCGGTGCAACAGTATTTTGTTTGATTCTACAACCACGTATTTTTAATATTTTTTATGTACATTGGCTGATCCTTGCGGCCCATGCAACTGTGATCTTTTGGAGGAGCTGAATTCGGCCTTAAGCTTCTGATTTTTTTTGTTACCGTTTCTCCGAGTAAAACGCTACTTTAACGGAACAACATATCGAATAGACGAAAACGCGGCATAATTAACACCTTAGTATATACGCGGCATAATTAACACCTTAGTATATATACACTGTAACAGTTTAATATCATGACATCGCGATTGCGTCATGTAGAATCCAGGTTGTCACGAATGTCGCGTTCCAAATCGGTTCAAACCTCCGTAACACAATTAACATCGTCTTGTCAGGCTCTTTTGGAACTAATTCCTAGGCTTAAAGATTCAACGACCCTCAACGAATCTCTAGAAACCTTAAACGCGCTCCACATAGACGAAGTTGACGAGAATGAACAAAACTCATCTGATGATGGATGTACTAGCTCGACTCGGTCTAAGAATCTTTCTCCGGTATTAGACGAAAATGTCACTAATAGTGAATTTACTAAGTTATATCCAGCTCAGCAACCTTCAGGTGCGGACCAAACTATAAAGCGGAAAGTTGGATTTACAACAACTCATGTAAGAACTATTCCATCTGCTGGAGATCCTATGGCACTCCCGTCATTCAGATGAAACTATGCAACCTCGGTATCAAATACAGCCCAGGTTTCCCAGCAACCTTATTTTCCACAGTTTGAGCCGATGTCAAACGTGCCGGTGAGTACGATGATACCACCTCATTTACAATCCACGTTTCCCACATCGTTAATAAATTCACATGTACCATTAATGACTGGAAACCCAGCTGCAATGAATTATCAAGGTACTACTCCACATAATCCTACATTCATACTTAGCCGCTCAACGCTCGCACGAGAGGTGCAACATTGGAATCTGTCTTTTGGTGGTTCTGTAAGTGGTATATCGGTACATAAGTTTTTCTTTCGGATAGAATTACTGGCCGAGACGCATAGCATTTTATTCGATCATTTGGTGTATGACTTGGGTTCTTTATTGCAGGGTGTTGCTTTAGAACATTACTGGATTTTGTTGGAACGAAGCCCAAGATATTCATGGAAACTTTTAAGGGACGGTTTTATTCATCGGTTCCAGGACGGTCGTTCAGACAGCGATATTAAAAATTTGATAGATCAACGAAAACAAAAGACGAAGGAGGCATTCGTCGATTTCTACTATAACGTTCTAAGTTTATCACATCCATTGAGAGTGTACCAGAAGTATATACTTCGACAGGCAATTATATGCTGCCAGAACATAAACCGGACGAACTGTATAGACTAGCAGCGAAGGTCCAAGAAAATTTCTCGATCGCTCAGCAAAAAGCCCAAATACCATACAATTTACGAAGCCGGCCACCTAAATTCCGAGTAGGGCAAAACATATTTGTACGAAATTTTACCCAAAGTGATGCTACCGCATTTTATTCGGCAAAGCTAGCACCGAAATTTTTAAGAGGGAAAATCACACGCCTAATTGGAAAAGTTTCGTGTGAAGTAGTTGATGAACAGGGTCATATTCTTGGGATCTACCATTTTAAGGATGTTAAGACGTAACTTGATCACTCTAAATTGTTATTCGTATTTGCTTTACTTAATTTTTTTTTGGATGAAAATAATATTGTACTATTGTATATTTGGTTGCCCGACTGCATGAGATCTCAGGGATCGCTGAGTACGCCCCCACGATTGTAACGTTTGATCGTTCCAGGCCACTACATCATTGCTATGTAACTTAAGTTAGAATACGAAAAAAATATTTTTTTTCTGGGTAAATGTAGTATTTTGTTAATACTTCGTGTAGTGTATGTAACAAAATTTGTTCCCAGTATTTTATTTTTTTTTTTGGGTGGTGGTGTAGGTGTGTTTGGTGAACATGCCGGAAATAGACGGAGAGAAAAAAAAGGTGGGCGAGGGGTATGATGAGATGGACAGTGGAGACTGAGTTATTGGATGAGTTACAACCAATAACTATATAAAAATTAAAATAATAAAACATAACATATAAAAATATAAAAGCTTGAAATAATTATAAATTTTAAGTATTGAAATAAAATTTAAAAAAAAAACATATATATATATAGTGACATAGATATATATATATATATATATATATATATATATATATATATATATATAAAATATAAAATTCAAGATCATATATTAATGAATTAATAGTGAAAATGGCAGCTAGACTGCACACGTGTTGAACTGGGAAAACGAAACGGTATAAAGTGTCAGAAGTGTGATTGATCCGAACATCATTCGATGAAGATCATTCGATCCATAATAGAATAAGAATATATTAAGTAATCATAATAATAATTAAAAATAATAATAATAACTATATCAGTTAATAATTACGAAATTAAATTAATACCTCGCACAGCTGATCGGATGCGCAACCCCCGTACGCAACGATTCGGTTTTTTTTTTACTTTTATTTATTTTTAAAATGAAGTTTTTTTTTAATCTTGGTTCTTCTAATCAGATAATTAGTGTTAAGTTTAGTGTCATAGTTTAAGTTTATTGAATTTTAGTTGTTTTTTTCTATTAATGGTGACGGGTAGTTAAGTGTGAAAGTTTATGAATTAAATTTAAATTATTACTCCATAGTTGAGAAAAAAAACATAGTTTTCGTCTTATTTCTTTTCGTGTTTATTTATTTGGTTTTTGGTGTATGTGAAGGAATTATCGCGATGACGTAAGCGGGCCTTAATATCGGGATGAGATCAAGAGGTATGTATGAACATGAGGTAAGTTGAAATTGCTGGTTAACTGTTGGTCCTTTCCTCCATAACCATTCCTGTTTTTCCTTCGCTGTATTTCAAGATTCGTTTCTGTTTCTCAAAATCATTCCCCACACCCTAACCCTGAGCTCCAGCCGGCCTTCGGTAACCGCGTGAGAAACGAAACGAATAACACTCATCTAGTAACAATGAATACAACACTCAGTGATTTTACACATGACCTAACGGTCCTGTTACACTCATCAAGAAATCCTACACGCGTTTCCAAAGCTCAGTATTGTTAAAAAGGTGGAGTGGAATAACTCTATTGTCCTAACAGTTTGTATGCGGCATCATCAGATTAAAAAAAGTGCGAGTTCCCTTCACCACTTCGTGGAGTAGTTGCCGTCGATAAGGTGGTTGATGAGAGGAAACATTTTAGTTAATTTTTATTTTTGAGTAGACCGCAAGTATTGCCCAGTTCTTGTTTTGTTAATTATTATATTTTTTTGGATACTTTTAGTTTTTAGGTTAAGTTTCAGTTTATATAATTCATTGATAATTTTTTTGTTTTGATATATCGTTTTCTTCCATTTTTTTAGGTTGGCTATTATTTTAATTTTTTCTTGGTAATAATATTTATAAATTTCTATTTTGATTTCGAAGTATTATCTAATTCATTCTATGCGATTTTTTTCTTGTCAGTATTAATCCTTGAAACTTCAATGATGTTCTAATAATAACGTATGTTGATGATAGTTCATAGTTAACACCGTTATTCTGAGTGCTTAAGATTTTTCTGTTGTCTGCGCTCCCGTTTTTTCCTACAATTCGTTTTTTTTGCGGTGTATTCAAGCTCCACACATGTTTCTGGCAATCCCCACGACCTTCACGATCTCTAGCCGGCTATAACTACACCGCCCAGAAACCTCTGTGAGGAGATTTTGCGACTTACGTTGGTTTATAAAACCAGCTTCCGTTACAAGTTGTTTAGACCCATTTATACCTTTTAGTGATAATAATACCAAATAAATCTCCATGGTATGTTCGGACGCCATAATATTCGAGGGCACTACTTGCTGGCGAGATAATGTTGTTTCTGCACACATTCTAATCAGCAGACTCACTATACCATCATGGTTGGGATTCTACATGTAAAAAACGTGTTTTACATTTTTGTATGTAAATTATAAATTGTAAAAGACAGCGTAAATTACATAAAACGTAACTAACATGTAATAAACAAAGACAACACCATTCGTAGTGCCATCTATTTTAAAATGTCAAAAAGTTAGTTTTCAAGTCCGCGTCCCTTCAACCAGTCAACCGGTTCAATGATTTTTAGCCAAACTAACCTGTTAATCATATTAATCTAAATCAAAAATTATTGTGACTATCAGTATGTAGTCGAAAAAATTCTACACAGTTAATTATTCTACAAATTATATTCGTAAAATAGTCAGAATATTTTTCAACAGATGGTGTTTTAGTTACAATTAGATTTAATCGAGATGGCGCGTCAGTTTTTTACATAATATCGTTTTTGACATATAGAATGTAAGAAACCATGTAAATAACATTGTTTAATTTACACGCCCAACAGTGACTACCATTTGGGACGCCACAGTAAATGTGGTGTGCAGAGTTTCCGCAATACTCAAATAAATCATAGTTTTTAAAAAAGTTACATAGATTTCTCTCTGACCCTACTCATATAGTTTTTGGCCACCAATCAGAAATACCTTTCTGGGCTTCATTTTTTTTATATTTTATTTACGAATTTGATGGTACAATTTCCAATATCATATATGGAGCTTGTGAACATGAATATCTACATATGAGTAACTGTTTCACTGCGTGTTATCACAAACTGTCATTCCTGTTCAGATATTCGATATAGTAGAAATATTATAAAATATCTATTAACATGTTGACATATACATTTTGATATTTAAAATATTCGTCAAAAAATAATTGAAATTTTTGCTACCTTTAAGCAGAGATTTTCTGTAAATAAAATAAACTGACATGTTTTGCATGATTTAGTTAGTATATATCTTTAATACAATGTCTCATCAATCATAAAAATTACATAACGTACGTAACAAAATTAATTGAAAAATAAGACACGGCGTTTAGAATTTTAAACAGATTTTCCGCCATTCCGACTCATCCTCATGTTTGTATTTTCGTTGCGACAAAATAAACAATTTTATTATCATTCTATGTGAAAGTATCATTATCAGTATTCAAAATTTGATATTGATTAAAAGGGAATATTGTTTATGATAATACATTATATGGTATGTCACAATGTTGATGTATTCCGAAGCATATACTGGTGTAACACGGACGTAATATTCATCAATATGTTTTTATGGAATGTTGGAACACGAGGCACCACAAATAAACTAATATGCTTCGCATTATTCAATAAATGGTTCAAGGTCAAAGCTACCAAAACTCATAACGTAATAGCCTCTTTTATTGTAACGGATTTTGTAATTAACGACTTATATCACTCGCATTTCAAGACAATGTTGAGCGAAGTCAAGAGTTCTTGATATTTTTACATAGTTCGCTATATGCTCCCAGCTACAGTACTTGAAACACCAAAGGTCAAAATGGAAACACTGAGAATGAACCTTGACTGTTTTAGATTTTTATAGGCCATTGTTGGCCCGTACCATGACAACAATCTGACTTCGTTCGGTTTCGTTCACGAGCCAGCTCTTCATATTGTTGTCAACCATAAAATGCCAGACCACTCCCTATGCCGTAGAGCCATCGTCGCCGACAGCGACCTCTTCGCCTAGTATTTTTTTATATTTATTTTCAGTTCGAGGTTTCGGCAGCTTTACCGTAAACCTATGCGCATTCACCTATATATTAATCTATAGAATACGCAGAATTCTGCAACATCTCCGCGTTGCTGTAGGCTGTCTTGATTTTTGTAAGTCTGGAGTTCCGTATTATTCAGATGGCGCACCGCTGAACTAGCAATGCCATCTGCTCAACCCCAAACCTGACAGCAATATTCTATACACGGTTTAATAAAGGTTTTAAATATCTAGAAAACCTGATGCGCTCTAAAAAACCGTCTGCATCAATTGAGGGAACCGATTTTATGTGAAGCTGTTTTAGCCAATGCTATAATGTGTTCATTCCATTTTAAATTGTTAAATAAGATCGCTAATGCTATTGTTGACAAAATCTTGATATTTTCGTTGCGGTTTTTCATTAATCAGACCTTCACAGGAGAATCGCGTTTTATATTCCTATGCTTTGCAGTGACCGATAAGATCTGACATCTAGGACAACCCGCGCTCGCCATCTAGAAATCAAAACATGATCAAAACATAAGTCGGTCTGATTTCTTCCAGCTCTTGCTGGAATGTGATTATATGAGTCATCAATTTGACATCGTGCTCAGGTATAGAGCTCATAAGATTATCCAATTAAAAGGGCGCATTGTCACCTGGATGATTTACGCAACATGTCAGATACTTCACGAAACTCTATCATGAAACTGCCCTTTCACGTCAATTACAAAACAGAGTGAATTCTCAAGCTCAGCCTGTTTTAGAGAATTTTCACTCCGAGTCTGTTTAATATTGCCTGTATACAGACAGAACAACTACATCAGAAAGTTAGTACATCAGAAACTTCAAAGTGTTTAGAGCTTCATCATTTCATACATATATTGGTAAACAAATTCAATAAAAAGAGTTGTTGCAGTTTCGGAACTTTGGATTGATTTTTCTGGAATTGGTTTAGTTGCGCTTGAGATGCAAAGCTCAACGACTTTTGAAAAGCTTTCAAAAGTCGTTGAGCTTTGCGTCTCAAGCGCAACTAAACCAATTACAGAAAAATCAATCCAAAGTTCCGAAACTCGGACTTTTGAAACAAATATCTTATCTAAGAGCTATATAGCTTTGTAACATATACCCTTGAGAATTTATAGAGTATAACCCGCTCTCCGGTTACATTTTCATGGATAGTTAATTAATTCTCATAGTCGGAGTCTCAACTGCGCAACCTGGGCGGTCGTAAAACTATGGGACTTAATAAATACTGACTATTTCTCAGTTCCAGTTATTTTGTATTTCGTTCCATTTACTAATCTGGGCTAAGCTGCTTAATGTCTTTCACTGAAAATTTAAACGTTACTCAAATGAAAGCAACACCGACCTAGAATTATACCGTCGAAATCATCCAACATCATACTCAACCATCCAATTTCACCAATAATGTGATTATATGATTTGGATTGATTTGGTGAAACCAAATCCTCGCTTAAATGAAAAGTGAAACGACGACTATCAACGCTTAAAATATTTGCTAAATCATTCCAACATGTCAAATATTTATCGGGGCGAGGCCGCGCTAGAATATTGGAACCGACGTAGGATTATGAGGTCTACCGTTGTTATTTATTTATTGCGGGTCCATCGGTAAAATTCTATAACTTTCCCTCACACAATAACACTGCGCGCGAACTGCCAGAAAGTGTTTTTGGCTATATACAGGCCCTTGTTGAATTTAATGGTAGTTCCCATACTATGATATTCTTAATCGTGCCGACATAAGAACCACCTCTCTATATACTTACACATTGATTTTTGGAATCGGTTTGGAGCTCTGTTTACCGTAACCGAACCGACTGCAGTGAACCTCCACCTAAACTTTCATTCATCCTTTTTGGTGAATTCTTGATATGGCAGTGTATTGTTTTACTCTGGAACTTTAATTTCAGTTTTCGTCTGCATTCGATTTCTTACAGGTGATGATTTGGATTTCTAGTTGGATAATGTTTTTTTAAATTTGGTGTTGATTTTGATGAGAAGACATATGTTTCTAAAGCAAGTATTAGGGTGTTAGGTATGACGATTGTTAAATACATTGTTTTGGCGACATTGACTTTGGCTTGGTCATAAAATCGCGTCTCAACTGAGACCTTACGAACCAGTTTGAACGATTGGTGCACAGTGTAAGTGGTCAGCCCAACGAATGTTTTTACACACAAACGCTTTTTTATGTCATCCGGTGGCATGTTAATTTTTGGTCAACGGCGAGAATCGAACTAGAGACCGCGGCGTGATGAGAAACTCTCTTAACCATTAAGCTACAACCGGCGACGAATTGGTTCATATATGACTTGCGCGTTTGCAATTAAACAAATTGTTTATATTTAGACACCATATTTCTCAAACTAATCCAAATCAGCTTTCAACACCGACGTAAATTGATCTTGGACCGTCCTCTTCCCTTGCTTTTCCTCCACCTTCCCAATTAGCAGACTAATTTGTTTTTATTTTGGACGCCAGTCTGCGCGCACAAATGTAGCCAGCTCAGTTCGGTTGGTCAGAGACCTTCGGGCTGGGTGTAACAATTGGGAGGTTATGCTGTTGAGATGTTGAGTTTGTTACACAAGGGATTTGGAAGGGGAAAAATGAGAATGGCACTAACTTGTTCTTCCACGTATACAACTACCTTTCGATGTCCACCCTGCACAGCGATCACTCGCGTTCCACTCGACATCTCCCTCTTTCTTTTTCTTCGTTGACACTAAGACCCAGCTTCACTTTTTTCTTTTCCTTGCACTTATTTGATCTTCCACATTCACTTCACACCTCCAACACAAAGCCAAAAAAAGCCTTGTTCCACCACAAACATCACCTTATATCACTTTTTCGTATCGCACTGTCCATCGGGCAATAAGTTCTCTTCTGCTCTTTCCGCCATCTTTATTTCAGCACAATATTCAAAATCTGAATATTCTACCATCACGTCACTGCAGCTAAAACACACGATTTTGTTAGAATCGATCTGAAATCGATATACCTTACCCTTAGTACTTGAACCTTAGTGGAAAATCGTTCACTCTAGAAAAAAAATAGATACTTCAATCGATAAAGATTGAAGTTGTGTTTTTTGGAGATCACACAAATAAAACTACGTAGAAAGCACACTAGACAACCACAATCAAATTCATTCTCCACATTCAACTCGATATAACATCGAAATTGTGTAAAATAATCTATAGTTTAAAGCCCTTACCGCGTCTCAACCATTTTGACATATTGGAATGTGCATCACTAATTGGTCAGCTATTACACACAATCAAACCCAAAAACGCGCAGTGATGAGAAACTCTCTTAACCATTAGCTACAACTTGCGTGACAGTTAGAAAAAATGTTGTCACCCCCTCCTTAAATACCAGGATCAAACTTATTCAAGAAAAAGATCAAATGAGAGTCATAATGGCGATTTTGACTAGCTCTCTTTTGTATTGGTCTATCTGATGATGTTATATGCGAGCCTTGTCGTAAAAAATGACTCCAATTAGTTTGCAGCTGGTTGACAAAGTTTAATTTTAAGCTCTTGTTCTGGTTTAAACTTATCCAGTTTCCCAATACCACAGTATGCAGTTTTGAATAAGGTGATAGATTACCACTATTGATTCGTTTGTGGAACTGAGTGTGGAACTTTAATGTGTTACAGAGAATTTTATAAAAAATTAAAAATGACCGTTTACCCAAGTCATTCACTAGACTGCTCGCCTAGCCGTATATAATTATATTCATGTTAATTCTTATGATGAAAAGTTTTACTCTACCCGATTTTCGTCTGGGTGTTCATTGTGAGTATTTGCCGAAGTTTTTCAATATTGACACTGAAATCTCCTTTTATAATTTTAAGCAGTTGCTAATTGGTATTCATAATATGTATACTGTCACAACCAAATACAGCTTAACGTTGATTGATATCGTTGGTGTTATCTCATTATTGTCAGTCAGAAGAAGAGAGGCAGTGTAACCGAGCTTTAGATAGTAAGTTTTCAAAAATATAGAAACTGCTCATAAGTTCAACGTTCATCGTCAGGATAGTGCGGCAAGCATCGTCCGCATCGTTCGACATAGGGTGTGTATGTGATTCTGCTATTTGTAAAAAAAGCAGAGATTGGTCGATATCCAGATCAGACATTATTCGAGGTTTAACTCCTCTGAGTTATATTTAATGAAAAGGATGTTTCGGTCATTTTCGACGTTCTTACTTGGTGAGAGTGGTGCAATAATCTTCTTAACTGCTGTCAGCAAAGATGGCTGTAGTTTTTCGAACAATATGAAGAGCTGTCTGAAGTCGTACTATATGACTTGAAGTTTAACAGCTATCGTACACGCGACCAGCTGCTGAAGTGTTGAGAAAAAGAGGTATAATCACACAGGATGGAATTTTACTTGTGATATACGATGATCGCACCGCCATCTCTTCTTCACATCCAAAAGTATTTTTGGAAATTTATTCATTCTAGTTACCAACGATTTAATTCGTTATTCTTTTGTAATTTTTCTACCGAAAACCTTCATTAAAATTTGAATACAGCATTTTGTTTTTTATGATTTTTTTTGTAGTTCTTTAGAATTAATTACAAATTTTTCTCGTTTAATCTGTTGTCTATAGTTTGGCTATTATTTATTTATATAAAAAAATAAAAAAAATTTCTGTGAACGTAGTTTAATTCCCCTATTTAATCAAAAAAAATGTCAAACAAACCGGAAGATAATGAAAAAAAAGAAAAAGGTAAGATGGACGTTGTGTCTAGTGGATCGAGGAGAAACACTTAATTGATTTCAATTTTAGTTGGCATTTTACGTAAGCGCGACACTACAGCAGGATCCAGTAATGGTTCATCTGCTATTAAATCAACTTTGATAAATCGCTCAAAGCCGGCCGCTTCGGGCAATAAGCCACCACCTAAACCAATCGAAGAAGGAGGTTCCATATTTTCAAGAAGAACAAAAATGTGCCGTGATAAACCATCCACGGTTCCAGTAACCCGCCACCTAACCAAATCAACAATTTCATCATGCCATTCGACTACCACACTTGATTCCCGTATTACCGCCACCAGCCAAAGTTCACTTTCACATAAACCAGGACAATTGCCCGCTTATCTACGTAATAAAACTGCCTCGAGCAGTAAAAATCTAGTTGCTGTTCAAGCGCAATTCAACAAAAAACAGTTTCATCAAATTAAAAAAGATTTGAGTGATATGCAATCAAAGGCGGTCGATTATTACAAAAAATATCGCGAATCGGTTGTGAAACTAAATAAATTGAATGGCCAAGATGATGTGCCTGCCATTGAAAATTTGAAAATAGTGGATTTTAATGAAAATAATGATCCTGATCTTGAATCGGAGGCACCGCCATCCGATTTAAAATTAGCTGAGAATATTTCGTTTCATAAATTAAAACAAATCACCGATGAAGGTGTGATTGGCCAAATAACCGAGCAAGTGCAAGAGATTCAAGAGCCCAGTATAAAATTATTGCAAGAATTTTCGACCCGTCTAGCAGAAATCAACAGTCTAATAAAGTCGCCCGATAGTGCTGAAAGTGGGGACACAAATTATTTGCCAACAAAAATTCAAAATTTGTTTGATGAAATCGAAAAGAAAATCTCGGAAGAGGAGGAGAAGCAAAAATTACGAACTAGTAAATTTGTTACAGATTTAAAACAAGTTATGATCAATGAGGAGGGCGTACCAATAATGATGAAAGATGCAATACCAGATGAATATGAAAATTTCAAGAAAGCAAATCAGTTAAAAATTAGTGAATTGGAAAATAAAATTAAAGAAATAGAACTGAAAAAAATTCACGAAGAGCACAGAAATGCCGAATTAACGAAGACAATTACAAATGAGCGTTCTTCTATCAAAGAGTTAAAAGGTGTAATTGCACAGTTCGAAGCAAAACGTGATGAAAGGGAGACCGAGGTGGAACGTTACTTACAAAAACTTAAACAGCTAGATGTTAACAATAAACGATATGAAAAACTTATTGAAGGCAAAACGAACGAGATAGCACTCAAAGATAAATCTATAAGCGAGTTGAAAACGTCAGTGAAACAGTTGCAAGACAAATTGACCAAAATCACCAATCAAACACAAAAGATGGAAAGTAAAATGACACGAGCTGGCGAAGAATCGAAAAATCTTATCGATCAATACAAAATAAAATATGAGGAAGAAGTAAAAATAAATGAAGAGTTGCGCAACGAAATCGACACATTGAACTTAAGTCTTGAGGCGGATAACAAACCAATGGTGGACGAGAATGAACAACTCAAAACCAATCAAACACAACTCGAAAAAGAAATTAACACTTTAAAGCTTAATTTAACTGAAATGATCCACAACAAAACGCTGGCAGAAAAAGCCAGGGCTGACGAGCTAAATTGTCGTCGAGAAATGGTTCGATTGGAAGAAGATCTAAAACGGACGAAAACGACAGTTAACGAAATGAAGGAAAACATTAATAACAGGTAAAAGTATAAATTTACGTTTGAGTCATAAATTATTTTAATGTCTTACAGGGAAGTACAACTTGGGAAAAAAAATCGAGAGATCACTGAATTGGAGGGTTTGGTTAAAAAATTAGAACAACGAGATAAGTCAATGGAATTTAAAGCGGAAATTCTGAGGCTAAAAAATGAAAACTGCCAGAAAACAAAAGAAAACGAACAATTACAAAACGATTTGAATAAAGCAATAGCTGACCTTCGCCTCCAAGAGGAGTCACTATTTATGCAGCAGCGATTACTTAAAATTCGTAGCGAACTAATACAATCGCTACAAGATAATGAGGATGCGGCCAAAAATCACTTAGTAGAACTTAATGCCGAAATTGATAAGAAAACATATGTTATGAAACAGGTATATATGAAACAGGTTGTTAATTATTTTTAACATACGATTATAATTCGTACCGGTGTTTAGCTCAATCAAGAGGTTTCATCGAAAACGGAAGAATTAGAAAATCTATTCTCAACACTGGGCGCTAAAAATTTAGAAGTCAAACGACAGGATCACATCATTAAGTTATTAGAGGAAACGCATGAGCGCAATCAAAAAGTGCGGGTGAAGCAGGAGGAAAAAATTTCGCGTCTTGAAAAAGAAAATGCCGAACTGAAACGACTTATGTAAGTCGATTGTGGTTTTGAAGCCAAAATGAATAATTGATTTTTGTTGTCTTGTTGCAGTAAATACAAGGGATGAAATACGGGTAGACGATTAAATATATAATATGGTCAACACAGAATAAAAAAAAATGTACATAATAAATTATAAATAAAATAAAAATGAATAATATGTGAAAATGTATTTTCATTAGCTATACGAACTAGCTAACGTCTAAATCGTCTACGCAAATTTACATTCTTGACATGAAAGATCTGTTACATAGACTCGATACATCGTGTGGAGCATCACCGTTCAAAGACATCCCCTAAATTGGTGACGCAATATTTGTGGGTGACCCAAGCCTCCATACTTAACTTACCACATGCCTGAAAATCCTTATTAAAACATAAAAGGCTTGTCTGTTTAGAGGAATTGTATTGATACATCGCACAAAGTCCTGTTAACATTTTGTTCAACATAATTAGCAGGGATTATCAAAGTGTCATCGTCAATGCGCTTACTTACATACTGGCACATTATTTGTACTTTTTTCATTGTCCTATCGGTACCAAACCCCTGAATTCGAAAACTATCGTTTCTCTTTGATTTTCTTTAGTGAATATATAAAAGCAGTAAGGAATCACCGAATTGCACCGTACTTGAAAATTCCGGTCAGCCGCCATTCGGGACCAGGATGGAAACCTCTGTGTCAACGTCGATGCGGTACTCGATACATGGCGTGAATATTTTTCTGACCTACTTAATGTTCTACATGTACCACAAGCTATGTTTTAATACCCTCAAATACAGACCGCAGAGATGCTCATTGAGGATCCATCCTTTGAGAAATTAACCATGGTCATGCAGAGATTAAAGATAAATGAAGTTATGCCTGAGTAATGGAAAGTAGCCGCGTTTTGCCCAATATTCAAGAATGTTTAATGTGAATTTCTGATATCATGCAAAAAATTAAGAGACGCTTGCTCGGTCACGTTCTGCATGCTGATCCGAATCATACAACGATCATTTATGGGAGAGCCACCTTTCGGTAGGTGAAGAGATCACTGTCGGCGACAATGGTTCGACAATGGCGTAGTGGGTGATTTGGCATCTTTCAATTGTTTACAACAGTTCTAAGAGCTGGCTCGTGATCGAAACCGATAGAGTTAGATTGTTGACACGGTACGGGCCATAAAAACTGTAAATCCCGCTTATAAAAAACAATTGAAACCCTCCTTTATAATTTCTAATAAGTCTCCTGTACCAAGGACCCGGTTCAGAATTTTTTGTTTTTATGTCGAGGGGGGAGAACCCTCATGGGCACTGTGCCGGACTCTTACCGACTAAAACCTTATCGATCAATACAAAATAAAATATGAGGAAGAAGTAAAAATAAATGAAGAGTTGCGTAACGAAATCGACACATTGAACTTAAGTCTTGAGGCGGATAACAAACCAATGGTGGACGAGAATGAACAACTCAAAACCAATCAAACACAACTCGAAAAAGAAATTAACACTTTAAAGCTTAATTTAACTGAAATGATGCACAACAAAACGTTGGCAGAAAAAGCCAGGGCCGACGAGCTAAATTGTCGTCGAGAAATGGTTCGATTGGAAGAGGATCTAAAACGGACGAAAACGACAGTTAACGAAATGAAGGAAAACATTAATAACAGGTAAAAGTATAAATTTACGTTTGAGTCATAAATTATTTGAATGTCTTACAGGGAAGTACAACTTGGGAAAAAAAATCGAGAAATCACTGAATTGGAGGGTTTGGTTAAAAAATTAGAACAACGAGATAAGTCGATGGAATTTAAAGCGGAAATTCTGAGGCTAAAAAATGAAAACTGCCAGAAAACAAAAGAAAATGAACAATTACAAAACGATTTGAATAAAGCAATAGCTGACCTTCGCCTCCAAGAGGAGTCACTATTTATGCAGCAGCGATTACTTAAAATTCGTAGCGAACTAATACAATCGCTACAAGATAATGAGGATGCGGCCAAAAATCACTTAGTAGAACTTAATGCCGAAATTGATAAGAAAACATATGTTATGAAACAGGTAAATATGAAACAGGTCTTTAATTATTGTTAACATATGATTATAATTCTGGCGGGTTTTTAGCTCAATCAAGAGGTTTCATCGAAAACGGAAGAATTAGAAAATCTATTCTCAACACTGGGCGCTAAAAATTTAGAAGTCAAACGACAAGATCATATCATTAAGTTATTAGAGGAAACGCATGAGCGCAATCAAAAAGTGCGGGTGAAGCAGGAGGAAAAAATTTCGCGTCTTGAAAAAGAAAATGCCGAACTGAAACGACTTATGTAAGTCGATTTAGGTTTTGAAGCCAAAATGAATAATTGTTTTTTGTTGTCTTGTTGCAGTAAATACAAGGGATGAAATACGGGTAGACGATTAAATATATAATATGGTCAACACAGAATAAAAAAAAATGTACATAATAAATTATAAATAAAATAAAAATGAATAATATGTGAAAATGTATTTTCATTTGCTACGCACTAGCTAACGTCGAAATCATCTACGCAAATTTACATTCTTGACATGAAAGATCTATTACATAGATTCGATACATCGTTTTTAGATACACCGTTCAAAGACATCCCCTAAATTGGTGACGCAATATTTGTGGGTGACCCAAGCCTCCATACTTAACTTACCACATGCCTCATTTTAAATTACCTCATGCCGTAAGGTTTGGAAATCCTTATTGAAACATAAAAGGCTTGTGTATTTAGAGGATATGTCCAAATGTTATTGTATTGATACATCGCACAAAGTCCTGTTAACATTTTGTTCAACATAATTAGCAGGGGTTATCGAAGTATCATCGTCAATGCGCTTACTTACATACTGGCACATTATTTGTACTTTTTTCATTGTCCTATCGGTACCAAACCCCTGAATTCGAAAACTATCGTTTATGATTTTCTTTAGTGAATATATAAAAGCTGTAAGGAATCACCGAATTGCACAGTACTTGAAAATTCCGGTCAGCCGCCATTCGGGACCAGGATGGAAACCTCTGTGTCAACGTCGATGCGGTAGTCGATACATGGTGTGAATATTTTTCTGACCTACTTAATGTTCTACATGTACCACAAGCTATGTTTTAATACCCTCAAATACAGACCGCAGAGATGGTCATTGAGGATCCATCCTTTGAGAAATTAACCATGGTCATGCAGAGATTAAAGATAAATGAAGTTATGCCTGAGTAATGGAAAGTAGCCGCGTTTTGCCCAATATTCAAGAATGTTTAATGTGAATTTCTGATATCATGCATGAAATTAAGAGACGCTTGCTCGGTCACGTTCTGCATGCTGATCCGAATCATACAACGATCATTTATGGGAGAGCCACCTTTCGGTAGGTGAAGAGATCACTGTCGGCGACAATGGTTCCACGGCGTAATGGGTGATTTGGCATCTTCTAATTGTTTACAACAGTTCTAAGAGCTAGCTCGTGATCGAAACCGATAGAGTTAGATTGTTGACACGGTACGGGCCATAAAAACTGTAAATACCGATTATAAAAAACAATTGAAAGCCTCCTTTATAATTTCTAATAAGTCTCCTGTACCAAGGACCCGGTTCAGATTTGATTTTACTATTTATATATATATTTTTTGGTTTTTATGTCGAGGGGGGGAGAAACCCTCATGGGCGCTGTGCCGGACTCTTACCGACTAAAACCCCAACCTCCGCTCCTCCACACGTTCGGGATCGCAAAATTGGCATAACTTCAGGCGTTGGATGTCCATGTTCTTATCAATGTATGTTGTTAGCTTCATGTTGTGTCATTTTTTGACGTTATATCATCATTATCATGGTATTAATGGTGTTCCAATTTCGCTCCTCCGACAGCATCTTAGGGATAATATTTTCCGTTGTCAGTTGACCTACTTCATCAGTACACTCACGACGCTCCCGCTCCCTCCGTTCACAGTGAAAAATGGTGTATTCTGGTGTATCTTGTTCATCACAGTAGAAACAACAGGGCCCCTCTTTAATATGCATTTTAAAGAAATAGCTGTTAAAACAGCCATGGCCAGATAGGAATTGCGTTAAGTGAAAGTTGATTTCATCATGCTTACGCTCCACTCACTCTTTAGCTTTAGGAATCAGCTGTCTGGTCCACGACGCAGTGTCTGCGCTTTCCTATCGTTTCTGCCATTGTTCCAGCATTTCTTGTTTGGCGTCTTTCTTAGGAGTCCCACTGAGTACTGTGACTCTATGTTTGGCCATTAACGTCATAGGTGGCATGCTTGATAGTACGAAGGCTGCCTCTTTCGAAATTGTCCTATAAGCACTACATATCCGGAATGCAATCGTTGGTTGAACTCGTTCCAGTTGATCACGGGCCCTAGCAGTGTCCAAAGCTCGGAACCATACAGGTACCCCATACAATATAACTGATTTGACTACCGAGGAAAGTAATTTCCTCTTACTTACTTGTAATAAGGTCAGTTGTTGTTCTATTTGCCTTTACCACCCTGATTGTAACGGAATTCTCGGGCAACGGAATTCTGAGAATACAAAGTAGCTACGCCCGCTGATTAGACAATGATTTCTCGTTCACTCAGATAGCTCTGAAGAACCTTCATAAGACTCAGGCTTACTTGACATTCCTTAAGCCTTTTCTGGATTAACTCCCAAACTGCGTTGTTGAATGCATTCTGTACGTCTAGGGTAATTACTACTGGGATACGCCGAGTGTGTTTGGATCCGTCAGCTGATTTATCGACAAACCTCATGACCTCCTCTATAGCATCTACTGTAGAACAACCTGATCGAAAATCGAACTGATTCGCTGCAAATCCACCAGTTCTGTTGAGTTCGTCTATTAATCTGTGGCGCAGTAGGTGCTCATATAGTTTCTCGAAGGTGTCCAACAGGCAGAGTGGTCTATATGACGCAGGCACCCCATCCGGTTTCCCCTCCTTTTTAAGAAACACAAGTTTAGCTATCTTCCGGATGTGTGGAAATTCTCCATTCTCAAAAGCTTGGTTTATAACATCCAAGATTATTTTTGGGTGGACGTCAGATGCAATTCTGACCGCTTCTGATGGGAGACCCATCCGGTCCTGTACTTTTCTTCATCTTTAGCTTTCTCCGTGCAGTCTCTAGTTCTGCCCTAGTGAATGGTAGAAATTCTTGTGGTTGTATGGACTTACGGTTTGCTCGCTCGTGAAACGGGAAAAGCTCCTTAACTTTGGTGGTGACAGTTTCTGCAGTAATGGTGGGCACCATTCGACCAAACTTTTTGGTTACAATTTTATAGGCATCTCTCCATGGATCTTGTTCTATCGTGCTGCAGAACTTTTGCCAACAATTCCTCTTTGATTTCAGTATAGTCGTTCTCATGTTCTTCCTTGCACATTTCAATTCATGTTGGATAGATGTATATATATATCTACTTGACCACGGGTACGCCGGTTCTCTCGCAATAATTTTCTTCTAGCGCAGTTGTAACATCTGCGCAGTTCTGGAATTTCCGGTGTCCACCAGTACACGCCTACTTTCCTGCCTCGTCTGCCAGTCTTTAGTACCTCCTCACATGCCTTCCTAGTCGCATCTACTAGTTGTGCTGGCGTTGTAATACGACATGGATCCAGATGACGCTGAATTGCACTGCGAAAAGTTTCTTGTTTGGATTCACCTATGCGACAGCTCCTATTTCCAATTTTATTCTGTTCTACTCTCCTATTTGACTGATTTCTTGTCACCTCGAACATAATATAGCGATGATCACTAAGGCTTTCGTTGTCTAGAACTTCCCAGTTCCGAAGCAGGTTAACAATTCATTCGGAGCCAAAAGTAACATCGAGGAACGTAATTACCTCTTTCATAGGTTGGTATCTGCCCTACATTTAAACTATTAAGATTTCAGGATGCAGCCCAGCCTGCAAGAATTTGTCCTCTGTTGTCCAGTATTTCACCTCCCCATAACGAGAACTTTGAGTTGAAATCTTTATATATATATATATATGTATATATATATATATATATATATATATATATATATATATATATATATATATATATATGTATATATATATATATATATATATATATATATATATATATATATATATATATATATATATATATATATATATATATATATATATATATATATATATATATATATATATATATATATATATATATATGTGTAACAAAAATTTACTGCAAGCAACCTAATGTTACAAGAGTTTTTACGAAGACACGTCATTCGTAATATTAAAATTAAAGGCGAACAACATCGGCAAATACTGCAGCGGCTTCGGAATATCCTTTTACACAGCAAAAATAATACGTCCGATCAAATTTTTAACGCCAATGAAACCGGGCTTTTATAGATGCCAAGCAAACTTTTGTGACTAGAATGGAGAAGAGTAAAAGTGGTTTCAAGGTGGCAAAAGATCGCATTACGCTTTTTCTCTACAGCAATGCCTTAAGAAAACGTATTTTAAAATCTCTCATATTTAATAGTTCGTTCCGGCCACGAGCTTTAAAAGGTGTCAATGTAAAGGCGCTTCCAGGTTGGCAAATAAGAAGGCCTGGGTTACGACTTCATTATTCAACGAGTGGTTCGAAAGATGTTTTATTCTAGAGATCAAACAGTTGTGGGAAATACTTTCGTAATCGACGCACAACTTTGTATGGTCCATCAGACGGGGATTGTAATCCGGTCTTAACTTTATCCACTCTTACAAAGACATATTCGCAATTTTCCAAAGATTTTGGAACATATATCCTTTTGAGTGCTTATGTGTCTTGTTGAGGTAGGAATAAGATTTTCCATACAATTGCGCAATTGATCAACTACAGAATCAGTTGTTGGTAAAGGTGGAAGAGGACTTTCTACGAAAAACTCACCGGGTAGTTTAATGGTTTGTCCATAAACTAATTCCGCTGGTGAGCATTTCAGATCTTCTTTTACCGTAGCGCATATTCCTAGTAAAATAATTGGTATTTCAAAGCTCCATTGGCTTGTATTACCTCGGGCTCTAAGGGCAGATTTTAACTGCCGGTGGAAGCGTTCGACCATACCGTTTGCTTGAGGATGATATGCAGTGGTTCGTATACGATTCGATCCGAGGAGTTTCGTCAACTCTTTAAAAAGTTTAGATTCGAATTGCGTTCCTTGATCGGATGTAATTGTCAATGGGACACCGAAACGCGAAACATAATTATGAACAAAAGTGGTCGCAATAGTAGATTCAGGCCACCGAGTAAAACGATCAACACATGTGAGTATATAATTAAAATTATTTGAAGTTGGTAAAGGTCCAACTATATCTATATGGATATGTTCGAAACGAGAATTAGGTATTTTAAATTCACCTAATGTAGACTTAGTGTGTCTGTGAACTTTCGAACGTTGGCATGATAAACAAGTTTGTGCCCTATTATTGACATCTTTGTTTAAACTAGGCCAAAAATACGAGCAGAAATCAATTTACGGGTTGCACGAACCCCTGGATGTGAGATATTATGTAAAGCATCAAATATTATTTACGAAGAGGAGCTGTGATATATGGGCGATTATTCCCTCTGGCAACTTCGCAGTAAAGCTCAAAACCCGGAAATTTAAAAAGCTCTAACTTCAAATTGGAGTTAGTATGACGTCCGGAACCAGAAAGTAAATTCTGAAGTTCTAAGTCAGCTTTTTGGGCAGAGACAATTGACTGATAGTCAAAACTATCAACGGATGATAAAACTGAGGTATCATCACCAATGCGGGAAAAACAATCCGCTACAGTGTTCTCATTACCAATCACATGTCCGTAGTAAATTAACAAATATAGTCCAAGTGTCTCGATACTCTAGGACTATGTTCAGTCTTAGACTGAATTGCTCTAGTCAGAGGCTTATGGTCGGTGTAAACTCTTAACTCTCGACCTTCTTAAAAGTAACGGAAATCCTTGATAGCTAAGTAAATTGCTAACAGCTTTCAATAGAATGCGGAATACTTAAGTTCAGCATTCGTTACCTTTGGAGAGAAATATCCTAACGGCTCCCAAACATTATTATTATATTGTTGTAAAACCGCGCCAACAGCTCAACAGTAAGCTGACGCTACTAAAATGTCGTCAATATAGATGAAAACAAAATCTAAATCACGAACAATTTCGTTAATGAAACGCTGAAACGTTTGTGCGGCATTACGTAAACCAAATGGCATACGTTTAAATTCAAATAACCCAAACGGGGTTACAATTGCCGTCTTATAACTATCTTCAGTAGCAACCGGAATCAAATGATAAGCTCTGACACGGTCGATTTTCGAAAATACAGATTTACCATTAAGGTTCATAGAAAAGTTTTGAATGTGGGGAATTGGATAGCGATCCGGTATCGTAACCGCATTAAGTCGCCTATAATCCCCACAAGGCCTCCAGTCTTGGTCTTTCTTCCTGACCATGTAGGGGGAACAAGAAACTGAGGATGCCGATGGTCGACAAATCCCCAACTCAACCATGTGCTGAAACTTGTTCTGTGCTACTTTATGGCGGACAGAATCGAGTCTTCGTGGTCTAGACACTGGCAAACGACCTTCAGTACATAAGGTACGTTGTGTAAGGAATAATATAACGGGAGATAACACCCCCTTTTTTTTCTTTTTGCTTTCCGGATCATAGTCGAATATATAACCTCGTGGCGAAAAGGACGCTCTATTGAGGCGTGGATTTAAAAGTGAGAGGATTGCAGAGGAACGGTGGACGAGAAAAACCAAACTGAGCCGTACCAAACCACAACAAAAATTATAATATTCGAAATTCATAAGTTTCCGCAACCCAACGCTGCTGAATTTCGGAAACATTTCATACTCAAGGACAGCGAGGGAACGGTGGACGAGCCGCAACTAACGGTATCTACCGCAACGAATAGTAAAAACAGCGTGAGTTTTAACTAAAGTTTCTTTGCTTTTTCACATGATCCAACACCTTTAATAAAATTTGGTTATATGTAACGTAATTTTGGTGGAATCATTTTACGTTACGTTACGTTAAAACTAATCAAGTTACGTTAAAACTTTAATATTGTAAAATTTTGTTTTTGACACAAGTTCCGTAGCTTTCCACTTCAGAAATTTAATATTCTCCCGCGTCTATATTTAGTACCATTCAACTAACAAGAGATCTTATACATATATGGTTAGTAGCCATCCTATATACAAATCTTATATGATTTTTGGGTTTTTTGAAAAATAAAGGCATGCTATTTAAAGTTTCGTTGTTGATCGATAATGTCCCAGGTCACAAGCTCTTTTCGGAACACCCTAACGTTAAAGTGGTCTTCTTGCCATCCAATACAACTTCTATTCTGCAGCCACTCGGCCAGGGAATAACTGCAACTTTTAAGAATATTACCTAATACGTTCATTTAAATATATTTTAAGAAAAATGGATGAAAATGAATTGCTATCTGTTGTTGATGTATGGAAAAAGGTTTTAATCCTGGACTGTATAAAACATGCATGTGTGGCTCGATTTCGTTAAAATTGTAGACACTGCTGCAGCAAATGTGACCGGTGTTCACCAAAATAATCAACTTGGGCATTATTTTGCAACCTCACTATTGAAGACATAAATGAAATAATTGCTGAACGACTGGTTAATGAGGAGGAGCTGCTAGAAATAGCACAAGAAACAGTAGATGTAGACGACCGCAGCGACGAGGATGAACCTATTACTTTATCAGCTAATATCATTTTGGAAGGACTACAATAGGCAAATAAATACGAAGATCATTTCATGCTGAATGATCCGATGACTGAAAGTTCCACCAAATTTAAATCGGAATTGAATTCTTTTATGGGCCGTTACAATGAAATTTATACGGAATTATCGAAAACCAGTATGCAGCGAAATATTATATAAAATATAACAGAATTTATAGTAAAAATAACGCAACCAGCTAGTACGAGTAAAATTGTGCCGAAAATTTCCTAGATTTAGAAAAAAAGGAATTGCGGAAAGTATTAGTGTCGATTTTTACCCAAATTCGACACTAATACTTTCCGAAAATGAATCGGACTAACCTGAAATAAAAATTGATGGTTCCAAAATTTGTGATATTTTTGTTAAAATTATTTATTTTTTTTGTGATTGACATCTTGTCCATTTTTCAGAATAGCAATCTGGAATGCGAAAGGGCTCATGCAACACATTCCAGAAATAGAAATATTTTTAAATACAAAAAAAATCGACATTTTCCTAATATCCGAAAGCCATTTTGTTAAATCTTCATTTGTTAAAATCCGGGGTTATATCTTATATCATTCCATCCATCCAGCGGAAAGAGCAAGAGGTGGCTCGGCATTACTAATAAAAGAAAATATAAAACACTATGTAGAAACAAAAATCGAAGAAGAATCAATGCAAGTCGCTACTGTAAGGATTCACATTAAACACAGACAGCTTACTGTCTCTGCAATATACTGTCCTCCCCGGCATAACTTGAAAAGGGAGGACTACATTAAACTATTTAAATCACTAGGACGTGATTTTATTATTGGAGGTGACTTTAATGCGAAAAACACCTATTGGGGATCTAGACTTACGACGTCAAAGGGTAAAGAATTGGTCAGACATCAAAATGTGAATTTTACTCTGGGTGTTCTCCAACATACTGGCCAAGTAACGAAGCTAAGATACCGGACCTAATAGACTTTTATGTAGCAAGAGGTATATTAAAGAACTACATTCACATTGAAAACAGCAACTCTCTAGTATCGGATCACTCACCGGTTTTCATGACTGTCAGTGAAACGGTAATTCAAAGGGAAAGTGCACCCAGATTAACAAATTCAAAAACAAACTGGGATCTCTTTCATAAATTAATGGAGGAGAAAATCAATCTCCAGGTACCGATAAGAAATTCTCGATAGTTGAAAAACAAATTGGAACAACTCAATGAAGTAATTCACTATGCTGCGTTGGCAAGTACCCCCACTTTACAAAATAAGAAGACGCTAAGCGTATCCTACCCAATGGAAGTTAGAGAATTGGTAAAAGAAAAGCGACGGACTCGTAAAACCTGGCAAATTAATCGAACACCGGAGAATAAAACAATTCTTAACAATCTATGTAACAGTCTTAAATCTCTTCTTAAAGAAGTTAAAAATGAAATAATCAACAGATATTTAGTTAGCCTAACTGATGAAAAAAATTCTGATTATTCACTGTGGAAGGCGACGAAGGAACTTAAAAGATCAAAAATTCAAGTACCTCCACTTAAAAAGGATGATGGGACCTGGGCAAGAGGTCACAAAGAGAAGGCTGATTTGTTTGCGGAGTATCTCCAGGAAACCTTCCAACCGCTACCAAGACAAACTGCCAATGAAAATATAATGCCAATTCACAAGCTAGATGAGTTTGATATACAACCAGTAACTCTCAAAGAACTAAAAGAAGAAGTGAAAAGTAACATGAATGTTAAGAAAGCCCCAGGGTATGACTTGATTACTTGCCAAATTATCAAAGCTCTACCAGACAAAGGATTTCGTAAGCTACTTCACATAATCAATGCAACCTTTCGGTTAAAATATGTTCCGCATCAATGGAAAGTAGCAGAAGTTATCATGATACCGAAACCTGATAAACCACCTAACGATAAAATATCATACAGGCCAATTTCTCTGCTGCCAATTATGTCAAAAGTTTTTGAAAAATTATTACTAAAGAGACTTAAACCAATAATTGAGGACCGACAACTAATTCCTCCACATCAATTTGGATTCAGAGAAAAGCATTCTACAATTGAACAGGTGCATAGAATAACAAATATAATTGAAAGAACGTTAGAACATAAAAAAGTATGCTCAAGCATATTCCTGGACGTCGCGCAAGCATTCGATAAAGTTTGGCACAGTGGTCTGGAATACAAACTGCATAGAGATCTGCCGAGGCAATTCTACGCCATTCTAAGATCTTAATTATCCAATAGACATTTTCGAGTGAAATATGAGGATGAATACTCTGAGCTAATGAAAATCTCTGCCGGTGACCCGCAAGGGAGTGTATTAGGACCAATCCTGTATTTACTATATACAAGAGACATACCAACCACAAATGAAGGAATCATAGCCACCTTTGCAGATGACACAGCAATTATGGCAATTGGAAGTAATGTCGCCGATGCAACGAGCAAACTCGAGAGGATGACCAATGCGGTTTATAACTGGACAAAGCGTTGGCGAATCAAGCTTAATGAGACAAAATCCACGCATATTAACTTTTCATATCAAAAGGCTTACCTATCGAAATTAACTCGCGACACGTGCCATATGCAAATACAGCTAAATATCTTGGCATGACCCTCGATGCCAAGCTCAAGTGGAGAGAGCATGTCAAAAAGAAAAAAGAAGAACTTAACATAAAGTTCAGAAAAATGTATTGGCTCATAGGTAGAGGCTCTGAGCTTACAATTCATAATAAGCTGCTGCTATATCGGCAAATTCTGAAACCGATATGGGCCTACGGTATACAACTCTGGGGATGTACCAAGCAAACAAACGCCAAAATGATACTTACGTTTCAAAACAAGGTTCTTCGTAGCATTGTCAATGCTCCGTGGTACATAAGAAATGAAGTCCTTCATAGGGACCTTCGGATGGAATACATCAAAGATGAAATAAAAAAGCATGCCACAAAACATGAAATAAGGCTCCAGGAACATGGAAACTCGTATATTCGTCATATGATAGAGAACCCTATTGTTGAAAGAAGACTCCAAAGAACGAGCCCACTTGACCTAGTGAACTTACCAAATTAAAATTAGTAAATAGGTTTAATTAATTATGGGACTAACCAGTGGGTTACATCCCAACAAAAGTGAATTGTAATAGAAACATATTATAAAAATTTGTATTTGAAAGAAAAATTGCTAGATAAGCGCAGTCTCAGTCGTAATAAAATAAAGCAAAAAAAAAAAATCTTGTCCATATTTATATAAAAATAATTTTTGTTTTTAGTATTTTTCATTCATTAAAATTGAGCCAAAAACTTTCAATTTTATATTAATTCTTATGGAACGTATCAAAATCTTTACCCCTTAAAGAAGCTCGATAAATTTAAGAGGTCATTCATTTCATTATTTAGGATGCTTTGATAATACAAACCTTATATCTTTACACATTGTTCAGTTTCAAATAAAACGCATTGCGATACAGTTAAACATAAGAAGATAACAAAGCCCACTATTTATTAGCCTACATCTTACATGTTGCATTTTTCGAAATACTGTCCAAAATGGCTCTCATTTCCTTCTTCGGTTTCGAATAATAAATTTTCGGGATGATATCAGTTTCAAATAAACTTAATACACATATTTTTTTATCAATACTTAATGACTTGGCGTCCGTATTCCTATACATAACTTCTGTGTTCTGAGGTGTACAGAATTTGGTAATATTCAAGTGTGCTAGTTGTTTAGTACGATTAACTCTTAATATTGGATTTTTGTGAAATTGGACAAAGGATAATTTTTGTAGCAATCGATCGTCCTGCAACTCAAAATCTATATCAGTTATTCGATTATCTACCAAATTTAATTCAATTGCATTGACATTGAACTGGGATGGGTATGGAATTATCGGCATTGATTCAAAATTTTGGTTGGAGCAATCAATGTTAATACGATCAAGCAAAGGATTGTAATAGCATTTACACTTTTCTATACAATTATCGGTAAATGTAAACTTGTAAGTTAGCTCCAAATTATAATTAACTTTAAATATAATCACCGAGTTATATTCTTTGATATATAGTTGAAGATTGTTAAGTTTACCATCCCAATACATCATTAACAGCTCCGGTGCGATCGCACAATTTTTTGCTGGCCAGAAGGCGGTATCCATATAAATAATTGCAGTAGTATTTATTTGGGGTGATTGTCCAGTTGTAAAATTTTCAGAATTTATTAGATTCTCCAGCTTACTTATATTTATTTTAAACGGGATACTGTAGATTATTATATCTAACGGTGTCGACCGATTTATTTGTTCCAACATGTCAAATAATTCAATATTCCATAAATTTGAATGTTCAGAAAACCATAATTTTCTGACATTTGTATTTTTTAATATCGACCTTAACATTGTTAAATCTCTGACGGTTACTCCATTAAAATCTACCACGGTGTTTTGTAGAAGTGCTAGATTCTCAAGTTCGCTAAAAATATTTATTCAATTACATTACAGATTCGTGCATCTATCGTAAAATACTCACTTTGAATACAAAAAATCATCGTCTCCGACTTTGAAAAATTCAAGGTTGTTGTTTGTGACAAAAACGTCCGAATCAAGAAGTTTAATTTTATTGTTTTTAAGTTTAAGTTGTCTTATTTCAGACAAACCATTAAAAAGGTTTTTCGGAATCGATTTCAGATTTAAACTGTTGAGGGAGATGTCGTTTAAATTGGGAAGCCCTTGGAAAACATCTTCGTGTAAAATTAAGTTTCCTCGTGATTTTTCGAATTTGATTACTTGCAATTGTTTATTATGTTCAAATAAATTTGGAACATTTAACGCATTGTAATCGTCGAGATCAAAATTTAGAAAGTTAATAAATATGAAATTTGGAAATTTTATTAAATTAGTTTTTGTGAAATTTAATATTTTTATGTTCGATCCATGAATTTTCTCTATGGTATTACTGACAAAATTGGTAAAATTAATTTGAAACGTGTTGTCGAAATCTACTCCACAACACTGAATTTCTCGTAAATATGATGTGTTCGTAAATCCGAAATTTTGAAACTTTAGATATTTGAATTTCGCAAACTCAAAATTTTTAAAGAATATATTTGTATCCACTAGACCGTAGTCAAAGCTTTTAATTATGAGAGCGTTAATATTTGTAAAATTCAACCGAAGCGCTTCTATCAAATACCTCAATGATACCTCATTAAAATTTTTATGATCAGTTGCATTATTAAAACAATTGACAAACACAAGTTGAAGTTTAAAATAAGGAGCAAAATTCTCAAAATTATGTTCATTTTTCAACTTAACCAATGAGTTGAATCCAAAGCATTCCACTATTATATCACTTCGAGGTTTTGATTGAATTTTTATAATTTCTCGTCCACTAGTACCATTTTCACGAATTATATGTTGATAGTATTGAGTAAAAGCCACGGGAGCACACACCACAAGTATTATGCCCAATGTAGTATAGCAATTCATTTTATAATGACACTGACTGACTGAGGACCTGTACAGTTCATTTTATAAATTAATTTTCTAGAAACTACTTAAATTATATTTTTTGATACTTCGAATTAAATAATCATTATGGAGACAGGATATGGCATAATTTCATGGGTTAGTAAACGCACTCAGAAATATATTGCATACATGCATATCGCAATACTGCTGTTTTCATTCAATTAATTTTTTACTTAATAAACGAAATCACATTGTTTCTAATTGCAATCAAATATAATGATAGAATTGTTAGTGATTTTGATGCTTTGGTTCCAGTTCGATAAGTAAACTACACAAAGAGTAAATAGTTTAATTTTTATATATTCACAATTTGACTCGAATCAATTTAAGATATCGTCACCTCAGTACTTAAGTGTTACAAACGCGTTTTTGCCATTTTTGAGTTAGAACCCACATCTAGCTGAAAAAAAATACTCTGTCGATTGATATTTTCAAAATTCCAATATCTCAATTTGATCAAAAGATATAAGTGTCACATATGTTATAAACGTTATCCGTAGTACCAAAAGCTAGTACTTATCTGTTACATAAACCAATCATAACGGAATGACACTATTTTGTACTAAATAATTTATAAAATAAAAACAAAACTTAAGTGTTATATATATACAATCAAAATACAAAAGTTAAACAAAATCTTGAATGATACAAACATACAATGAACATCGACCAAATTACAAACGGATAAATTAAGTTCAGGACTTGAATGATACAAAAATACAATGAACATCGACCAACTTACCAACGGATAAATTAAGTTTAGGACTTGAATGATACAAACATACAACATTTCCAACTGAAATATAACTGTTTAAATTTATTTATTATTGAAAATGAAAAATAAATTCAATTTTAGTGTTTAAGCAAAGCGATCCTAAATAAAGAAGCCGCAATGATTGACCCTTTAAATTTATCGAGCTTTTTTATGGGGTCTAGATTTTCATACACTCCATAAGAACTAATGTAAAATTGAAGATTTTTGGCTCAACTTTAATGAATGAAAAATGCTGAAAACAAAAATTATTTTTATATCAAAATTTAAATCAAACATTTTCATATAATATATATGGAAATCAAATGAAAATACGAATTATTTTAATAGTTATGATAAAAATAAAAACGGTTTGATTTATTCAATTTTTATACATGTAAGTTAACACCATCAGTAATGTTGAATGAGCACAACGTGCTTAAGTAACACCAACGATAATGCGGATTCAGCACAACGTGACTACCGAGACACGCGAAGACCAAATATGCTGATTCTCCATAAATATATTACAAATTAATATATCTTTTCCAGACTATTAGAATAAGAATTTCTCATATTACCTTTTGCAAACTAAGATAATTTTATTTTGATATAAAACCATGTAATTTTTAGTATAACTTTAGTTTTAGATTGGATTTTATTGAATAAAGTGTTTTTTTTAAACCAAATTCCATTCGAACTCATTAAGTGGCGCCGAAACAGACGAACCATCAGGAATAATTCTAAGTGCACAAAATTGTAGCAAATTCTATACTACAATTAGTGTAATAATAACAGTGAACAGTGCAGTGATCGCAAACGTACCGCAGTAGGCCGTTTGTGAAAATAAAAACGAATAGCCAAAAAGGAAAAACTACGTTCCGTCCGACGCACGCCCGATTGGTATTGTCTTGTGCACAGTCCCGGAGTGCACCCTCTACATGAAGATTGAGATAATAATTTTCTTGTAAGTGAAAAATAAAAATTAAAATTAAAATTTAATTACACAAATCTAGTGTAAAATAAAAATTACAATTAAAATTAAAATTACACAAATCTAGTGTAAAATAAAAATAAAAATTAAAATTTAATTACACAAATCTAGTATAATTAAATAATAAAATTATAAAAATAATAACCAGGTTTTCGAAACCTTAATAAGAAGTCTACTTGAAAAATAAAATAATTTAAAAACCATGGCAGATTTAGAAATAATTAAAACTACATTAAAGGAAATCACTGGAGCATTAAATGCCCAGATTGAAATGACCAAGAAAATCGAAAGACGATTGGACAAGCTGGAAAATCCTGTGATTTTAACAACACCTACAACACTAGTTACTCCGAAAAATGAGGAAGAATTAAAAGAAATAAGCCGGTTACCCGATTCCGTCAAAGAATTACAAACATTTGATGGAAATTCCACCCAATACTTATCATGGGTGCACGGAGTGGAAAATATACTACGAGACTACGAAATCCTACGAAACAAACCAATATACCGCGCAATACTTCAACACATTCGGCAGAAAATTCGTGGAAATGCCGACTCAGCGCTTATATCCTAAAATATTTTCAATGAAGAATGGGCGGCAATAAAAAAATGTCTGTCGTTACATTACACCGACAAACGCGACCTTCGCACATTGGAACATCAATTAAGTACGTTATCACAGAGAAATATGACAGTAGACGAATTTTACGCTAATGTAAACCACCAATTCTCCTTGATTGTCAACAAAATCAAGACGGAGGATTACACATTAGAAACAATTAACGTGTTAGTAGAAACATATCGGAATCGAGCACTGGACGTGTTCATCCGTGGAGTAAATGGAGAACTGGCCAAGATGCTGATCATTCAAAAGCCTGCTACGTTACCCGAGGCATACGCATCCTGCTTGGAAATTCAAAACCTGAATTTCAGGAACATGGCCATCCACAATAGAAGCATTAACAATGTTGTAACTGCTCCGATAAACCAAATTTCGTATACTCATGCATTACCCAAAAGTAACAATGCATTATCAATTCAAAGGAGAAACAGGGCATACAACATTCAACACCAAAACTACAGTAGCCCTTTTGGTAACCAGAACTCGAACAACTTCCAACCACCAAGGCCAAGCTACCCTAAACCACCAACACCGATGGAAGTTGACCCATCAATACAAACACGGCAAGTGAATTATATCAACCGCCCCACTCCTCAGGATAATATGATGACAAAACGAGAACATTCTCATATCCACGAGCCCAGAAAACAACAAAGAATCAACCACCTAGAGACACAACTGGAGGAAGACCATTATAACCAATTAGCTTACGACAACACCGAAAACGAGGTATCCAATGACGAGCTAGAAATTGAAGATAATTCAGAGGTAAATTTTATGATGGAAGCCTCTCTAGCGTACCATACCTAGAGTACCGGCTCAAAAACGGGAATACACTCAAGTTCCTCATCGATACAGGAGCCAATAAAAATTTCATAAAAACAGAATTGGCCGTTAATGCAAAACCAACCAAGAACTAATTCCAAATTAGATCAGCGGGAGGGGACATCAAAATCAGTAAAAAAATTAGTGGACCATTTTTTAAAAGCATTGGCATCGACAATACCATCGATTTTTTTATTCTGCCAGGATTGAAATCATTTGATGGCATCATTGGAGATGACACATTAAAGGAACTAGGGGCACTTATCGATCGAAAACACAATGAATTGATCATTACACCCAACATACACATTCCATTAAAAGAAAAACCGTCGTGCCAAGTGAATAATATAGAAGTTCGGGATAGTCATCTTTCACCAGACACAAAAAAAATATTGCACACAGTCATCTCGAAATTCACAATGCTCTTTGGACCCGTTCATAATTTCGAAACCATCGATACCGAGGTACGCACTGAAATCAAAACCACCAGTGAGGAGCCGATATACACCAAATCATATCCGTATCCATACAATATGAGGCAGGAAGTGGACAAGCAAATTGCTCAACTTCTCGCAGATGGGATTATATGACCTTCCAAAAGTCCCTATAATTCCCCGATTTGGATTGTGGAAAAGAAATTAGACGCTTCACAAATAAAGAAATATCGAATGGTAGTAGACTTCAAGAGGTTGAATTCGGTGACAATGGCAGATTCCTTCCCCATTCCAGATATTTCAAATACAATAGCGAATCTAGGCAATTCCAAATTTTTCACAACTATTGATTTAACGTCAGGATTCCATCAAATCAAAATGAAGGAAGCCGATATTCCGAAGACTTCGTTTTCAACAATGAATGGGAAATTCGAATTTCTAAGGCTCCCGTTCGGATTAAAAAATGCACCCGCAATCTTTCAACGGATGATTGATAATGTCCTGAAAGAATTCATTGGAGAACTATGCTACGTGTACATAGATGACATTATTATCTTTGGAGGGAGAACAGCAGAAGAACATCTAGCCAACGTCGAGAAAGTTTTTTCGAAATTGCAGAAAGCCAATTTACGTGTAAATCTCGACAAAACAGAGTTTCTAAAGACAGAAACGGAATTTTTGGGTTATTTAGTAACAAACATGGGCATCAAGCCGGATAAAAAAAAGTACAGGCCATTCGAAACATCAAGAAACCCGAGAACTTGAAAGATCTCAAATCTTTCCTGGGGCTTGCATCGTATTATAGGCGATTTATCCGAGATTTTGCACTTATAGCAAAGCCACTTACTAACTTAACGAGAGGAGAAAATGCGCAAATCAAAGCATCGCAATCCAAAAAAGTTAAGATTGAACTAAGCCAAAAAGAGTTAGAAGCATTTCGCAATATCAAAGAGCTCCTGTCCCCAAAGGAGATACTGATTTTTCCAAATTTCGACAAGCCTTTTCTGCTAACTACTGACGCTTCTTCATCCGCCATCGGTGCTGTATTATCTCAAGGAGAGATCGGAAAAGACCGGCCAATTACATACATCTCCAGATCCTTGAATAAGACTGAAGAGAATTACGCAGCGAATGAAAAAGAGATGCTAGCCATAATATGGGCACTGGATAACCTTCGCAACTACTTATATATTGACAGACTACCCGCAAAATCAAAATATTGACAGACCATCAACCACTAACGTTTACGTTGAGCAATAGGAACAACAATGCCAAATTAAAAAGATGGAAAGCTCGATTAGAAGAATACAACTATGAGCTTATCTACAAACCGGGCCATACTAACAAAGTAGCGGACGCCCTGTCAAGACTAGAACTCGAAGCAAACACATTGTCTACCACTGGAACCATTCACAGTGCGGAAGAGGATTCTACCGACTTAGTGCGATACTGTGATGTACCCATCAATGTCTTCAGGAACCAGCTGATCTTCCAAAATGGTCAGGACATTTATGTTTATGAAGAGCCGCATCCCGCTTACCACAGACACTACATTAGTCGGCCAGAACTAAATAAAGAAATTTTAGGCAGGATTTTACGGGAACGATTGCATCCAACCATCATCAACGGAATCAAAATACCAGAAGAATATATTCAACTTCTGCAAGAAGTATTTAAAGAAAGTTTTTCTACCTTCAAAATACGCTTAACGCAGAGAATTGTTGAAGACATTCGGAATGAAGAAAATAAATTCTCCATCATAAAAGAGGAGCACAAGCGGGCACATAGGAACCACATGGAAAACAGAAAACAAATCTTGGAAAGTTATTATTTTCCAAGGATGGCCAGCTTGATCAAAAAATACACGCAAACATGCGAGGTATGCAACACAAATAAATACGATCGGCATCCTTATCGTGTTGCTCTTCAACAAACGCCAATTCCAACATATCCTGCAGAAATTCTTCATATGGATATAATGGAGATCAAAAACGAAAAATTTTTAACATGTGTCGACAAATTTTCAAAATTTTTTCGTATCAAGAACAAATCAATTTTGCACGTACGAGACAAAGTTATCAAAGCGATACACTACTTCACCGCACCTCGCATACTTGTGATGGATAACGAGAGAAGCTTTGTGAGTCCCGTCGTAACGGATTACTTAAAAACCTTAGGTATCCAAATCTACCTAACACCTTCACAACGAAGTGAGGTAAATGGGGCGATCGAGCGTGTCCATTCTACCGTACTGGAAATAGTTAGATGCCTCCAGAACGAATACAGAGAACTGTCTACAAAGGAACTCATCAACATTGCGGTGGACCGATACAACGATTCAATACACTCGGTTACCCAACGAAAACCAAACGACATCTTTTTTGGTAGAATTGAGAGAACCAACTATCAAAATCTGGTAGATTTCAAGACAAAAATTCACGAGGATCTGATTGAAAGACTACGCAAAAATCAAGACGCCACCATTACAAAGGAAAACAGTAAGAGAATCGATCCAAAGGCCTATGAAATAGGCGATACCATCTATACGGCAGTGAAACAAATCCAACGAAAAGATAAACCGAAATTTCGACAAGAAACAGTGGCACCAGAATACAATGTCACTGTAACAACTACTTCTGGAAGGCGCATCCACAAAACCCATATCAAAAACCTACCACAATAATTACCCACTATTATCACAATACTTACAACAACCTTTCCCTCTCTTCTTTTCTAGTTCCTGGCTCTGGCGTTTTACTATGCCACTGAGCATCTACGAATACAATACTCCACTAGTAAAAATAAAACAAGGAAATGGACGAATAATCCAAGGGAGTTTCAAGTTGATTCATGTCATCAACCTGAAGGATTATGAGGAAATCATGAATCGAATAACACCATCGATCACCCGAATTCATCAAGACAACACCCTTCAACCACAATTGATCCATCAAGCGAAAGTAATAACACAGCTGATTTCAGAACTAAAAGGCCACTCACGCGCACAAAGATCAATAAACTGGATCGGTAGCGCCTGGAAGTGGATAGCAGGATCACCCGATGCTACTGATTGGGACCAGATAATGACCAGCCAAAACAAGATAATTAGCAACAACAATCAACAGTACAGGATTAACAAAGGTCTGACAAATACAACTCAACAATTGCTTGCAGAATACAACAAAATTATTGACCACTTACACAACGAATCAGATGAAAAACTTCACCAAGTCTTGTTCAATCGACTCACAATTCTCAAAGACGAAATATATGAAATAGTCCGAGCTGTCCAGTTAGCCAAAGGAAACATCGTCAACACTAATTTGTTGAGTAAAGGTGAAATTAATCGTTTAATCGTGGAAATTGAAACCCTGCCGTAAGCCAACGAGATAGAGGCAATCGAATATGCGGAACCAATGATGATCATGAAAGAATCAACTCTCCTTTACGTCCTCTCAATGCCAAAAACTAGCAGACAAGACTACAATCACATCATCATAAGATCAACCTCCAATCATAAGAAACGCATATACGTGGAATTTAATGAACTTCTCATCAGTCAGGATGAGATATTTGGAATTGTCAAAAAATACCACACATTCGGAGAAACGACCATTTGCAATCTAAGTGGGTTAAAGAAAATACTACCGGATCATTGTATCTATCAACTGATAAAAGGATGGAATGCCAAATGCGAGTACCAGTTCCACAATCAACAAATTATTGAAATCCTCAATGATCATACCATATTTCTGAGCAACTTCGATGGAAAAATTACGTATAACAGCACGAGCCAACACTTGAAAGGAAGTTTTTTGGTACAATATGCTAACGAAACGGTCCAAATCAACAATTCCACATTCGTAAGTAAGGAAGTGAAGACATTCCAAGTCTTACCATCTGTATTACGCACGAACATCACGGAGAAGGGCTTTAAAATAGATTCCGGATACCTACATAATCTATACCTAGGGAACATTGCACAATTACAAGAGTTATACAATGAACACAAGGAAGCAGCCATCATTGACGGCGGGATCATAGTCATTATTTGTGGCTTAGTTGTCATGTTTTTAATACACAGGGCGAGACTCGCTCATCGAAGGGGATTGCTGGTTTTCTCAAAGCCATCTGTCCCAGAGGAACTTCCCATTTATCAACCTGGAATTCAACCTATCCAGTTAAATTTTTGATCCACGGGACGTGGATTTTTAAGAAGGGAGGAGTTAACACCATCAGTAATGTTGAATGAGCACAACGTGCTTAAGTAACACCAACGATAATGCGGATTCAGCACAACGTGACTACCGAGACACGCGAAGACCAAATATGCTGATTCTCCATAAATATATTACAAATTAATATATCTTTTCCAGACTATTAGAATAAGAATTTCTCATATTACCTTTTGCAAACTAAGATAATTTTATTTTGATATAAAACCATGTAATTTTTAGTATAACTTTAGTTTTAGATTGGATTTTATTGAATAAAGTGTTTTTTTTAAACCGAATTCCATTCGAACTCATTAAGTTGTATATGTTATAATTGGTTCTAAACGCCGTATAAAAATATATAAAACGAGATCAATGACGTATGAACTACGAAAAAGAAACATATACTTCAGATATTGAATAAGAGATGGCACTTTATAACTTTAATAATATAAATCGTATTTATTGATATTTTAAAGCATATTGTTAATGCGATAATACGTGCACAATTAAAATATCCATACATGTTAATGAAAGTGAATACTTCAAAAATTATTTAAATTTTTTGATTTCCATTCAATTGTTATACTCGAGACAAGATGGCATTATAAAAGACAGCAGTTGTTAAACTCGATACAAGATGGCATCATAAAAGTCGTTACGATTTTTGACAGTGTGAATTTTTAAAACAATTTTAAGTATTTGAATTGTTTTTTTTAATAAAATACATTTATTAAGACACAAACAACATTTAACAACAAAACGGTAACTCTTTAGCTTCGTTCACAGATTAGTATTCAATGGTTTCAATTTTGTTTCATTAAATGAATTATCATGACTATGAGGACGATTCACCTCAGTTGGATATGAAGCATTCATGTATGGTTTTCTTCAACATATATATTTATTTATTGTGTTGTCTAAATTCTGTTTTAAGACATTGTCATGAGAACATTTAAATGTCAAATCGACTTTTTGGCTGAAAATAATTCTTAGCGACAATTTAATACTTGCATGACTGTCCGTTTAAAAATAAAACGGTACCTATAGCTTCGTCAACATACATTTATTTTCAATTCATATAAAAAATTCATCAATTCAATCAAACATTTTCTAATTTAAATTAATATGACGACATTGTAAACTTTCCAGTTCAATTGAATATGAATTATTTATATGTGATTTCGTTAAACAGATGCAGCTATTGGAATTCTGTTTACAGCTATTGCCATGTGCACATATATACGTATGACAGATTTTTTGGCCGAAAAAGTAATAAGAAGACAGTGGATTTTAAAACTTATTTTGATTCCAAAACATATATGAAGAAATCACTTGCACGAGAGTAAAAATTCTTCAGAGATCTTCCATATTTATATAGAAATAATAACTTCACATTGGCTGAAATTAAAATAATTGTTCAAAGTCCCACCTCCAAGCCCATCAAAAGACATCTACGAAAGAACATTTACATTGGTGATCAAACAGAAATTCAAACACAGCATTTTTGGCCGAAAAACGAAATTTCCATTACACCGTATATTGAATTTAACAGTGGAAATTCAAAACATATGACTTCCTCGACATATTGCAATATAATACAAGCTAATAAATGATTTTAAACAGTCGGTATCGTATCATGTCTCATCGACTCAAATGCGACCCAAATATTAATTATTTATTAATGGAATTCGTCTAGACAATGACGAACTATCGAAGAACCGACGAAGAACTATCATTTTGTGTGGTTGTATTATATTTTGTGACAATATCAACATTATTCCCTCACGATGCCGAAATCTTATTTTACGGCAGTTGCATAGATGCACAAAACACATTTTTAAAACTTCAATAATCGCCCGTCGAGTCATACTAACTAAAAATTGATAATAACATCAATATTATTGGCTAGTTTCATGTCCTTTTTCGAGAACTTCTAATGGAAGTGGTATGTCGTATTACTTTTCAATGTTTCCAACGTTCACTACTGCTCTAAGTCTAACGTCAACGACTTACATCGAGAAGATGAGTAAATTCTTCACATAATTGTAAACTGGAAACTTGTATAACCGACAACGGGACTCAATTCAAGAGTCAATATGTTAGTAATTTATATCGTTGCCAAGGAGAACGAATATTAGCGTTGTCTTACCACAGTATATCGCATGGGTAAGCTGAACGATTTGGTGAAACACTAAAAGAGAACAAAAACGATAAATATGTTGGGAACAAACAAGTAAATTCTTATCTAATTCCATGAATTAGTACAAATACACAACCAAAACACCAACAAACTAAATCACCGCAGCAGAATTATTTTAGACCCATCAATCCACACGGAACTAAAAATAGTTTGATTTAATTTGGAATTAAACACAGTGGACGATGATCTACATCAATGTTTGTAGATAACGAAGACGATCACAATCTTCAAGAGTAGTGATATTTCCACAATAATTTTAAAACCCAAAGATATAGTTGCACAAATCACATTCACATTTAACATATTTATCCACAGGCCAACAATATTAATTACTAATTATAATATAAATCTTTTATTATAATAAATAATTTATTATTGTCTACGGACGGGTATAACCTATAAACATTTTGTGAACAATTTTTGACAGCAAAAACAAAAATAAAAAATATTTTTTTTACTTTTTCTTTGCTGTACGCTGTTCAATTTTTTAGTAATAAATATGAACTGTAGAGCGATTTTATTATTTTTTAATGACGTCACAACTTATTGATGTGTTAGTAAATATGGGGTATAAACTTTTTAAGTTCAATTTCGATGATTGCGGCTTCTTTATTTAGGATCGCTTTGATGATACAAACATACAACATTTTCAACTGAAATATAACTGTTTAAATTTATTTTTTATTAAAAATGAAAAATAAATTCAATTTTAGTGTTTTAGTAACCGCCGAGGACTCCACATCACATCACAATGAGTAACAAGTAAGTTGTTTTTTTAATGTAAAACAATACAAAACGAAAAATTAAATGATGGCCATAATAATAAAACCATAGTTTAAAATATTATCTTATGTACACAAACGTCATTTGATTTTTAATATAAATTATGTTTATGATTCTACGTGAAAATCACATGCACGAGCATATCAGTTTTTGCAGTAATAAAGAAACTTTATTGTTTTCAGTTCATCTCCTGTGCCTAAAATTTCAGAAGACATTTTACAAGAAATGAAAGGAATTCTATCTGATAGTGATAGTTATGATAAGACTAACGGTATATTTTATAAGAGTGTTTTCTATAAAAAAACTAAAATTTATTCTTTAATTTTACTAGAACATGAAGTTAAAGATGCAATAGTTCATTATAATGAAAACGATGACAATATTTCTCAATTTTGGGGTGAAAAAATGGAAAATTATACAATGAGTGCTAGTGAGAACCTAATCGAAAAAATGTTTCCTACAAAACCAATTCAAGCACTTTCCAATAAGATTTCTTATGATCAAAACAACGCTGACGCATTTTCAATAGACAGGTTATTAAACAAATTTATTATTAATTTACTAAAAATTTAACAGTATTGGATTTTGCAGTAAAAATAATTTTAAGGATTGGAATTCTGATGAATCATTAGATGACCCAAATTATCAAGTTCTATCAGAATCTGATAGCAGTAGTCCAGCTGTAAAAAAAATTAAAAAAAATATCGGTAAAATTGCTAAGAAAAGTGTTGATTATAAACTAAACAACAAAGCTTCAAATATGGGTTTAAGCCCTATGGCCTCTGCAATCCAAATGGAACTAGCTACACTATTCAACACACCTTCATCAGTAATAAATACTCCACCATCTCGAAAGAGAAAGAGAAATATGGCAAGTTGGAAACGAAATATTAGAAACAATGACCGACCGACAGAAGGGTAAATCATATGTTGATCAGAAGGGAAACTTACACCCCGCGAGAGTAGTGAAACAACTTGATTGTTCTTGCGTATTTCGATGCGGTATCATGTTTAACCCTTCAAGCAGACAAACGATACACGATGCATTCTGGAAACTTGATGATAAGTCCAAAAATTATTACTATGCGCAATTTGTTAAAAAACTTCCTGCCAAGCGGAAATCGAAGAAGGTTCCAATCAAAAAGCGGGAATGTACGTATCACTATTTTCTTAAGTTTGAGGAACAACAGAATAGAGTCTGCAAAAATTTTTTTTTGGATACACTTGATATTAGTTCAAGAAGACTACAATGGTTCTTCACAAACAAACTAAATGAAACTACTGGCATTCCATGCTCTCCGATGAAGGGAAAACACGTTAAAAATAAAACACCAGATTCAAAAATTGATGAAGTAAAGAACCATATCAATAGCTTCGCTCGGGTAGAATCCCATTATTGTCGCGAGCAAACCAAAAAATAATATTTAGGTTCTAATTAATCAATTCAAAAAATGTACAACTTATATAGGGAGTGCACCGATGGAGTTCCTGTAAAAAAACATCTTTATAATAAAATATTTTATGAGAATTTTAACTGTGCCTTCCATCTTCCAAAGAAGGATCAATGCGATATGTGCTGTTTGTTTAAGACCAAAACCGAATTGGATGAAGCTGGTCAGCTTAAATATTTTCGCCATGAGCAAAATAAAGTCTATGCAAAACAAGAAAGAGATCTTGATAAAAAAAATGTGGATGAAAGTACAGCTGTCATAACATATGATTTACAAAATGTTTTTGCTCTTCCAAAAGCTAAGATATCCAACTTTTATTATAAGCGAAAATTTGCAGTGTATAATTTAACAGGACACTGTAATTTGAACAAAATTACATATTGCAGCATATGGACCGAAGCACAAAGTGGAAGAGCTGGTAATGATCTTGCAAGCGCTCTCTACAAAATACTCAAAACCGTTGTTGAAGATCTTCCAGCGATTAAAACAATCATTCTCTGGTCAGACAGTTGTGTTGCTCAAAATAAAAATCGGGTAAACACGACTATGCTACTTAAATTTTTGCAAGAAAATCAATCAATAAATTGCATTATACATAAATATTCAGAGCCTGGACACACTCAGCTTCAAGAGGTTGATTCTGTTCACAGTGCCATCGAACGTCACCTTCGTGGTATAACTATTTACAGTCCAATATCGCTATTACAACAATTAAAAAAATTGAACTATGAAAAAGTTAATTTACGGCTTATGCAGATGCAGAACAGCGATTTTTACAACTTTAACTTAGCATCACGTATATTCACACAAATGGTACCATTTTTACAAGCTAGATTGATAAAAAACGAATCCAATGATTTAGGTACAATAAACTATAAAATCAGCCTTTCTGACACTGAGCCATTTGTTAGAGTAATTTTAAATAAAAATTTTATAAGCTCGTTCCCTAAAATAGTGGCAAAACCGGTGATTTTGAATTGGGATATAAGCGAGGAAAAAAAAAGGACATTGAAAGTATGTTAAAATATATGGAGAAAATCGATGTAGAATATTACAATGCTGTTTTGAAAAGTCTTAAAAGAACTGTGCCTAAATCTAAGCCAAAAATCAATGATTTGCCAAAAAAAACTCCACGAGCTAAAAAAAAATCTAAACAATAAAAGAAAATTAATGTAGAAACTTCAGATGCCAAAAGAAATTAAATTTAATTAAATTTAATGAAATTTTATTATTAAACCAAATATCATAAACCATAAATAATGATAAGTGTTTAAGTGATACATGGAATGATAAAAACTGATACATACAATACAAATAGAAACAAAATTAAATATTTTGTGTTAACATATGCTATTAAATATTTTGTGTTACATAATTTTCAAAAATTTTAAAAACGGTTTAAAAGAGAACAACGAGGTTAACTAAAATTTTTTGTTAATAAAACGATGAAGTCTTTAACATATTTTAAGAAATTTAATTAAGATTTTCGAATTAATGTAAACCCTTACGTTTGAGACCATTCAAACTTCAAATTGAATTATCTCAATTTTAGGTTTTTGTTGTTTATAACACTTAAGTACTGAGGTTTCAAGTTGAACTGTATTTCGTTCTTAAAATCGTTTATTTTTAACCACAACGTAATTTTTTGTAATCATCTTTAACACTTGTCGCAACTACATGTTTTAAACTTTGTTCATTTGTTTGTGTTCCTCGTGTAATGAAATAGCCACGTCCGTCTATGTTTTCGTGCTCGATTGTGCATGATCTCTTCTATTCGCAATTTTATATTGTACTTCTAATCATTCTAACGTATATGCCCTATTTAATGAAGGCTAAGAGTATCTCAGACGCTTCCTTCTGTTTCGTTCTACCATCATTGCCACTGAAGATGTAGTATAGAGCACTATTATTATAATATGTAGTCTTTACCACTTATCAAGTATCTATTTAAATTTTCAGTGGGACTTATTCTGAATGTATTTGAGTTCATTCTATTACCTCTACTATACTACTGACGGACGGTTCGAAGCCCTCAAAGTGTCAAGACGTGGAAATTTGTGCTCCTATTTTTTATCAGTTTTCTCATGTTTCTCCGACGCGGTTTGCATTTAAAAAGTGTTAAAATATCGTGAGAAATCACACTTGGTGAAATTAAATATTTTGTGTATCGCGAAATTGTCTAAGTAATCATTAAATCGATTTTTTTCAATTCGGTAGAAACATGAGGAAAATGAAGTTCGTGTGGTTATAACAGTGTGTGTAATATGTAGAGTTACTTTAATCTAAAAAGTAACAGTGTAAAAATGTAGAGAAAGATGTTTCTCTACATGTTCGAACCAGAAATTGTTTTTTTAGGTTATAAGAGATAAACAAATGTCGTGCAAATTTCTTCTTAATATTTATTTGTTTTAATTTTAATTTTTGTGGCAGTGAATTATAAATTTTATGAGTGGTGTGTGTGTGTGTGTGTGACATGTGTACTACATCGAGGGAGTATATGAGGGAAAAAGGAAGGGAAATGAATCGGAAAAATCGGACCAACTACAGGATGACAATAAGAGGTAAACCGGAAGACAGCATAATTGAGAATGGTTGTATTCTGCGGTTGGATGATGGTTTATTCATGGAGCTGGTAAGTGTAGATATAAATAAATGGCTAACGATGTTTTTTAGGGAGCTTTTAGGGATGATGTCGGAAAAAGGCAATAACTTTATATTGCCATAAATGAAGTATGAATCGAATGATAAGTGCACTTTTATGTTGGTTACAGCATGGATAGGAATATATATGTGAATGTGTGTGTGGATATGTATATGTATGTACAGGTTTGGTTTGTGTAGATGTGTTTATGAATTCATATGTGTTTGTGTGTTGGTGGATTAGTGCATATGGGTTTGGAATTGTGTAGGTGTGATGTATGTGTAGGTATGTGTAGATATGTGTAGATATGTGTCGATATATATGTGTGTGTGTGTGTTTATGTGTGGGTGTATGTATGTAGGTGGGTGGGTAGGTATGTATATGTATGGGTGTGTATGTATATATGTATGTATGTGTATGTATGTGTGCATGTGTGTGTATGTATATGTATATCTGTGTGTGTATATGTATGTGTATGTATGTATATGTGTATATATGTGTATATGTATATACATATGTGTATGTGTGTGTATATGTATGTGTTTTTTTTATTTTTTGTTTTACGTAGGAAGATGGAAATTTTAATAAAAACATTTGGAAACCCGTGTTTCCAAACGACACCGGATTTTTACCGGGTAAAACCATCTCCCTTTTACCATCCTGTTTTATCCCTGCAGTACCACCAATCAAGGCATTCCTTCGCAGGGCAGGGTAGAGCTAATAGCTCACTCATAGACAAGTCACGATTGATCCATTGGGTATTTCTGTGGTGTCACGTTGCTGCTGACATAGCAGCTCTTCGTTCGTCTTGTCTGACTTTCTGCATTATGCTGGTAATGATCAGGCTCGCCTTATTCCAGTTTTCTTCAGAGCCAAGCATGTATTGTACGAGGCCATGTGGCGTTATTGGCTCACGTGTATACTGTTCGATCAAGTGACGTTCTTCTTCAAATCGTACACATTCCAACAGAACATGTTCTGCAGATTCTGTTTTACCCTCACAGTAGAGGCAATTTGGGTCGTTCACATGTTTGTACTTGTACAGGTATTCCCGAAAACAACCATGCCCCGATAGCAGCTGCGTTAGATGGTAATTAACATCACCGTGTTTTCTGGTTGTCCAGTCCAATATATCAGGGATCATCGCAAAAGTCCAACGTCCCTTCATGGACGTTCTCCATCTATCTTGCCATTCTCTGATGCTAGAAGCTTGTACGTCCTCGCGTGTGTACTGGTTTTCCCCAAGTCTTTTTGCTCTGAGTGTTTGAGCCTCTCTTACAGCTATATCAATTGGCATCCTGCTCGCTATAACACAAACAGCCTCATCAGACACCGTACGAAATGCACAACAGATTCGTAATGATGTCAATCTGAAGACTGTGGTTATTTCTCTGACGTAAGATGGCGTTCTGGTAGCTCGTGCCCAGATTGGCGCAGCGTACATTAAAATAGATGTGTTTACACTGGCCAAAAGTTTCCTTATCGGCTGCTTCGGTCCACCAATGTTTGGCATCAATCTTGCAAGGGCGGCTCCAACTCGCTTGGCTTTGTCACCAGCATACTTCAAGTGCTCCCTAAAATTCAGCCTGTGATCCAAGATGACCCCAAGGTATTTCAGGTATGGACTCGATCGTATCGTTTGACTTCCAACTTTGATCTCAATGGTTTCTACCACTTTCCGACTACTCATCAATACAACCTCCGTTTTTTGTTCAGCTAATTGCAACCCTGCATTATTGAGCCATAAACTGACACTTGCAATCACTTGGTTACAGTTATGAACAACGTCTAATTTATTTTTGGCTACTACAACTATGGCAATGTCATCTGCATATCCGACAATCGTGGTGTCATGCTGCGTTCGCTCTTTGAGAATATCATTATACATGACGTTCCACAAGAGAGGTCCTAGCACTGATCCTTGAGGTACGCCTCCTGTGATATTGTACGTCTTGGGTCCTGCCTCGGTGTCATATATCAGAATTCTTCCTTCAAAGTAGTTGGCTATTATCCGGATAAGGTACTCAGGAACATGCATCTCGTTTAAGGCACGCATAATTTTACTCCAATTAGCAGAGTTGAATGCGTTTTTGACGTCTAGAGTGATAACAGCACAATACTGTTTCTTACCGCCTAGCCACCTTTCACCCGCTAACGCCTTCTGCACTAAGTCACATACTAAGCTAATTGCATCTATGGTAGACCGCTGTTTTCTAAAGCCGAACTGCCGTTGAGAGAGACCACTGACACCTTCAGAGTATTGCTCAAGTCGGTTGCAAATTATCCTTTCAAATACTTTTCCTGCTGTGTCCAGCATGCATAGTGGCCGGTAGGATGATGGCTCCTCCGGTGGTTTGTCACCTTTTGGGATTAGTACCAGTCGTTGACGTTTCCATTGCTCAGGAAATATACCTTGCTTCAGACATGCATCATAAATATCCCTGAATATTGCCGGGTTTTTGTTTATTGCAGTCTTTATCACAATGTTTGGAATACCATCTAGCCCAGGCGAGCTATTTGTAGTTATTCTCGATGCTGCTTGTATGACCTCATCAACAGTGACCGCAGGAATACTTTGGTCGTCAACTTGCATCACGCGAGTAGACAAAGAGAGTTCATGTTGAGGAAAGAGACCAGACACTAGCCTGGCCATAATTTCCGGGCATACTGGTGCTACTGCATGTATTCCCTTGACTCTGGTTAACACAATCCTATATGCACTGCCCCATGGGTTGTTCTGTACTTCATCTCTGAGTAGATTGAACGATTGGCTCTTGCTATGTGCGATTGCTTTTCGAAGTTCTTTACGCTTTCCCTTGAATTCACTGTGAATCTGTTCATAATTCGTGTGATTCCTTCGACGAGTACATTTCCGGCGGAGTTTTAAACAGTCTTTCCGCAGGTTAGCAATAGCTTCATTCCACCAGAATATCGGAGGTCGTCCATTCCCTTTCCCTTTGCGTGGCATTGTTGCATCACAGACCTTTGTAAGATATTTCCCAAGCTGCTTTGCCCCATCCACTGCATCTGTTTTTGGAGCTTCGATATTATTTACAATGAAGTCTAGCATTTCCATGTCCAATTCTTTCACTTTCCAGCCTTTTTCCTGTGCTTTCCGCGCCGCTTGACTTAGGTGAAATCTAGTCGGCATTCGGGTTTCATAGATTAAGGCTCGATGGTCGCTGTGAGTATAGACATCAGCCACTTTCCATTGCATTACTCTGGAAAGGGCCCTGCTCGCAAAGGTGATGTCCACTTTTGAGCCACATCCTCCTTTGGAGAATGTGTCCACATTTCCATGATTAAGAAGCACTAGATCCAACCTTGCGAGTGCCTCTAGTACTGCCATTCCTTTTGGAGTGGTTCTTTTACTGGCCCACTCTACGGCCCACGCGTTGAAATCACCGCCTATGATAATGGGCGTTTTTCCCATCGCATCTCTCGTTAAATGATCGAGCACTTCCTCAAGCTCTTGCAGTTGTGCACTTGGTGGAATGTAGCAGCTGTAAAAATGAATTCCCCTAATTTTGGCATGAACAAACCCTTCATGCTGTCTGTTAGATTTGAGTTCAAACGGCAATGTTCCACAAGTCCAGATGGCTGCTTTGCTTGCCTTGTCTTCCACCCAGTTTCCATTCCCAGTAGGAGTCTTGTACTGCTCACTTATAAGTACCACATCCGCCTTTTGTTCTCTCGCTGTTTGCGTCAAAAGATCTTGAGCCGCTTCACAGTGATTTAAGTTTATTTGTATACACTTAATCATTGCGAATAGTAACAACCTCCAGCGCTTTTTTGTACGCCGGGCACTTCATATTCCCCGAAGGATGCTTGTTGCCACCTGCGCAGTCTGGTTTGCATAGGACACACTTTGGTGGTTTTTCGCACGCTTTGGCTACATGACCTTTTTCTCCACATTTGAAGCACACTCCGGTTCGGTCAACCTCACCTTTGCAGGCTCTTGCTACGTGTCCATATTCAAGACATCTAAAGCAACGCGTTAACGTAATTCGTTCCCGAAGCCTGCATCTCACCCAGCCAATTCGGATTCGTCCGGCTTTAATGAGTATTTGGGCCGAACGAGCGGGAAGACTGATGAGTGCTGTTTGGGTACCGTATCGCGTTGGCCTTAGGTATTTGATTGCACTGCTATTCACAGGGCCAATTGTTGTGAATTGGTCCTGAATTGCAGTACAAATCTCTTCCTGTGTGGTCACTTCGTCAATATCACGACATTCAATCAAGATTTCTTGGCTGACAGATCTGACGTTCGCTAAGTTAGCAAGTACTTTTTCAGCGTGTTGCCGAAGCTGGTCGTGCCCTTCACAATTACCTCTTTTTAACTCGAGTAGCAGTTCTCCTTTTGCGGTTTTTCTGATTTAATTAACTTGTTCCCCAAGTTCATTCAGCTCCGAGTTAGCTTTCATCTTTTTAAGGATGTCAGCGTACGAATCAACACCAGTTTTTGAGATGATAATAGCATCTGGACGCGGTGTTTTCCATCGCCGTTTAGTCGCATGTACTTCCAACGATCGGACCATTTTTTTCATTTTCCCCCTTTTCCTCCGGACTGTTTGCCAACCCTCAACGTTTGATGTCTGGGGAGCTTTCTTAGTTTCACTATCGTGAGGGTTCGCCTGAACATCATTTGTCTCCGTCGGTTTAGCTTTTTCCGGCGTTGGTACCTTAAGTCTCCCAACCTCCGCTGGTAATGCTTTTCTTACCCGAGACGCAGGATTATATCTCGGAATATGGAATGCTGTCTCGGCAGCCTCACAACGACTTATCTCCTTTTTCTTGAGTACTTGCAATTGTTTTTGCAAGGGAGATGTTTGGGAGAAACTAGTTTTCCGTTCCACCGAAGTGGCTCCAACATGCGCTTCCATTTCTACAAGTTTGTAGAAATTTTTGATGCTTTCGATTGCATCCCTCATTGGCTGGTGTATAGAACGCCGTTTGCCATCTTCTAACATGTCAGCTAGGCTCCTTATTTGCGCCCCTAGCTTTTGAAAATTTGTTAGAGTACTTGGTACTGAAGATGGCCCTCCCGTATAGTTATTTCTCCTATCGTTGTCACACTGCCGTTTGTGCACTTGAATTTCACTTTGGTGCTCGTTTGCTCCATTAAAGTTTGGTGGTGATGACCTCGCTCTTTTGCTGCTGTCAGGCATTCCTTTAATTGGCGACCTCTGCATAATATTGCTCCTTTCAAACGGACTTAACATTACTCCCCCACTCGCACTGACGCCTACGGTATCTTTCCCATTGTCATTAAGCGTGCTATTCCTCATTGCCTCGGCCATGACTGCGACTAACGTGGGAGTCAATGGCACCTTCACTGGTGAATTGCGGTTGTTTGATCTCGACGGTGTTGAGCCCGCTTGCTCACTCAACAATTCCGCCGGTACTGGGTTTCCGACTCCCTGCACCGTAAAAGTTTTCTTTCCTTTTTCTTCCATCTTGGTTTTTTGATCGGGGTATCCTTCCCCTAGCATTTTATACCTACTGCCAGGTAGAAGAAGATTCAGCCGACTCTAACATGAGGAACAGACGCTGTTTGAAGCCGCACCTCCTGGTGAGCAGACGCTTCTGCATGTTTTGGTCCACAAAACAGACGCTGACAAACGAGTCGCCCAATGTGGGTCCGTCGCGCTTGGTTTTCTTTTACTTTAAGTTATACTGCCCTGACTTTATTACGTGTTAAGTAAAATACACATAATGAAGTTATTGCACCAAACAAAATAAAAAAAAAAAAACATTACACAACACAACAACAAGAAATTAAATTGTGTACACGTAGATATTATTCACATTTGACAAATGTTTTTAATTTTTGAATAAGATCATATTTCTTCTTCAAGTCTTTTTCATTTATCACTGTTTCACTATTTCACTGGTTATCACATGTTCACAACAACTTTTACCCATTATAATGTGTATCTTCTATTTTATTTTATTTTTTTTAATTTAGAGCAAATATTAACTAGCTCCATTTTAGGACAGGGCTTGCCAACCACCAACCATTTGTATATGTATGTGTGTGTATATGTATATGTATGTATGTATATATGTATGTGTGTATGTGCATGTATATGTATGTGTGTGTATATGTGTGTATATATATATGTATATGTATGTATATATATATATGTATATGTATGTATATATATATATGTATATGTATGTATATATATAATATATATATATATATATATATATATATATATATATATATATATATATATAGCCCAGGTGGCGCAGTGGTTAAAGCTGCGGCAGTTGGAGCGGGAGGTACCGGGTTCGAATCCGATTCGAGGCAGGATGCAAAATGGGTTTTTCACCTTCGATCGTTTGGGCGGTGCGATCGGTTGTGAAAAATAAACATAATCTGGATCCTCTGTCGTGTTTAGAATCCTTGGGCCGACCCATCTTCCATGTCAGTACTATAGGACTGACATGGAGCTATGCAATGCGCAGATGGCTCTACGGAAAGACTCGGACCTATAGCCGTATAGAGTGGTATCACAACGGATCAAATTTGGTCTAAGTGTGCGATAGCAGCCACATCAACTTAACTTTATATATAATATATATATATATATATATATATATATATATATATATATATATATATATATATATATATATATATATATATATATATATATATATATATATATATATATAAATATATATATATATATGTGTGTGTGTATGTATGTATGTATGTATGTATGTATGTTTATATATATATATATCTATATATATATATATATATATATATATATATATATAAATATATATATATATATATGTATATATATATGTATATATATATATATATATCTATATCAATATATATATATATATATATATATATATATATATATATATATATATATATATATATATATATATATATATAATGTGTGTGTGTATGTATGTGTATGTGTATGGATGTATATGTATATGTATGTATGTCTGTATGTGTGTATGTATGTGTATGTGTGTGTATGTATGTATGTATGTATGTATGTATGTATGTATGTATGTATATATATATATATATATATATATATATATATATATATATATATATATATATATATATATATATGTATGTATATATATATATATATATATATATATGTATGTATATATATATATATATATATATATATATATATATATATATATATATATATATATATATATATATATATATATGTATGTATATATATATATATATATATGTATATACATATATGTATAAATGTGTATTTGAGTATGTATATATGTTTATCTGTATGTGCATATACATATGTATGTATGTGTGTGTATGTGTATATATCGGAGGAGCATCGGTTGTTTTCCCCTGTGTCTGAGGGGGGAAGTTTGGTGTTCTTTTTCGGTGCAGGATTTGGCTACGGAGCGATTGGAAGTTTGATGGCATGAACATGAAACCGTGAAGTACTGATTACGATGATAGTTTCTGCTTTTATTTACGGTTTTTGTTTTGACGAGTTGATGTCGCCGCCGGGAAGTGTTGTGGTTTTGTGAACTGATAGTTTTGCGTTACCGTTTTTAGACGTCTGTTTTGGAATTTTTCGAGTGACTTGTGAACTAAATAGTTTAAATTAAGTTTAACAATTAGTGTACGATTCTTTTGTTTTGTTTAGTGTAGAGTGGATGTTTCTGCCAATGTTGGATTGGGTAGAATGGTCGATCGAACAAATAAGGTTGGGGTCGGTTTTTCCTTTCTGGGGTCGATGTAAAGATTTGGAAACGAGCAATTTGGAGCGAGGTGTTTACACAGAGGTTAGTGGAATATGTCTCGTTTGGATAGGATTGGGTTTGCCTAGGTGTGGGACTTGGATATTGAACTTCGTCTGGGCGAGGTTTTTTCTGGCGTTTCGCTGCTCTGCGAGGACAAGGATATCTACATTTTGTGGTCTTTGTCCTCGTTGTGTATGTGCGAATCGCTGTTTATTGCAGAGTTACGTGAACGGGGGACGTATTTTTAAGTGCTGTTGTTGTTCGGAGTATTGCGTTCAGCAATCTGTGTATTCGTGAGATGTGTTTTGGTCTGGTTGTGTGCTTCTGTGTCATAGCGGATGGGTTGTTGACTGTGAGGAGGGATCTAGGGAACCATGTAATTAATGGAAGGGTTTTTTGAGTCGACAGCGTACTCTTGTTTTGGCCTGTGGGTTTGGGAGTAGCTCGGTGTGGAGTGGCAGTGGCGACGGTTTTAGCATGGCTCGGAAAGGGCCGAATGTGGGATGGGAGTGGATTTGCGCGTGAGTGGCATCGTCAGTTTGTTTTCGTGTAGACGAGGTCTGGTATCGTTCCGTTGTGCGGTTGTGTCTCGCGTAAACACAGTGAATGTATTACAAAAGGACAAATAATCGGTGGAAGTTACCTGCAACGGACCGTCCCGGACTAAGTGTGCGGTAGCAGCCACTCAACCTAACCTACCTGTTTATTGGTAAGATATTGGTTGTCTGGTGTGTTGTTTTCGATTTAACATATCAGGGAGTACATTAAGGGCTTATTTGATTCATATTTGATTAAGTGGATTTTTTGATTATTATAAGCGTTATACCCCTTTTGATTTGATTTTGTCAATAAATTTCTATATGCTCTTGGGTATATATTTTTGGTATCACTACACTTAATTAATTCTGTAAATGGGATACTTGTTGAAATGGATTAGTTTAATTTGTTTATATAATAGAAGTGTAAATGTATGGAAATTCTGAAGTGGCATGCTGATAGAGGGGTTTATTTGACCATTGGTCTTGACCAAAAGATTTATTTTGCTTTAATAAGCGGATACTTTGCTGTCAAAACCATTCTCTTACAACTGTCAAGACTTTCTGAAATGGATGGCCGCTTTGGTGATTACTTTCATTGCTTTCATTGTATTGTGGTGTGTTGTACAGAATGATTACTTTTTGAGTGTTGTTCTAAAATTTAAAAACCAACATAGGGATGGGCTGCATTAGAAGTGGAATGAATGCTAGAGCTAAACTATTAAATATTAAATAGCTTAACTATTTGATAGTTTATTGGGTCGTCAATCGTCATAGAGTATGTATGTGAAACGCTGTCGAGTCATTACGAAAAATAATTTTGGATGTTGGATTGTTGTTGGATGTTGGATTGTGATGGATCTGAAAATATAGAGACACAAGTTTACAAACAGCGTAAGATGGGAAGGACCTCAAGCTATTTATCTTGCTCTATAGTTTCAACTTTTGAGGTGACACAAATACATATGATGAAATAAGACAAATAGACTAATCTATCACAATAACAAAAACAATCAATGTCTAAAGATCTTAAACCGTTGATGTATTTTGCTAACGAATTATATAATTTACTAATTATGTAGTAAGATTTTTTCTGTGACTAATTTTTTTTTTTTTTTTTTTTTTTTTCTTCCTTAAGACCTTTAGTGTTGGGATGTAAGTTGAATAATTTAGGAATGTAATGGGTTAATATAACGAAGTTTGTAGTTATGTATTTTGATTTTCTGATCTGTACTTAATAATATACCATATTAATTAAATTAATTGGTTTAGATTCCTGAGACATAAGTTAATACATTTTCTTTTAGAGTTGTATTTTTGTTTTAAATTGACTAGATGTGCGGACTGGAGTTGAAATAAATAATAAATTATTATTAAGTTACAGATTCCAAATATTCCTAAATTTACAGACTAACGAATAAATTTATTTGTAGAATTTGGTATTAATGTTTTAATTTAAATAGGTTATAGCTAAGATTCAGGTTATAACTAAATAATTTATTTATTTAAATAATTCACCCTGAAAACGAATTGACATTTTATTAGGTCATCATAATGTATGTATGAAATGCTGTCGGGCCATTAAAAAAAAAGAACGATTACCCGTCGCGTTAGATGGTGATGGATTTAGAAATATACGGAACCAACTTTACATGCGACATATGGTAAGAAGACCCCAGGATATGTAACCTTAATACAATTGTTGGGGTGACACAGGTACGTGTGATGAGTGATGAAACTGGAAATGTCATTACCTATCCAAATAACAATAATAACTAATGTCTAAGATCGATAGTGTGAAAATGATATATATTTTTACTAACAAATTGTATTAGACTACTAATTAACTAATTACTAATATGTAATAGGAAAAAGGCTCTGCCGCTGATTGTCGCCTTGTCTTTTCTATGACTAACATTCCTTTGCTAAGAACCTCCAGTGTGGTGATTTATTTGCATATTTTGGAATGTAAGTTTTCAGATGTCTAGTGTGATTCTCTGAGGAGCATGTTGCAGAAGTATTGTAACATTATCGTAGTGGTTGGCTGGTAGTGAATCTATCATACCCATATTAATTACATTAATTGTTTCAGATTCCTGACCCATAAGTTAATAAATTTTCTTTCAGAGTTTTGTACGTATCTTTTAATTAGGTTAGGTGTGCGGACCGGAGTTGAAGTAAATAATAAAATTAATTAATTAATTAAATTACAGATTCCTAGTGACCAACTAATAAATTTATTTTAGAATTTTGTTTTAATTTTAATTAAAATACAGCAGGTGTTGCGCACTGGAGAATGCTGATTGGCGATTGCAGCTTAGTATATTATAATTGTGATTGTCTTGTGATTATCTAATAATAGTAGTTTAGTACCGACTGTCATGGTGTCTGTAACCGGGTCGCTCTTTCCTAACTAACATACCCTCCTATCCTTACCTATCGTATTTATGTAAACGGCTGTAGGAATAGGCCCGGCGTTATACGGGAATCTTGCCTAGCGCTTGGTCCTACAGTCCTATCAATCAATCAATCAATTCTATTACCTCTACTATACTATTGTAAACTGTTCGTACAGGACTTCTCTTTGATAATAAAAAAAATCCTGTTAAAAATACAGTCCAATTTTTTTGTAGTCAAGTATCACATTCGATTTTGAATCTTAATTTTAATAGTAAGTAAGCATAGTCTTTGTTTGGTAGTGTCACACTAATTTATCACCAACAAATCTTGTATTGACGATAATTATCTAGCTTTTTAGATTATTCAATCACGATTTCTATAATATCATTTACAGCGTTTTATAAACTGCAAAGGTGTTTTGTCTGAAGTGGGCTTATTATTTCAATGAAGAACCAATTTTCAAGTACTCTCAGATCAAGACGAATATCACACTGATAAAAATGAGATTGAAAGAGAAACTATTTGGAGACTACAGAAATCCAAGAGAGCAAATTATAAACCAACCTAAGTAAGAGAAAACCTGAATCTTCACCAGAAATTAAGCCAATTTCAACCCATTTAAACTAATTCAATTACGGCACCAAAATTACTTAACCTAGAAAAAGAAGAAACAGGTTCCAGCCCAGATCAATATTCTAGAAATAACTAATCACGGTCGTATTCAAAAATTGATGAAAGAAGTAGTACGAAATGACTACAAAGTAATATTATTCAATTATAATATCTAAGAAATTAAATTCTGATGGTCATAAGTGGTATACCTACGAGGGCAATAATGATCGATAAGTTAAAGTAATGGCAACAGGATTCCATCCAACTGGCTCAAAAGATTAATTTATGGAGGACTTGCCTAATAGTAATCGATGCCGAAAACAGTGAGGGAAATCATTAGAAGGTGTCTTCCTCTTTCATGCTAACCTTCGACAACCAAGAAATAATCGATAATATTTATAAAATTATGGCTATCCTCAACCTATAGATTTAAAATTGAAACACCGTGAAAGATCACTCAACTAATACCTCAATAAAAAAACTGCCAAAACTATAATCATACACAAAAAGAATGTGCAGGAAACGACTGCACAGCTCTCCGAAATACAGCCCGAAGTGTTTCAACTGTAACGGCCAGCATGCCACTAACTACAGAGGATGTAAAGTTGCAATAGAACTATTAAAATAGAGAGTTAACCACCCAAACCAGATACAATGAGGAATGTACAAACCACGACACCAAAACTATATTGTAGTTTTTATATAAAAAAAAACTTTTTTATAATTAAATATTTGAAAGAACAAAAATTAACAAATGATTAATTTTTTAAATTAATTTTATTTAGCAAAATGTATTCGTTCCAATAGCTTTAACAAGACTCACTTCTTGTTCAGAAAATATTAATTGAACTCACAAAAAACAATATAAAACAATAGTATAAAAATTAATAAGAAATAATGATAAATAGGCATGCTGAAGCATTGATCGTTATTTCCTTACAATAACAAGTATATATACAGTATTTAAGTTTAATAATTATAATTTGAACATACTCCCCACTTTGGAGTATTTTAATACAACAAAAGACAAAAAATATATAATTATAAAATAATTAAAATTTGAAATTGATTCGAACTACATATGTTTAATAATTAATTATTCTTCTTGAAATCAAACTTCAAAATTTAAAAATTTTTTACAAACATTTTTATAATCATATTTAAGATTTAAAAAACTGAAACGTAAACTTAAAACTATGAAACTTCAACAAAAATAAGATTAACCTTTTTACAATTATTTTAGGTGTGCTAGAACTAACTCTAACATAAACAGTAATTATTGTGTTTTTGATGATAAACTTGCGCCGATTTGTAGAGGACAAATACTAGTAATAGCTCGTTTAAATATTTTATCACCAATCTTTACTGCCACAACTCGGACAAACCCATCTTTGCCACGGTGCAACTCTACAATTCGACCTAGTGGCCATTTGAAGGTACATTGTCCTCCTTGACGATAACTAGTTCGTTTAATTTGGGCTCCGTTTCAACTCGATTCCATTTTCTTCTTTGCTGCAATTCGGCTAAATACTCCTTTGACCAACGATCCCAAAAATTTTGAAGCATAGACCGAAGTTTTTGATACTGAGACAAACGATTGAAATTCAAATGACGAATAGAAGGATCTGGTAACGAAGTAATTTGTTGACCTATCAAGAAGTGACCTGGAGACAAACAGTTTAAGTCATTTGGATCTTCCGACAATGGGCCAAGTGGTCTAGAATTTAGACACCCTTCAATTTCGACTACGAGTGTACTTAACTGTTCTAGAGTTAACGAACTAGATCCTACAACTCGTTTCAAATGAAATTTAGCGCTCTGTACGGCAGCCTCTCACAATCCTCCAAAATGTGGAGACCGTGGCGGTATAGTATGCCACTGAATATTCCGTTCGATACAATATTTTAATATAGCATTATGATAAGTTTCTGACGTAAACAGTCGATGTAGTTCTTGAAACTCAAATTTCACACCTACAAAATTTGTTGCGTTATCGGAATAGATATTCGAACATAATCCACGACGAGCAACACATCTTCGAAGAGCAGCTAAAAAAGCTTCCGTAGACAAATCACGAACGATTTCCATATGTACCGCTTTTGTGGAAAAGCATATAAAAATTGATATATAGCATTTTTCTATTAATTTTGATCGAATTTTATTTCTAAGATAAAAAGGACCACAAAAGTCGACGCCAACATTTTCAAATGGACGAGAAGGATTAACTCGTTCATTCGGTAACTGTCCCATTATTTGAAATATAGTTTTAGGTTTTGTTCGAATACACCTTACACACTGATTCACAATCTTTTTGCATAAATTGCGTCCACCGATAATCCAAAAACGTTCTCGAACATTATATAATAAAGATTGAGCTCCAGCGTGCAACAATCGAATATGTTCAGACCGAACTAATAATTTGGTAAATGAATGTGAAGCTGGCATTAACCATTGATGCTTCGATATTTCGAGTAAATTTGAATTTTTTAGTCTTCCGCCAACGCGAAGAATGTTATCCTGATCTAAAAATGGATTAAGATATATCAATTTACTTTGTTTCGATAAATTCTTGCCCTTTTTGATTAATGTAATTTCGTTTGAAAAATAATTTTGTTGAACGTGTCTGACAATTGATTTCAATGCTAAGTCAATTTCAGATGCCGTCAGCGTGATTTTTATGGATTGTACATTGACTGAAACTTGTCTTTTATATTCAAAGTCATTAAATTTTCGATTCTGAACAGCATTTTTAGAGTTTTTAATAAATCGAAGAAGAAATGCGAATTTTCTTAATAATTTATAATAATTTGAACAGTTAGAAATTGCTTCCCACTCTTCAATAATTAATGAAATGTACGTTTCAATTTTGCGGAGCTCCAATTCTCCTGAAACCGCATCGTCGACTGAAGGTTGCTTAGGCCAATATTCCTTTGATTGCCACAAAAATTTTGAAACCAATCTTCACACTTCAAAAAATCATTGGGTAATGCACCACGTGAAATTACATCTGCAGGATTTTGATCTGTGGGAACATAATACCAATTTTCTTGATTCGAAAGATCTTGAACTAATGAAATTCTATTGGCTACGAATGTAGCAAAACGCGATGGTACCGATTTGATACGATGAAGTGTTATAGCTGAGTCTGTCCAAAAATAAATAGATGAAAAACTGATTTCCATAATTGAAATTACTTTATGAACAAGTTGTGCTAACAATAAAGAAGCACATAACTCTAACCGAGGAATAGTTTGAGTCTTTAAAGGAGCAACTCGGCTTTTGGGACATAAAAACCTTACTTGATACCGATTTTCTTCATCTATTGTTCGAATATAAATGCAACACCCATATCCCTTCTGAAATGCATCACCAAATCCATGAAGTTCGATAATTTTTTGTTGATGGGACATGATACATCTAGGGATAGTCAATTTATCAATCGATACCAGTTGCTGTTTAAATTCTATCCAGCGGTCACGCAATTCTGTAGGGATCTCGTCATCCCAGTCTAGTTTAAGAGACCATATGGTTTGCATAAAGTGTTTGGCGTAAAAAACGATATAGGACCGCAAACTCCTAACGGATCAAATAATTGGGAAATTTCTGATAATACAGATCTTTTTGAACATGGATTGCCAGTTGAATACCCTTTTAATGAAAAGTAAAACACATCCTGTTCAGTATCCCAATTGACTCCGAGGATTGTGATTGCATTTGACTGTGCTTAATCTTCAGATCTAAGTGATTTAACATTTGATGCAAACTTGCGAAGTTCAAATCCTCCACGCAAAAGCAATTCAATAAGATCTGTTTTCAATTTTGCAGCAGATTCAATGGAATCGGATCCAGTCAAAACATCATCTACATAAAAGTCATTTTTCAATACTTGAGAAGCTTTTACGAATTTATTTTTCTCATCACAAGCGAGTTCAACAAGTGTTCTTATAGCTAAGAATGGCGCACTAGCTGTACCATAAGTGACTGTTGGAAGTTTAAAACACTTAACCTTATCATTCTGATTAGCTCGCCACCAGACCATTTGTAAGTGTTGCTGATCTTCCTTAACTAAAATCTGGCGATACATTTTTGTTATATCACCTGTTATGGCGAATAGATGTTTACGAAACCGTAACATAATAGATCCAAGATATTGTTGAATTGTGGGACCGACCATAAGGCAATCATTTAACGAAATCCCAGTTGAACTTTTCGAAGATGTGTTAAACACTACGCGGAGTTTTGTTGTAGTACTACTCTCGCGTACGACTGAATGGTGAGGCATGAAATAAGACTTATTTTTTAAATCATTTAACATGTCGGAATCGGAAACTTCTACCATATGATTTAAGTTCTGATACTCATTCATGAATTGAATGTATTGAGATCGAATTTCAGTTTTTAAACTAAGGCGTTTTTCTAACGAAGAAAATTGACGTAACGCACTTGATGATGAATCACCCAGATTTTCCGCAATATTTTTTATGGGTAGCGCTACGACGTATCTACCGTTTTCATTTCTTTGAGTGTTTTTAACATAGTGTTCTTCGCAAAGTTTCTCTTTCAAAGACAACACACTTGGAGAGTTTATGTCTTCGATTTTCCAAAATTTTTGGATTTGATCATTTAACTCTTCGAATGTTAGATGACAAGATAAAACCTGATCATCCGATTCATTTATTTGGACATTATGGGATACCTTGCCCATTACACAATAACCAAATTCCGAATTCTGCAGCGGAATATAACATTCATTTGCTTTTTCCGGTTTCAAAATATTCACAAAAAATTCAACACCTAATAAAAGATCAATTTTATCAGGTTTAAAAAACCATGGATCAGCAAATTGAATATATTCGGGGATCATTTTGAAATTAATTTTGACAGGGTGGTGTGGAACTAAACTTGTAATTTTAGTTTTAATTAAACACTCGACCGAAGATTTATAATCGGAAAACTGCGATTCAATAAAAATCGTCATTTTTTTCTTGATTTTGGTTATGTCATTATTAATGCCAGAAATCATTACATTAGTTGGATTAGTCTTCAATCCTAGCCATTGACTCATTTTTTCGGTAATAAAATTAGCTTGGGACCCACTATCTAATAGTGCGCGACAAGGAACTTTTTCTCCTTTCACGTTTCTAACCCATAGTACGACAGTACCGAGTAAAATTTGAGAGGATTTTGGCATGAACTTGAAATGTCGAATTTGCATAAACATTTAAACATGTCGATGGTTGATTATGTGTGACGAGTTGACACTGATTTGAATTAGTAATTATTTCAGATTTATTCAAAAATTTTGATTTTAATTCGTTGTCGTGTGGTGTTTGATATGACGGAGAACCATTTCTTTGACGATCTTTCACTTGACCAAAATGCAACAATGTGTGATGCTTTTGTAAACAAATGTTACAATTAGTTTTACAATTTACTGTTCTGTGACTGTCTATAAGACACGATACGCACAGACCTCGACGCTTTACAAAATTAAACCGATGATGCGGTTTTATATTGTCATTCTTGAATTTAGGACAAGCATCTAATTGATGATTGCCTTTACAAAAAGGACAACTTAAACTTTGTTCGAAAAGAACACGAATTGGTTTACGAGTGTCAAGTTTACCTACACGATTTAAATTAGATGTAGTAATATTTGAAACTACTTTTGCTTCTAAAACTCTAATGCGAGTTTGCAATATGCCAACAAATTCCTCGAATTTCAATACTTTGTTTAAATTTGATTTAACAATTATCTCAGAACGAGATATATTGTCGAGACGTTCGCACAGATGGTGCGAAAGTAGTAAATCCCAGTGCTCCACTCGTGCGTTTAATGACTTAAGCGAGTTATAATGTTTGGTTATAGTATCTACAAAATATTGTAATGATGAAGCAGAGTTCTCAACTGGCCGTTTAATATCGTACAACTGCTTAACATGAACCTTTTGAATTTTTAACTCGTTATCATAAAAATTAACTAAACTACTATATGCCTTTTGATAATTTTCCGACGACATCGGATATGGCTGAACGAATTGGAATGCTTTGCCATCACGAACACATGATACTAAATAATGAAATTTAGCAATGTCTGACAATTGAGCATTTTGATGGAATTAGTCATTATAGAGACCTCTAAATTTTAGCCAATTTCTTCAAGACCATCAAATTTTGCCAATGGGATCTCAGGAATCTTAACTGATGCCTGAGAGTGACAAAGTTGCCCTGCAGTTGAAGGAATTGGAATCGATACAGCAGAAGTTTCTTCTCTATTCCACTGAGAAATTATATTTAAAATTTGTGACTCTACACTACCGTATAAATCCTCAAAATCATCTCGACCCAACACAAGTTCATCATCTATTTGTTCGAGTTTATCTTGCGCAATCTCGAATTGTGCATATGTCGATTTTAACCGAGACAGAGCTGAGTTAAGTTCACCTAATGTCGTGTATTCTAATAATTTATTTTTAAAGTAATTTACCTTATTTTCGCATCCAGATATCGAACGCTTTAACTTTTCAATTTCTTGTACATTTTTCTTTGGTTGAACCATTATGTTATAATATTTTAATTAAAGTTGACAAAAAATATTTTCTTTTTTTGATAAGACAACTAGTTGAAATAAATGATGATACAATCGATGAAATTTCCTTGATTTATACACGACTGATGATTATTTATAACCCATGAAATTTGTTGAAACGATGAATGTGTAGAACGATCCAGTGATAAATTTATTCTTCTTTAAATGTTTAACACACCCCAAATACAATATGGCGACGGTGTATTAAATAATTGATATCCTTACAAGTTGTATTTCCGAAGATGTATTTATGTATTTTTTTTATGTGATAAATATATCTATGTATTACATATATATAATTACATATACTGATTCTGCGATGTAATTTGTTGTTTTACGCACGATTCAATTTAACATACAATAAGAATTTATATATATATATATATCACTATAATAATGATTTATTTGGATTTGCATATATCCGGCTCGAAGGACCATGTAGTTTTTATATAAAAAAAAACTTTTTTATAATTAAATATTTGAAAGAACAAAAATTAACAAATGATTAATTTTTTAAATTAATTTTATTCAGCAAAATGTATTCGTTCCAATAGCTTTAACAAGACTCACTTCTTGTTCAGAAAATATTAATTGAACTCACAAAAAACAATATAAAACAATAGTAGAAAAATTAATAAGAAATAATGATAAATAGGCATGCTGAAGCATTGATCGTTATTTCCTTACAATAACAAGTATATATACAGTATTTAAGTTTAATAATTATAATTTGAACATATATATTAACATGCAACAGCAAAGAACCTCAATGACTCCACTAGTCAATTACATAAAGCTACTAATCTGACATTTCATTGGACAAAGAAATGGCGAATTAAATTAAATGAAGCAAAATCAATCCAAGTGAACTTTACAAATTTTAAAGTCAATCATATATCAATAACGATAAACTCGATAGCAGTACCGCATGCAATAACTGCTAAATATCTCGGCATGACTTTAGATGTTAAACTTAGATGAAAGAAACACATAGATTAAGCCATGCATGTTTTTTTTGACCCAAAATTCTTTGTCGAGCCGTGTGTTTCAGCAAAAAAGAAAAGAGATGAAATATGCATTGGCTCTTGGGGAGACAATCTGAACTAGCGATCCACAACTAACTGCTGTTATACAAACAAATTCTAAAACCTGTATGGACATATGGCACCCAACTCTGGAGTTGGGCCAAGAAAACAAATATCAAAATCATACAAACAGTTCAAAATAAGATCCTGCGATGCATCGTTAATACACCGTGATAATACAATTTTAATTCAAATTCGACATACCAAAAACTGTTCTAAACGAGTATTAGTGTGATTGAAGGAAGAGAAAATTCAATATTTTATCAGATTATCAAATCTTAATAAAAATCCATAACTGCTGTAGAAATTATATTAATTTTATCTATCTCAATCTAAAAGTATTAATTTAATTTTATTCAAGCAATTTTATATTTTAATTTCCTTAATTGTTTCATAGAAAAAAAGCTTTTTTGCCAAAGCTCACCAAAAAAAAAAAATTATTTATTAAAATAAATGTCGGTATTTCTATATTAATACAACATCCCTTTAATCTATAAAATTTTTCTCATTGTTTTTCAATCATTTCTAATAATACTTTATATCCTTCTTTATGTACGAAGGAAAAATCTATTTCCTAATTTTATAATCACATACACATACACACATACAAACACATTTACATTAATCTAAGTATAACCAATAAAAAAAAAGCTTTGAAATTATTTTGTGTAATAAAAACTAAATCAAAATCATATCTAACACATACTTATACAGAATATTAAAAAATCTTTTTAATTAAATTTTAATCATCATGACAATCAGGAAAATTTTATTTAAAACTAAAATATTGAATAAGATAAAGTATTTAAGATGTTTTGTCAAGAGGAAGCTTTTTGTATTTAGAAATGTGTTTTCAAAAATTGAAAATCCGTAGGATCTTAAACAATCTGTTGATAATTATGTTTGTGGGTAGATTCTACAACAACAATACAATAACAACAAAAAAGATATAAGGTATACAGGATGTTGTGAAATGATTTTCTTTTCTACTATCTGATGGGAAAATATGAACATTTCCCGCAAAATGAATCAAACCGATTTTGATGACTCAAACGATTCTGGATTGTATCAAATCGATATTGGAGCTTATATCCTTTATTTACAAACACATCAATAACTCGTGACGTCATTGCAAAAGAAAAAATCCCTCTACATGTTAACACAATTACTACAAAATTTAAGACAGTGTACAGAAATATTGATCGTGATCGTCTATTACGAACTTCACTGTGTTGAACCATTCCGAACTGAATTTAGCTTCAGAATTTAGAATTTAGCTTTTTTAAGTGCCTTGTTTCTCCGGTTTGTTTTTAATTTAATTGTTTGTTCCCATTTTTGTTTTGATTCAACAAATCGTTCAGCTCACCCATTCGATATGCGGTTAGAATTGTCAGTTAGAAAAGTTTCCGATTTACCATAATGACAAAAATTTACTCATATCGATTAAGTCGTTGATGTTAGTGCAGTAGTGAACGTCGGAAAATATTGATTAGTTATACCAGATATCACTTGCATTAGAAGTTCTCAAAAAGTGGATGAGATATGTAAGCTTATTATAATCAATTATTAGCGGTAGTATAACTCAAAAGGCGAATATTTTAGGATTAAAAGTGTTTTTGGTGCAACTGCCGTAAAATTAGATTTCGGTATCGTTAGGAAATTATGTTCCTGTCACAAAACATAACACAACAAGACAAAATGATCGTGATTCATCTGCCATTCGCTAGTTCGTCGTTGTATCTCATGTTGGAATGTCACCTTCGTAAACTCTCGCTCGCATTGAAAGTCAAGTCTCTAGAGATCTGGTTAGCTCGGAAGATTACTTGGCAAAAACATATAGAAGACAAATGGAACACAGCATGCAATATTTACTGGAAAATTCAATCATTTGGTAAATCATGCGGACTGAAACCCAGACCCATGTCTATATATGTCTGATTATATTTTTGGTGATCATGGTGATCATAATGAACGAAGTTGGAGGGAGACCACCAAATCACCATCAAAGACTTGTTTGTCAGGGTATTGTAGGAGCTATGCACACCACTCTTACTGCAGCTCTTGAGATGACTGTGGGTATGCTACCACTTAGTCTTTTGATCAGAAGGTGTGTAGCGCAAACAGCCGCTTGCCTACAAGGCTAAGACAATCTTCCTAGCCCTTCTGGGCATTGTCAAATATGGAGGGAGGTGGGGCGGAACACAACTGCCACATGCCCTCAGACACTATTGTGACGAACCACATCTTCGGGAAATAACTCGGTATAGTAACTATAATAGTTCATCTTATCCCTCCGGTGACGACATGATGATCTTCACTAATGGATAAATATGCTGTAATCTAGATAGTACACGGTTATACATAAAAAATCCTGAGGTACTTTTTTCACTAGGTTTTACAGGCGGAAATTGCTGCAATTTTGAGAGTAGCACTCTTTGAAAATAAGATGAACTGCAGAGATCGTCGTATCTGCATCCTTTCTGACAGCCAAATTGCTCTTAGAGCGATTGGTTCCATCGAAACTTGTTTTGGAAACGAAAATTGCCTTAAATCGACTAGGTAGTTTGAATAAAGTTAGACTTAACTGGATACCCACTCACATGGCTATCAAAGAAAATATATTGACTGATAGACTGACCTGTTTGGGTGCGACATCATTTTATGGTACCTGAACCCATATTAGGAGTGACGTCACTATCTCTTACACGAGAAATTTACAATGACTTGGTGATCAGTACCAAAAAAGGGGATAGCCTCATTTCCTGTCGACTATCTAAAATCTTATTTAGAACAATAAACCAGCAAAGATTTTAAACTTAAACTTAAACTATGATAGATGCACTTTAAGAATCTTGCTGGGCGTTCTGACGAGGCATTGCTTCTTGAATAATCGTATATGTTCCGAATGAGAATTCGGAACATCGCAAACTGCGAACAGTGTGGGGGAGAAGAAGAATATACTGTTGAGCCGTTCTTCTGCTCCCGTTCATAATACTCTTTTCATAGAGTGCACTGCTTTGGATCACAGTTCCTATTTGAGGACTAACTGACGACCTTGAGGTTACCGGATCTTTTGGACCTCATAAGAAAAACAATCATAATGTCACAATGAGCCAAGTGAGTCTGCCTGTGTAAAATATTGAATTGGTATCAATAATAATACCAGATACTACTCTGCAAGAGCGATGTCTAGCGATGTTGTTCCATCGGTCTAAGCTTTCAGAATTGTTAGGGAATAATATTCGTGTTATAAAAGTTAACACAATCAAACAGTTACGCAGTGATTTACGTGACTTGTCCACTAGCTCGTAGTTGTGTGTTTGGGTTCCAACGTTCTTACCTGTGCAGAAAATGTGGCAAGAGTTCTTCATCGTCTGGCAAACAAGTCATTCAAAACGAATCCATACCGGCTAACGACCTTATAAAATTATTGAATGCCCATAATCATTTGTTAGCAATACATGACTTTAGAGACACGCAAAAATACAGGCCTCTACACTCATCATAAATTTTCACGTGATCCCAGTGAGAAGTAGAAAGATTTTTTAATAGATTTAAACAATGTTTATCTCTTCCATTCGGGATCAGGATGGAAACATCTGTATTGGTTAATGTTCCACATGTTTCACAAGCTATGTTTGAATATCGTCAAACACAGAGCACATTGAGAATCAATTCTATGCGGAATTAACTAAAGCCATCTAGATATTAAAGAAAAGTCGTGCACCTGCAAATGGTATATGAAGGGGTTTGTGTTTTCGACCATATTGGATTGGTATGGCGAAATGAAGTTATGGCCGAAGAAAGGAAAGTCCCCGTGTTATGTCTAATCTTCATAAAGGGTGATCGTTTAGAATACGACAATTATCGCGGTATAGCTCTCTTTTGGACAGTATACAATTAACAGTTATTATCATGGAAAGAACTACTCCTCCGGCGGATGAAATTATAGGTGACTACTAAGGAAGATTTCGTCCAAATCGGCCAGCCACTGATCAAGTTATTCGCTACTGATACTTTTTTCCAGTACTATTTAAACGGACTGTCCAAGTTGAAATTCGGCCAAACAGTTACACAAATGGTTGATACTGAATCGAATTTTTGAAAATACCTTTTTCTGGCAGACAAGACGTATTATATAATTCACTCCCTTACGGCACTAATAAGCAAAATTTTCGAATTTTAGAAACGAAAAATCAATACCAGGTCAGTGAAACGTCTTTGCATAGCGTAAAAATGACTGTTTAGACCGGTGACTGTTTAGGACGTCTAATATAAAAAAACGATATTGAGTGCGGGTACCCAGATGTCCTGGTTTTTTTAATCTGGGCTCCTTTTTGTTTATGTGAAAAGCAAAGTATACGTCAGTAAGCTTCAGATCATTGACGTGCTTATAGCAAACATTCATGCCGAAATCAATGCCATACCGTCCGAACTATTTGAAAAGGTACTGGAAAAAAATGCAAAAAGAGCCGATTTTGCTTTGGCCAATAAGACCGGCTACTTATTTGATGTATTCAAAATCTAGTCCAAATAAATTAACAAAATATCTAAATTGGTAAAAATACCTCTTATACCGGCGAATGATGTCACAAGTATTTACTTGAATTCGGGATCCGATATATTCTTGTGTCGTTGGTCTCTGTCAGATAAGGGCAATCCAAATGAGCTAACTACATTGTGAACTACATAAATTTTGGAATATATTCTCCAATTCTACTCAGATTCAAATCATTCACCGTCTCAACACACTTGTATGGTTGCAAGCTCATATATATTATATTATTCGATAATTATGTATAAATATGTTTGGATGAAAAAATACAATTGTTTCTTTGAATTTGGGTATTATGTAAATTTACACATGAATTAATTTTTATAATGAATGTATCGTCTAAGAAAATCTCGTTTACTTATTTTTTTCAACAAAACAATCTGATATATACAGTGTTGTATGCAGATTTACATTTTCAAGAATATCATTTCCATCACTTAATTAAAGAGCAAAAATAATTTCTTGTTAAAACGGTTTCTATATTTCTAGAATTCAATACGATGTTTATACTCATTTCTGAATAATAGGTGATTGGAAGATTATATGGTGTCGCAACAAATAAACATACTCGATTGTGGTGTTACATTCGAGCAGCTTTGGAAACCAACCTCCTAACGAACTTTCACGAGGTATATATACTTCAACACGATTTCGAGTGATATATGGCAGGTAGCTCCCAGAAATATTAGCAATAGTCATAAATAAAACTTTTCAGTCACGCATTCGGTTTTGAAGAGGCTACTTATAATACACATATATCTGTTGGACGTAAATATTACGTAACTGACAGTAAAATAATTTGAGCCAACAACATTTTTCGTTTATTATATTCTTAATGGTCTATTTCTCTATTATTATTGTATACAAATTCCTGCAATACAATTTTCAGATATAACAAAAAATTATCTGTGTATGACATTTATTTTTGTAATTTTTGCCATTGTTGTCGCTTTTCGAGATATAAATCTGACAGATTTTTCTTTATTTGTTCTTTAAAAGTTATAACAAATACGAAAATATTTTTTTTCTTTTGAATACAGACAAAAGTGTGGGGGGTTGAAGATATGCTTTAAAAATTATTAGCTTTGTTTCAACTAACTGAGCTTTAATAAGTTATTTTTTGTTATTACCAACAGATAACATTATATTAATGTCTGAACACCGATAGTGTTAATTACGAATAATCAACAGATTTCTTCTGGAAGTTTCTATCCAATACAGGTGGCATAGCATGTTACTTGAACCGTGTGCTTAAAAATAACACTAAAATAAAATCCAAAAATAGAAGCGTTATCTTCTGGTTATCCAATTATTTATTTTTTAATAGAATATTATAAAAATAAAAAAAGATTGGAACAAAAATATCAGAGATTCAAATAAGAAATAAAAAACCGGTGTGAAGTTTCTATTAAAATTTGTTAATATAAAAAAAACATACATATGTTTAGGTATCACTCAAACGATATTCTTATAAAAAAATCTTGAGTTAATTCGAGAAGTTAATACTATATTCATCTCTTTCATTCAGTTTATGTTTTTATATTGTTGATAATATAAAAGAAGTTCACATTAATCAAATTTTTTGTTTCAATTGAAGTGTTGTGTTAAATTTTCGATTTTTTTTTTAATTTACCCCTATTACAAGAGATTTGGGCAACATTCGGCAATATAGGTGAAATGTACCTATATATGACCCATATTATCCAAATGAAGCGATCCCCAAACGGAGACCGAGGATACTTGTTAATACATCTTTTACATTTTGGGTTGTCTAGGTAAATTTTTGATATTTTAAAACAACTATAAAAATCTTGTAGACTTATTATAGACCCAGGTTGTCCAACCAACCAATATTTGAGTTAACTGATAGAGCAGGTTGCAGGACTTTTGTGTTTAATGGAAGACCAAAGTTTTAAAGCGGGACATTTGGCAGTCATTTAAAGCACCGATATGATTGTTTTGAAAGGCGCATTAAGAACAAGAAACAGAATACGAACATAACTGTTACTTTTCATGTTTGATACGTGAATAAACAGAGCCACGGCACCACATAAGAGGAATAGTGGGTCGAATTGGCAATGTAAATGAGAAACTCCACTCGACGTGTAAAGGATATTAGCGTTGTCCCAATATCTCATTTGAAGACAAACGGTGGTAAAGGCGCAAAGAACAACAGCTGGACTTGTTCGATTAATGGCTAGCTAAACACAGAGTCGCAGTACTCAGCGGCACTCCTAACATAGTCGCCAAACAAGAAATTATGGATCAATGACAGGAACGGTGGGAGAACATTCACTACAAACGATGTGAGCAGATGCACCCAGGAGTGTGCTGATCGTGTAAGGCAGCTGAAAAACACATAAGTACAATGATAATGACGATATAACACCAAAAACTGAAAGTATGTATTTATAACAAAATGTGAACTACATGAATTGAAGAAAATAACAAACAACCAAGAACATGGAACACCGACGCCTTAATTTATCAAAGGATTTGTGATTCTAGTCGTGTAAAGAAGGTGAAGTTATTGTCGGTAAGAGTCCGCATTAGCGCCCATAAGGGTTAAAAAATTCGAAAATTTAACTCAACATCTCAAAACGAAAAAGTGGCATTAACAAGTATCCACGGTCTCCGTTTTGGAATAAATTTGAATGACATACATTAATAAATCAAATTGTTCGTAATTATTTAATACATTCAAGTTTATTATATTTTGTCGAGCTTTTTAAAAAATCAAAAATTAAGACATTTTTTTAAAATTTTGAGTGAAAAATATTAGAAAAAGGGACACACACATCTAAAAAGAAATAGACAGATACATTATATACACCAATACATATTTAAATATAATGGGATTCAAATACGATTTACCCGCCATATTATCCCACTGGCATTGTATACATATACAATTCCAATAGGAATATTTTTTTGTTAGAAACTTCACAGGCTCAATAAAAAAGCATTCTACAGGAGTGCGCCTGTGAAGTATTCCACAATTCTTCCACACGTATATGTATACGAATCCAATTGGAATAGTTACTAATTATAATTGCTTTAATTTGAAGTAGTTATTAACACTGTTATGATTTATAAATTGTATATTTTTCAGTAAAAATTGTAATTTAATCAATAATAAATAACTAAGATAGTTGATTATTTTAAATAAAAATAATATGAAACAGTTATGTTAGAGTAAATTCCAATTGGAATCTTCCACAAATATAATATTTTTTTCTTAATTATTTGCGAGTCTGTGAAGTTTCTAACAATAATATTCCTGTTGCAATTGTATATGCATACAATGTCAATGGGATAATATGGCAGCTGCGAGAATCGTATTGGAATCTAATTACATTTAAATATGTATTAGTGTATATTATGTATCTTTCTCTTTCTTTTTAAATGTATGTATCCTTTTTTGTAGTGTTTTTCCCTCAAGTTTTAAAAAATGTCTATATTTTTGATTTTTAAAAAGTATAACAAAATATAATAAACCTGAATGTAATTAATAGTAACGAATAATTTATTAATGTATGTTATGTAAAGTCATTCCAAACCGGAGATCGCGTATACTTGTAATACCACTTTTTCGTTTTGGGGTGTTAAGCTAAGCTTTCGAAATTTTCAATCAACTCCTATTATAAGAGATTATAAGGCAACATTCGGCAATATAGGTGAAACGTGCCTTTATATAGGCCAAAGCCCTTGTTATCCATATGAAACGATCCCCAAATGGAGACCGTGGATACTTGTTAATACCACTTTTTTGCTTTGGGGTGTTGAGTTAAATTTTCGAATATTAAAATTTTCGAATAATATTCTATGTAACTATTTTCACTGATAAAAAATTACACTCAATTTTATCATATTCCATAGATCGGCCATCCCTATAGATGTTGACTCAAGCTTAGTTTCTGATTTGTATAGATATTAATATTGTTTGATTTACACAAAAATTCAAAATGTTTGAGCGTTCAGATATTTTGATATGGATTATTTCCACTTGTTCCGAATTACACTCAATTTTTCCACATTCCATAGCTATTATCGGCCATCCCTATAGATGTTGACTCAAGTTTGGCTTCTGTTTATTATAGATATTAAAATTATCTACTAATATAGTGAAATGCAAAAGAAATATTTTCCTATGAAATTATTTTCACAAACCAAATCACGCTCATCGGTATTTTCCGCGATTGTTGGTCATTTTTCATTTAGTTTAAAGTACAAAGAAATAGTGGTTTTACGCTATTGTGGAAAGATAAATGTTTTAAGTACCAAATAATATGTTTGTTGTAAAAGATCTTTTTAATTTTACAAAGCGTACTTAAATCCCCAAAATTTTAATTTGAGCTTTTATTATAATTTAAAATTTATCATTGAATTATTTTTAAGTGATATTCCTTAAAATCATTACTCATATAATTAAAATGAACTCAAATCTTAAATAAGATTTTTTTCTTATTAGAATTAACTTTAACAGTGTATTTCTAACACATTGAAGTTTTGTGGAATATGTGGAATTCTTCTTACCCTTCGATTATTATAGGTTATATGTTATATCTTACGTAATACCAAATATTTTTCAAGGAAATTATTTCCCTTGAGTGCTTTTCTATAGGCTAATTATTTGCTCTTAAGCGTTCTAGAACTTTTATCAAAAATTTATTTCTTATGGTAAAGATCTAATTTAGAAGAAGCAATCATAAGATATAAGTGAAAAGAGTGATCCGACTACATCAGACTTAATGAGAAGTACGTCTGACTTAATGAGAAGTACGTTTTAGTCCGAATTAATCGATATATACTCTGGTTCGAATAACACAGACGAATGAACGCGTTCATTGAAAATGGCAAAAACAACCGTAAAAAAAGGCAATGATGGAAGTATTAAAGCTTTTGTATTAAAGTATTCAAGCTTATGGATCGAATACTATGATTATCTGTCTCTCTGATTTGGGGGTACTTTAACTTTATACGAAAACTGTCGATCGTACCCACAGCTTTATAAAAATTTTATATCTAGCTTTTTATGGTTATTGCCAATTTATGCATTATCCTTGCCATTGACATATTTCAGCATATAGTATTATATCCCAATCATAAGAAAAACACCATTAATTCTACTTAAATGCTCCATCCTAACCTAAGTTTGGTCCGCATCCATAATACGGTATTTAACTGTACAGAAGGCGAGAGTCAGCCAAAAACACTGTTATTCACTCTCCCATCTCGATACAAACTTTACCACATTTTAGGTGATAGAAATAACCTAAAAATATGAATATCGAGCTTTGACTAACATATTGATCACATTTCAAAAATAAAAACATTCAGATAAAAATCTAACAATGTTGTACAGCTGTGTGGAGATATGTCATAAAAGACTTTCTACGATCACCAACTTGAATTACCCACCCGTCGTTCTTCCTCATCCATCCATTTTATCAAAACCACCATTCATCGTAATAAATTATTTTTACGATGCTTTTATATCAAAAATGCTATGTTGACATGAAGAATACAAACAATTATTTGTGAAAAAGCTCATAAAGCTCATGCAAATTGTACAGTAGTGGTAGTGATGAATTAATTTATTGTATAAAAATATTTACAAGTAATTCAACTGTGACTTGGAAATAAACGTCTGCTTATCCTAAACGAGGCTATAGCCGAGGAACTACAAAATTTGTTTCATATAACTTGTACATTTTTCGACATCGAAAAAGCATACGAAAGGGGCTCCGAATAATCAATCATTCATTACATTTTATATGGAATTATCTAAATGACCGCAGTTTTCAAGTGATGTTTGGGAACGTTAGGTCACAAAATGTAGTACAGTTGAATGGAGTTACAACAGGTTTATGCCTGCCAGTCACATTATTTCTGGCCGCAATCGATTCCATTAGACATGTTTTTCATCGGTCTGAAGTCAGGTTCCTATTATGTGCTGACAACTTAACAATATTTTACGACCGACAAGAACTATCGAAACACGAACATGAAATTTCCCGAATAACCGGCAAACTACAACTTTGGTGCAAAGAAAACGGATTCTCGCTTGCACTAACTTAAACAAATTGAATGCACTTCTGCAGGAAGCGAAAATGCATCCCACCAGAAATCGCCCTTAATGACTAGACAAGGTTGAATTACATCGGTACTTGAGAATGACCCTAGATACCAGGATGATTTTAATTTAAGCTAGACCGTCCCGTAGCTTTTTAGCAAGCAATACTCCAATCTTGACTCTCCTTACTACACTTATCCCAATTTTTCAGCCTTAAGCCTCAGAAACAAGGAATCAGAACTGTGTGATCGGTACAACATTTCCACAAACGTGTTAAGCAGATGAGTAACTACGCAACATCGTCTATGGAAAAACTCAAAAATAAACATGAACAAAAAGCTACACCAGTTTTACCTGAAAGTTAATACCCCACCTGCAGAATTTAAAATTGAAAGTATCAAATTACTCTCAAAACTTCCCCGCAACACACAAATTCAGTACACCGACGGTTCCAAAACACAGAATAAAGCATAATTCGCAGTTACGAACACGGGAACATCTCCACTAAACGAACGTCAAACGCCTGGAGCTCAATAAGTTTGGAGGTCAGAATCGCCGTTGATCATCCCCTCGAAATCCAAGCAATTTGCACAGACTCCCTGGCAAAACTCGAGGGTCTGACATAAAAAAAATCCAAAACCCTTTACTCCACGAAACTCAAGAGATGATTCTCAATTCCTCGAAAAGGAATAGTTTTAATCTGGATCGTCGCTCACTTGGGAATACCCAGAAAACAAGTAGCCGTTTTCGAAGTCCACTCTGCAGCCCAAAAAAACGAGATCGCAATATATTACACAGCGAGGCAAGACATAGCAAAACAAGCATCAATAGCCATTCGGAAAACCTATTCAATGGCTGACTATGCGTCCAAAAATCATCTGGCAGCAATAAAAGATCGGTCAGTAGCCGATCCAGTAATATTCGGACATAGAATCAAGACGAGCCAGCACTATAATATGCCGGCTACGAAAAGGACACACCAACATCACGCTCATCCACCACATGCTGAAAACGGAGACACCTTGATGTAATCTTTGCAACGCTCAGCTAACAGTCAGACATTTCCTGATCGATTGCCCACATTTTGACAACCAAAGAGTGAGTGTTAAAATACCTGAGGGAGATAAAAGTGTACAATAAAATTTAGAATTTTAGAACATAAAAAGTTAATTAACCTAACTAACACAAAACATAATTGTAATCTATCGAACCGCGAAAGAATTGGTAGTGCCTTAAGCACCAAATTAAATTCGAAAGATAAAAACAAACAAGCGAACAGTGATTCAACTGTGTAATTTTGGCTGAGCTTTAAAATTGAAAGATTAATAAGCACACTTTTTAGAAATTATATTTCAAACTTTCAAGAGGTAATATGTGATATCGGAAAATAATTTTGAATCGACCACAATATTTGTTTTAAAGGAAAATTTAAGCTAGAAATGATTGTTGTCAATGTATGATACAATTTTTGTTGTTGTCATATCAGTAATGTATAGTTATATAAACATAAAATAAATAAATATGAAATAACAGAATTTATCTTAGTTAAAGTTGATCTTTAATTTTGATGAACTGTGTGTAATGTAAAAGAGTTAAGTTTCGTTATTTTTTAAAGATTTACATGAGCTTTTTGCCAACAAAAAATTGATCTATAGTTTTGATGAGCATTGCGTAGTGAACATCACAAGTTTCATGATTTTTGAAAAGCTCTAACAAGTTTTTTGGTCAACAAAAGATTAATCTTTATAGTTTTGAAGAGCTGTGCGCAGTGTACGAACAGTAGTAAAGTTAACCTAAAACATCCTTACTTTCTACCGCCCAGGTGGCTCAGTGGTTAAAGCTGTGGCAGTTGGAGCGGGAGGTACCGGGTTCGAATCCCGATAGGGGCAGGATGCAAAAGGTACTTTTCACCATCTGATTACGATCGATGGTGTTAATGAACACATCTATGACCCCCTGTTGGAGTGCAGAACTCATGGGCCGACCCATCTTCCATGTCAGTACTATAGGCTGGCATGGAGCTATGCAATGCGCAGATGGTTCTACGAAAATCGGACCTATAGCCGTACGTCCTCGATTTGGCCGTTAAGGCGTAAAGTTGGACGTAAATAAGCGAACCGCGAAAGAGCTGGGAGAACCTTGAGCCCCAAAAAAGATAGCATAGTATAAAATATAAAAAAAAAAAAAAAAAATCCTTACTTTCGAGATATATGCAAAATAATGAATTTTGTATATGTAAGAAATGAGTATTTTTCGAAAACACAATCTGAATGCCATACAGACTATGAGATTGTTATCATAATAACATGAATTATGATTATCTTTTTCGAGAATCCTATCACGAAATTAAATAATATGACTTAATTTATTTATTATTGTTAATTTAAAATATATGAAAAGTTATCAATCCACTTAGATGGGTGATATATTTTTTTTGGGCTCAGAGTAACTTTTGTGATAGTTTTTTGTGTCATATAGATGTTTTTGGGCTGATATTGGAAATTATATCATGAAAAACAAATTTTTTAGGATGACTATATATTTTGAATATATTATAGTTAGGTTTGGGCCGATACTGAAATGTGATAGAAAATGTGTTTTTAGTGTTGCCATAGAATTTTTTTGGGATAGAATTTGGGTCAACTTCACAAACATAGTGTGACACAAGTTTCATGATTATTTAAAAGCTTTCATCAGTCTTTTTGTCTACAAAACGTTGACCTATAGTTTTGATGAGTTGTGTGTAGTGTACAACAGAACTTTTATGATTTTTGACATGCTTTAATGACTTTTAAGTGTACGACACACGATTCATGGTTATTCATGATCAACAAAATTTTAACGTATTAGTTTTGATGGGGTATGTATAATCATAGCATCCTAAATAAAGAAGCCGCAATCATCGAAATTGAACTTAAAAAGTTTATACCCCATATTTACTAACACATCAATAAGTTGTGACGTCATTAAAAAAATAATAAAATCGCTCTACAGTTCATATTTATTACTAAAAAATTGAACAGCGTACAGCAAAGAAAAAGTAAAAAAAATATTTTTTATTTTGGTTTTTGCTGTCAAAATTGTTCACAAAATGTTTAAAGGTTATACCCGTCTGTAGACAATAATAAATTTTTTCTTATAATAAATCATTTATATTATAATTAATAATTAATATTGTTGGCCTGTGGATAAATATGTTAAATGTGAATGTGATTTGTGCAACTTTATCTTTGGGTTTTAGAATTATTGTGGAAATATCACTACTCTTGAAGATCGTGATCGTCTTCGTTATCTACAAACATTGATGTAGATCATCGTTCACTGTGTTTAATTCCAAATAAAATCAAACTATTTTTAGTTCCGTGTGGATTGATGGGTATAAAATAATTCTGCTGCGGTGATTTAGTTTGTTGGTGTTATGGTTTTGTATTTGTACTAATTCATGGAATTAGATTAGAATTTACTTGTTTGTTCCCAACATATTTATCGTTTTTGTTCTCTTATAGTGTTTCACCAAATCGTTCAGCTTACCCATGCGATATACTGTGGTAAGACATTGCTAATATTCGTTCTCCTTGGCAACGATATAAATTACTAAAATATTGACTCTTGAATTTAGTCCCGTTGTCGGTTAAACAAGTTTCTAGTTTACAATTATGAAGAATTTATTCATCTTCTCGATGTAAGTCGTTGACGTTAGACTTAGGGCAGTAGTGAACGTTGGAAACATTGAAAAGTAATACGACATACCACTTCCATTAGAAGTTCTCGAAAAAGGACATGAAACTAGCCAATAATATTGATGTTATTATCAATTTTTAGTTAGTATGATTATTGAAGTTTTAAAAATGTGTTTTGTGCATCTATGCAACTGCCGTAAAATAAGATTTCGGCATCGTGAGGGAATAATGTTCTTGTCACAAAATATAATACAACCACACAAAATGATAGTTCTTCGTCGGTTCTTCGATAGTTCGTCATTGTCTAGACGAATTCCATTAATAAATAATTAATATTTGGGTCGCATTTGAGTCGATGAGACATGATACGATACCGACTGTTTAAAATCATTTATTAGCTTGTATTATATTGCAAGTATCGAGGAAGTCATATGTTTTGAATTTCCACTGTTAAATTCAATATACGGTGTAATGGATATTTCGTTTTTCGGCCAAAAATGCTGTGTTTGAATTTCTGTTTGATTACCAATGTAAATGTTCTTTCGTAGATGTCTTTTGATGGGCTTGGAGGTGGGACTTGAACAATTATTTTAATTTCAGCCAATGTGAAGTTATTATTTCTATATAAACATGGAAGATCTCTGAAGAATTTTTATTCTCGTGCAACTGATTTCTTCATATATGTTTTGGAATAAAAATAAGTTTTAAAATCCACTGTCTTCTTATTACTTTTTCGGCCAAAAAATCTGTCATACGTATACATGTGCACATGGCAATAGCTGTTAACAGAATTCCAATAGCTGCATCTGTTTAACGAAATCACATAAAATAATTCATATTCAACTGACGTTTAAATGTGCTCATGACAATGTCTTAAAACAGAATTTAGACAACACAATAAATAAATGTATATGTTGAAGAAAACCATACATGAATGCTTCATATCCAACTGAGGTGAATCGTCCTCATAGTCATGATAATTCATTTAATGAAACAAAATTGAAACCATTGAATACTAATTTGTGGACGAAGCTAAAGAGTTACCGTTTTGTTGTTAAATGCTGTTTTTGTCTAAATAAATGTATTTTATTAAAAAAAACAATTCAAATACTTAAAATTATTTTAAAAAATCACACTGTCAAAAATCGTAACGACTTTTATGATGCCATCTTGTATCGAGTTTAACAACTGCTGTCTTTTATAATGCCATCTTGTATCGAATATAACAATTGAATGGAAATCAAAAAAATTTAAATAATTTTTGAAGTATTCACTTTCATTAACATGTATGGATATTTTAACTGTGCACCTCGTATTATCGCATTAACAATATGCTTTAAAATATCAATAAATACGATTTATATTATTAAAGTTATAAAGTGCCATCTCTTATTCAATATTTGAAGTATATGTTTCTTTTTCGTAGTTCATACGTCATTGATCTCGTTTTATATATTTTTATACGGCGTTTAGAACCAATTATAACATATACATGTATAAAAATTGAATAAATCAAACCGTTTTTATTTTTATCATAACTATTAAAATAATTCGTATTTTCATTTGATTTCCATATATGTTATATGAAAATGTTTGATTTAAATTTTGATATAAAAATAATTTTTATTTTCAGTATTTTTCATTCATTAAAATTGAGCCAAAAATCTTCAATTTTACATTAGTTCTTATGGAGTGTATGAAAATCTAGACCCCATAAAAAAGCTCGATAAATTTAAAGGGTCAATCATTGCGGCTTCTTTATTTAGGATGCTATGGTATAATGTACAACACAAGTTTCAATATTTTTTAAAGGCTTTCATGAGCTGTGTGTAGTGTACAAAAGTTAAGTTTCGTGATTTCTTAAGGATTTACATGAGATTTTTGCCAACATAAGGTTAATATATAGTTTTGATGACCAGTGCCTAGTTTCATAAGTTTTAAAATTTGGCATGAGCTTTTTGTCTACAAAAGGTTTTTCTTTAGTTTTGATGAGCTGTGTGTACTGCACAACTCAACTTTCATCATTTAATAAAAGCTTTCTGTCAACAAAAAATTGATGCATATAGTCAAAGCCATCTTTATTGAAAAAGCCTAACTGAACACTCAGTTTTTGAAATGAGCTTTATTTAGTGTATAATTATGTATATTTTATCAAGAAACTCATACGAAACGTATAAATCTCTGTTTAAGTTTAAAGCTATTGCAAGTAAGAGCTTTGAAAATTTTATTTCATAAATTATAAAATCGGAACTTATATCACTTTTTTCAAATCAAAATAAATCACGAAAAAAATTAATTATAAATTGATCTATATTTTTATAGATTTTGTGCTTTTTATTTCAATATAAACGATATCATATAGCCTCTTAAATATATTTCACCAGCTTTAATTTTCTCTTAGACCCGCAACAAAACTCAAACTCTTTTCTAAATAAATTTAGAAAAATAATATTGAAAAAAAAGGAGCACCAAGAGAAGTTTTTTTTAAATTAAGTAATAGTTGAGTGATAGTTCGATTAAATGACAGTACAAGCGTTACTTGACTATAAAAATTTTGCTAGCCGTTCGTTTTAAGATCTTACCTGTGTATGTAAAATGATCTTAAAATTTATATTGTATCTAAAATCTAAAATTTATATTGTATTATTGTTGTAAATAACTAACACTATGAAATGTATGGCAACTTAAAATGATATTTATGAGTTAAATAGATTAACCGGCTTTAAGTAGAGGAGGTTCTAATTTTATACATATATGCAATATAAATCGCAATACATCTAAACTTAAATGAAATTGATTTGGTTTGTTTTAAAGTGCCATTTGTATTTATTCTCCTTGTGAGCATACTTGAAATAAAATATAGTTCTCGTAACTTAATTATGTATCTGTCTCTATTTTAAGATATTAAAATATCATATTTTCATTTAATTAATAAAGTAAAATGGTAAAATAAATCGAAAAATGGTCAAGTTCAGTTAAATAACCTAAGTTAAATTCGAACTACTTTCAAATTCATTCAAATATTTAATATATGTAAAGCTTTACTGTCATACATTTTGTATGAAACTGAATATGATTTTTGTATTTTTTGTTAGACTACATAAATAAATCTCGTGTTGATCAGTTAGGCCTCAATCAATCAAGCTAGCTTTGATATAGCTTGAATAGCTCTGGACAGTATACGACACAAATTTCATGATTTTTATAAAGCTTTTATAACCCTTTGGAGCATAATTTTCATTATTTTTGAAGAGCTTTTATGAGCTTTTAGTGTAAGTTTAATGATAGTTAAAAAACTTGCATGGGCTTTTTGATTTCATGAATTTCAGAAGCTTTTTGTCCACAAAAGTCATTTTTAAAAGCCTTTGTGAGCTTTTAGTGTACGTTTAATGATAGTTCAAACAAACTTGCATGAGCTTTTTGTCAACAAAATGTTGATCTATAGTTTTAATGGCCTGTGTTTAGTATAAATACAATTTTTAAGATTTTTTAAAAGCTTTCATGAGCTTTTTGTCAACAAAAGGTGAATCTATAGTTTTGAGAGCAGGGTGTAGGTGTAGTGCACAAAACAAGCTTCGTGATTTTTAATAGGAATTGATTTCCAAAGCCTTTTAAAAGTCTTGAAACTTGTGTTGTATAGTAATACTTAGATTACTTTCTTTTACTTACTTAACAATTTTAAATAATTAGTGTAATAATATTTCATTTATTTGATTAAAATTTTGATAGCCGTTTTGGAAGTTCGAAACGAGACTGCTAATAGATTACCACAATTAATTAGGTTTATAATGTTTATGAATACACAAAATAGTAAATGTAAATTATTGTTTATAAATGTAAATCACGTTACATGGTTACTTAAACTATGTGAAGGTTAACATCCCAACACTTGGACAGCAAAATTTTATGATGAAGTAATCTAATCTCGAAAATTAACCAATTATTTAATCGTGTTTTATTCTAGTCGTATGCTTTAAAGCTTAACATAACACCTTTAAAGAAGTTGTCTTCCGAATTTTAAAGAGATAAAAGATGATAAGAATTTAAGTTTGGATTGACTACGATATTTGATTATAGATTATATTTATCTATGTGGTTTATCTATTGATCTATGTGGTTATCAATGGGAGCATCTAGCGCTATTTTATTTAAACATCATAAAAGTCATTTAATTCTGGCAATTCTTTCAATACTACCGATAGCGTTTTCGGTTAATTAATAGTTGTACCATTTTATTTTATTTATAGTTAAAATCAGCGCATTTGAATGTATAGTTGAAATTATTCTACATTTGAGAAAGAGCTTATTGACTGTGACCAATTTGATAGATTATTTTCCAAAAATCAATTTAAAGGATTTGGTAAATAGAGCTTGAAAATTACACGACAAGCAACGACATGAAATACCTCGCAAGATAGAATCAACCGCTTTTTCCGTAATTCGAGTAGGCAACGTTCGGTAAGTTGGTCTAATTAAAAATCACTTCGATCGAAATTACCAATTTCTTAACGATCATTGTTTTTCCTACCAACGAATCAGACACATCTAATCCGTCTGCATATCTGCATAAGCCGTTCGTTTGAAGTCACATCAACGAGCCGGAAAAGAAAGGAACGAATCCATCCAATCACTTGAAGTTTATCAATTGTATTCGACAAGCCCAACGAGTTAGTTATAGTTTCAGGTGAGACGATATAGAGGATCACTTGAAGACTTTGGAATTATTATTCAAACTATTAGATGTTGCTGGATTAGATTGTAATTTAAAGAAATGTGAATTCCTTATGACCAAAATTAACTAACTGTCTCCAATTATGAAGTGGGGGCTGTGATATTTCACCGGTATCGGTGAACGAAACCCGAATGCTTTTGCATCGAAAACGTTAAATAAACATCAGCGTCGATATTCGCAGGTAGAGGATTCTTTGTCTTTTATTTTTAAGTGAACGAGGTGTCATCAGTATCTCTACGGACATCATTTTGAGCTTTTAACGGATCATAAACCGTTAATAAGCATTTTCTATTCCGAAATAACTTCCAGTTGACTATCCAGATTCTGCAACACTTAGCAATCACGGTAATGGCGTATAGCTACACAATTCAGGCCAACATCAAAACATGGCAATGCAGTCGCTCTAGTCCGTCTACCAATTGGTTCAAATTCGGATTTTGACAAAAAAGAGATATGTTTCCAAATCGAAAAGGCGTATAATAAGGAAATTTGTGATATCCCCATAGACTTTGAAATATGAAAAGAATGCTGATAGGGATCAATATCAGCTGAGAAAAAAATTCATTAAACTCTCGTCGTGGTGTGATATTGTTACAGACGGAATCATTACGAGCAGGTATCTCAGAATCATTGATCGACAGAAAAGTACAAAGTTTCAAGAGTTGTCAGTGTGTTTCAGTATGTCCTTCTCGGGAATTTTCAGTTGATCTCCACTTCATCGTCCGTTGTATGTGGTTACTATGTGTGGATGCATTTTAAAAATATCCATACGTCGTACGAATCTTTTCAATTACAAGTTTGAGCACAATTAAAGCATTACAAGCAGTCCTTACCACGGAAGGATTACCGTACGTCTAAGTGAGTGACAACGGGCTACAAACAGACCACTCCGACTGCTAGTGGAAAATCTTCAACAGAATTTTTACTTGATAGACAACCCAAGACATGTTCATCAGTAATGATTCCACCAAATAACCATCGTCGGCCGAAGCGAAAAGTAACGAAGTTTTCTGTTGGTGATTATGGTAAAGAGGAAACGTGGTTCCAGGCAAGATAATCAGCAACATTGGTCGAATGATGTACTCAATTATGACGAATCGGGAATTTGTTCTACGGCACCAAAATCAAATGCGCCCTCGTTCTTTTGCGTTAAGTGATTATTGAATGAGTGAAATATTGTCTAAAGAAAAAGTAAGTGTACAACCCCATCACAAACAACACCGACTACTTCTTAAAAAAGTGCCCTTCTCCGCTTGCAACAATGGGGAGTCAACCAGTTTAAATTAGGAAGCGGGCGTATTTTTCGGATTCTGAAGTTGAAGATTCACCAGATCCAAGATTCACCAATCTTCCAGGATTCAAAAACCAGTAAGATAATTTTACAGTTAAAACTATATTTTATATTTTTACAACCAAAAATTTATTTTAAAAATTTTTTATTCTGTGTAACCATACAAATGTCTTAACTCCTGGCTTTTATCCCTTATATTTGCTGTAACAAAACATATTAATTTATATTAAGATTAAGATTCTAGTCGATTAATATTCTAGTCAACAGTCTTACATAAACTTTTTTAAATCGGCATTTTCATTCTCAAGACGTGCAATTTTTTCTTCTTGCTTCACTCGAATCCTTTGATTGCGCTCATGTGTCTCTTCCAACAATTTAATAACTTGATCCTGTCGTTTAACTTCTAAATTTTTCGCACCCAATGATGAAAACAAATTTTCAAGTTCTTCGGTTTTTGCCGTTAGATCTTGGCTCAACTGAAAGATATTGTGGTAAGATAGATATTTAAAAGATTATATTGAACATACGTTAAACTTTTTTCCACTATATGGTTTTTTATCCGTTTCGGAATTGAAATCGGCCGCTTGATTTTTAACTTCCTCATTGTCTTGTAGCGATTGTATTAATTCGCTGCGTATCTTAAGTAAACGTTGTTGCATGAAAAGTGATTCTTCCTGTAGGTGAAGTTCAGTTAGAGCTTTGGTCAAATCGTGCTGCAACTGTTCGTTTTCTTTAGCTTTCTGGTTGATTTGGTCCTGAAGCATACTTATTTCGGCTTTGTATTCATTCACTTTATCCCGCTGTTCCAATTGCCGGATCAAACTTTCGAATTCGGCGATTTCACGAGTTTTCACAGTCAGTTGAATTTCCCTGCACAAAAATTATTTAGTATTAAAACCATTTTACAACATTTATATACACCTCACCTTTTATCCACCTCGTCTTGTAATTGGTGAATTGTCGCTTTCAATCGTCTTATTTCGTCTTCCAAACGAATCGTTTCACGACGACAGATATTATCTTCCGTTTTATCTGTTTCCGAAAGTGATTTTGTGTGCATCATTTCGTTTAAATTAAGTTTTAAACTGTAAATTTCTTTTTCGAGTGCCTTCTCACTCATTTTAAGGCGCTCATTTTCTTCCCACAACGGTCTATTATCGAAGGTGGCATTTGAATTAAAGTCTTTCAGCTCTTTGCGCAATTGGTCACACACTTTAGCCTCTTCGTCATATTTTGATTGTAATTTATCGATCAGCATCTTAGATTCTTCTTCTGTTCGAGTTACTTTATTTTCCATCTTTTGTGATTGTGCTGTAATTTTTGCCAATTTCTCTTGCAATAGTTTTGCATTAGTTTTCAACTCTCCGATCGATGAATCTTTTAGCGAAATTTCATTGGCCTTCGCTTCAATCAATTTTTCATATCGTTTATTATTGAGTTCAAGCTTGTTCAGTTTTTGGACAAGTCGTTCCATTTCAGTATCCTTTTCACCACGCTTTGCTTCGAATTGGGCAAGCACACATTTTAATTCGTTGACATTAAACTGTTCGTTTGCAATCGCTTTGGAAAGTTCAACGTTTCTGTGTTCCTCGTGAGTTTTTTTCAACTCCAAATCTTTAACTTTATTTTCTAGCTCTGCTATTTTAAGTTGGTTAGCTTTTTTGAAATTTTCATATTCTTCGGGAATCGCACCTTTCATCATAACTGGTATCCCTTCCTCATTGATCATAACTTCTTTTAAATTTGCCATGAAACTATTGGTGCGCACACTTTGCTGTTGTTCCTCTTCCGACATTTTCTTTTCGATTTCGTCATGCAAATTTTGAATTTTTATTGGGAGTTGGTTCGTATCGCCACTCTCCGATTTATCGGATGATTTTATAAGATTATTGATTTCCGATAAACGATTTGAAAATTCTTGCAAGATTTTGAAACTATATACTTGCATGCACTGCACTTGTTGTGTTATTTGGTTGAGAATGCCCTCATTGGTGATTTGTTTCAATTTATTGAACGAAATGTTTTCAATCAAGTTCACTGTCGTTGGTGACACTGCAGCAGCATTTTCACTAAAATCAACAATTTTTAATTCCTCAATAACAGGTGCCTCATCTTTACCATTCAATTTATTTAGTTTGACAAGTGATTCACGATACTTTTTGTAGTAGTCAACCGCCTTTGTTTGAATATCGGACAATTCATTTTTGATTTGATTAAATTTTTTCTTGTTACACTGCACCTGAACCGCAATCAAATTTTTGTTACCAATTCCAGATTTATTACGAAGATAAGCTGGCAAATGTCCTGGTTTATGAGCAAGAGAGCTTGTACTTGCATCGGTGGCGCGCGAGTCAATTGTGGTCGTTGAATGGCTTGCTGAGACCGAAGATCGTGGTAGTTTACGTGTTACTGGTGCTGTCGATGGTTTGTCACGAAACATTTTGCTTCTTTTTGAAAATAAGGATCCACCATCTTCGACTGGTTTAATAGCTGGCTTAGACGACGCCGTGCTAGATTTGGGCCGACTGCTCACATCTGTTTTAACAGTTGATGCGGCACTACTTGATGAAAGGGTAGTGTCTCGCTTGCGTAGAATTCCAACTAAAAATATGTCATTAAATAAGTATTCACTTCACTAGTTCACTAGTTCTTACCTCTTTCTTTCTTTTCAACAACTTCCGGTTTATTTGACATTTTGGTTATTTAAGTATTAAAATTACGATACGTACACAGAAAATTTTTCGATTTTTTTTTTTAAATAAATAAAAGAAACGATATACCACAGATTAGACGTCAAAAATTTATAATAATTCTAAAGAACTACAAAAAACATAAAAACAAAATAACGTGTTCGAATTACAAGAATTGTTTTCCGTAGAAAAAATACAAAAGAATAACGAATACATTTCCCGATTACTAGACGGGTCAAAATGTGGAGAAAAGTATGCGGTTTGCAACAGAGATGGCAGTAATCGAAATAAGATGACAAGAATTGTTTTAAAATTATGCTGTTATGGTTTTGCGACATGCGCTATTAAAGCAAAATTAACAATGGTTTTAAATCTCTCAGAATCATTCACAGAAGTCCATTTTTTGAAGATGACGTGTTGTGCGGATGTTGGGCAAAGTCCTCGGGTTAATTCCACTTTGATGCGGTGGAATGACTTTGCTTGAATGCTAATGTTGGCAAATGCCAACATTCCGCCTCCCTTGAACGGGCAGGTTCAATCTTCAATAGGTAATTTGACAAGATTGTGTATGGGGCGTTTGAATAACTTGTTTCCCATGAATATCTCGATGATGCGAACCTTGCCATCAGTCCCTGGAAATGTTTTATGTACCCGACCCAGTGGCCACTTGGATGGTGCAGTGTTTTCGTCTTTTAATAAAACGATATCGTCTATTTTAATATCGTTGCATAATGTGTACCATTTGGTTCTGCCTTGAAGGGTGGTGAGGTACTCGTTCTGCCATCGATTCCAGAAATGTTGGCACATTTGTTGTGTCCACTTCCATCGTGATTTGATTGACGGACTACTAGCTGTCAAATCGATTTCAGGTATGTATTTGTTAGGATAACCGAGAAGAAAATGTGTTGGTGTTAGAACATCTATTTCATCGTTGCTGGCTCTACACAACGGTCTGGAGTTCATTATTGCCTCGATTTGTGTAAGTATGGTATAAAACTCATCGGCAGTTAATATTTGTTTGCCGATAATTCGTCTAAGATGAAATTTCATCGATTTTACGGCCGCCTCCTATAATCCACCGAAATGTGGTACCCTAGGCGGATTGAAATGCCAATTGATAATCTGTTTAGAAAGCGAGTTGGCTATAATGCTTGTATTATGGTTCAGTATTTCGATGACTTCTTTAAGCTCGCGGTTAGCTCCAATGAAATTTGAGCCATTGTCACTGTATATGTCAGTTGGTGTACCGCGACGGGAGATGAACCGACACAGGAGATGATGCTGCGAGAAACGACTCAGTGGTTAGATCGTGCACTAACTCTATGTGAACCGCCTTTATACTGGTACAAATAAACAAAGCGATATATGCCTTTTGAAGTCGTTGCCCTCGTCCTCGTTTTTGGTAGATCAGTACGGGACCAGCGTTATCAACTCCTACTTTCATAAAAGGTCTTTGGAATGTTACCCTACATTCTGGTAGCTCAGCCATAATTTGGTTTTCGGCACGCTGCTGATATCTGGTGCAGATGATGCATTTTCTTATTATTTTACGTATCATTGTTTTCGCCTTAAAAATCCAGAATTTTTGTTTTGTGATATTGCTCAACAATGATAAACCTGCATGGCCTTTCTCTACGTGAAGTTTTTGGACTGTCAGTTTTACGAATGGGTTGTTATTGGGTAGAATGATGGGATGCTTAATTTCGAACGGTAGTAAAGATTGTTCAAAAAGGTATAATGAGGGTTGGACCCTCATTATACCTTTTTCATCAATGAATGGAGCTAGTGTGATAAGCTTACTACCGCGGTTAACTGGTTGATTTTGTGACAATAGTTTGAATTCGATTGCAAAATATTTGGTTTGTATATGTCTAATAAGTGTTGTTTCGCTAATTTCAAGCTCCGCCGTTGTAAGAGATCCACTCGTTTTCGCTCCTTTACAGTTTTTGATAAAGCGTGTGATCCAACTCATAATGGATAAGATTCGGTGACTATCGGAGTACCCTTCTATTATCTGGTCTAGTACATTGTTAACTGAAGTCATAGCAGACAATGCATAGCTGTTCGATTGTTTCTCTTCTTCCCTCGTATCATAATTCAAACTTTGTTGCGGCCAATGTGATTCATTTTTTACTAACCATTCAGGACCCAACCACCACAGTGTGTGTTCATTTAATACATCGTCTGAAATTCCTCGAGAGGCGCAGTCCGCAGGATTTGTTTTTGAAGGAACGTGACGCCAATTGCTTCGCTTTAGTGTTTGTATTATTATTGATGTACGATTTCCGACGAACGTATCCCATCTTCTGGGATGCGATGACAGCCAGTCCAATACAATTTTGGAGTCGGTCCATGCGGTAACTGAGTTTATTTCAAGCGTGGTGGATAGTTTGATCGATTCCACTAATCTTACAAGTAGAACAGCTGCACATAGTTCGAGCCGAGGAATGGAAATCTGCTAAATGGGTGTAACCTTTGTTTTGGCAGCGATCAGTCTTGAGGTACAACTTCCATCCTTGTATGTAACACGTAAATAAGCAGCAGCAGCATAAGCCAGCTCGCTGGCATCGCAGAATGCGTGCACACTGACTGTATCAATCTGATTATTCGAAAACAACCACCTCGGAATACTGATTTTAGTAGCCTCTTGCATGTCGGTTCGCATATTATGCCATTTTTTCCTTGCTTCTTCTAGTAGCGTATCATCCCAATTTATATGTAGCATCCATAAAGATTGAAGCAAGATTTTAAATCTGATTGTGGCTGGCGCTAACCAACCCAATGGATCAAAAATTTTGCTACTTTCTGACAGTATGGTTCGCTTGGTAATGGAATTGGAAGCTGGATGATCTACGATAAATTGGAAGCTGTCAAGATGAGCATTCCAGTTGATACCTAATAATTTTAGGCATGCTTCGTTTGTGCTGTCTTTGATCGGTTTGTAATCTGATGCTTGTAGTTGTACATTTATGCTGTTGCGGACTTTGCTGGAATTGGTACTCCACTTTAGTAACTTCATGCCTGCTTCATTTAGGATCGTGTTTAGCTCATTCTTCTAACGGATAGCGCCACTGACACTGTTTGTACTAGTCATCAAGTCGTCCATGTACATGTCTCGGTGTAATGCTATTGATGCTTCAGGAAATCGTTCTTTGTTCAATATCGATAGTTCTTCAATCACTCTCGTAGCTAAGAACGGAACTGATGATGTTCCGTATTTAATTGTGTTGAGTTGAAAATCCCTTATTGGTTGTGAAGGTTGGTCTTGCCATATAATGCATTGGTAGTGTTGATCTCTGATGTCCACCTAAATCTGCCGATACATTTTCTCAATGTCAGCGCTTATGACATATTTGTGTTCACGGTATCGTAACAGGATTTCAAAAATATTCGACTGTATTGTAGGACCAACTAATAAGGACTCGTTAAGTGAAGTATTACTGCACTAAATGGTTTTCACAGAGTTCCTCTTCTGGTGTTAGATTTGATATTGATTTGGGAGCTTCTTCGATCTCCCAAAATGCTCTCAAACTTTTGTCAATTAATTGTTTTATTAATTGAAACTTTTGTTTTATTAATTGATTATCTTCTATATTGCGGTGTTTGATGATGTCGATGTAGAACTTTGACCTTGCTGTCTAACTAAAATCCAACCCAATCCTGTGTTTTGTGCCACTATTTGACCCTTGGAGTTTCGTACCTTATCCCCACTGAGTAGTTCAAAGACCATATCCGCACCTAAAAGAATATCTACTGACCTGGTTAAATTTGTTTCAGGATCAGCCAACTGAAGTTTAGCTACAAGTTTTGCATCGTTTGCACACATTTATGATGGTGGTAAAATGGATGTCACCTTGGGTAGAATATATGCATCTACCTTTAATTGGATTGCTTCATTGATGCAACTGCTGAATTTAACTGTCGCTATTCCTCTTGTAGAATTGACTCTACACTAACCAATTCCCGAAACCGTGATCCTTCCATGTCGTCTCGGTAAGTTTAGGCGCTGCATGCATGCTTCAGAGATGAATGATAATTGAGACCCGGTATCTAATAGAACTCTGCTTATCACCTTATTTCCAAACCGATCCTCGACTCGAATTAGAGCAGTTGGTAAAACTGCTTGTGAAGGATTACTTGAAACTTGGATGCAAGTACTTTGTTCTTTTTGCACTTCGTCGTTGGTTGTTAAGCTTGAAGCATTGGTGCTATATTTTGCTGATTGTTCTATGTGAAGTAGTGTGTGATGTCTACCTTTGCATATGTGGCAGCTCTTCCTTGATTTACATTGATAAATTGAATGATTTTCCGCAAAACAGTAAAAACAACGCCTAGACTCCTTGATGTATGATCTTCGTTGCTCAATTGTTTTATCTGCAAATTGCTTACATTGGTGCAGTAAATGTTCAGTATCTTTGCAGACATCGCATACTACCGCGTTAAACGTTTGTATTTTAGATGAATCACTTTTATTGTAGCAACTTGTAGCTCGTTTGCTGCTGGATTTCATAGATTCCAATTAGTCCGACCGATCGCTCAAAAATTTTAAAAATTGGTCGAAACTGTTGAAATTATCTTTACTGCTTTGTTGAGACCACAAAAGCCTTGTTTCCTCATCGAGCTTGTTGGATAATATGAAAATGAGCCATTATGTTGAATGTGAGATTTGAACTGACATTAGGTTGATCCAAAAATGTTCGTATAAACGCGTTCACAGTATGCTTTTTGCGGTCATAACGATCCCGTAACTTCTTGAAGGCCTCGTTGTAATTTGACTCTGTGATCGCAAAATGTTTGATTAGCGTGGCAGCTTCTCCTTTTAGTAAACCTTTCAGGTATTGGAATTTTTGCGCAGGTGTTAATGAACAATTTTCGTGGATCGTTGAGGTATACAAATCAAAAAATGATTGCCACTCCATGTAGTCACCTCCAAAAGGTGGGATATGAATTTTTGGCAATTTTATTTGAGCACGACCTTCAGTATTAGTAGTTCTGTCCAAAATGCTCATCTCAGGTGTTTCCGTTTTATCAATACTTAATTTTCTACACCATTTGTTAAGTCCGGAAAGGGCCTCAAAGTACGAATCTTCAAATAATACAATTTCTGACGGTTCCTCTGAATTTAGAACTAGGATGTCTTTTTCAAGTTCATTGAATTTCTTAAATAATTCGGTACATTGTTTCTGCCGCACTAGAAGCTCCTCAAGGTTGGCGCCATGTTTTATTTTTTGAACGTATGCTAATAGTTTAGCCATTTGTTCTTGCTTTATTTGCCGCCATTTTCTAAGCGCAGCCAATTTGTTTTCGTTGCCCATTTAATGCTTTGCACTAACACTTCGGTATCAAAACTTTACAAATTGTACTTATCTGACCGTTCGAGTAAATTCCAATTGTTGTTTGATGATTCGACTTGTGTCCAAACTGCTTGACCGATCTGAATTATAATATCCGGCTCGAAGGGCCATAAAATGTTGGGCAAAGTCCTCGGGTTAATTCCACTTTGATGCGGTGGAATGACTTTGCTTGAATGCTGATGTTGGATGTGGTACAATATTATAATTTTGTTATTCCGGTGGCTGCTGGTCTTGGTAGAATATAGCTTGTTCTTTATTTGATGAAATTAATTTGTTTTATTAGTGTTGATCACTCGAAAATATAACAATGATTGACCAAAAAATGATTTTGCAATTTTCTCATTAATTAGTTGTAATTCGAAAAACCACTCTTGCCTACCACGGGGCAATTATTAATATTTAGTTTGGTTTGATGGGATTTTTCGAATTGATTATTTTATAATAAACATAGGAATCCTTCCTTTACAATTCAATTCAGATTATGTACATGAATCCGACTTGATTATGTAAATATATAAACGTCAAGTGGATTCGATACACAGGTAAGGATTTCTTATTTTCTAATAAGATTCTAATTAGTATATTTCAGCTTTACAATTGGATAAAACTTAAGTTATAAAATAGTTAAAATATAAAGGTTTGTTTTGGATGTTGGCAAGTGCCAACAGCGGACATTAGGTCAAAATAATGACCAGTCGCTAGTTTAATGACAGACGATTGGAGATATTTTGCGAAGCTTCCAGTTTTGATTGAGGAATAGCCAGGATACGAAAAAGTGATCGACGTTTGCCTGTTCGCGGCTCGCTACATGAGTAACCTAGCAGTTTATGCCATTTTCATTTGTATGTTTTTTACAGGCCAAAATAATTGTCTAGGCTCGTTTAACAAAATCTTGTTTTATATAAAATGTCGGATAGGACAGAAAGTTTTAGGAATAAAGAAAAACGTAAGTACATTAACGTTTACGTTACAGTGTGAAATATATTGTTTCATAGAAAATAATATATTTATGACATTTGAAGCTAGCATTTTTCAACGACATGGGAAGCCTTCGTCTGTACCAAGCAGTTCCATTAAACAACGGATAACTGCATATTGCGGAAAAACAAAAGTCAATTCTTCAACAAATAAATCTGGTGGTGAAGGTGGATCAATATTTTCTAATAGAACTAAAATAGTACGAGAAAAGCCACGAACCGCTCCAACAACGGTTACGACAACACCTCGAACACAACAACAGCTAACAGTATCTGCTAGCCATTCGACTTCCACTCTTGATTCTCGCTCAAATCCAGCAACCCAAACTTCACATTTACATAAGCCCGGCTTTATTCCCGCCTATATTCGGAATAAAACCGGTTCAAAAAACTCAGTTTCAGCCAACAAAAAACAATTTGTTCAAATTAAGAAAGAGTTAACCGATATACAAACTAAAGCGGTTGAATGTTACAAGCGATATCGGGAGTCAGTCACTAATTCTTATAAACTAAGTGGCACTAATGACCCTCCAGTCATTGAAGAATTGCAAATTATTGATTTTAAAATGAAATCTGATAAATCAACAATGTCTTTGGTTCCGTCTGCTCCGGAAGTAAAAGTTTTTAGAAATGTTTCATTTAGCAAATTAAAGCAAATCACTAACGAAAAAATTCTTTCGGACATTTCGAATCAAGTACACAATATCCAATTGAACAGTTTCAAATTGTTACAAGAATTTTCCGATCGATTATTTTTAATTAATAAGCAAATGAAATCGGCTTCAAATTCTGCTGGCGACACTAATTTATTTCCCGCCAAAATTCACAGTTTATTCGAAGAGTTTGAGACAAAAATTCTGGAAGAAGAGCAGCAACAAAATACGCGTATTATAAATTTCATTACACACTTAAAGGAAGTAATGATCAACGAAGCGGGTGAGCCTGTCATAATGAAAGAAAACTTACTTGAAGAGTTTGAAAATTATCGAAAAACTAAGGAGATTAAAATCAATGAACTGGATATGAAAATTAAAGATTTGGAGTTGGAAAAAATCTCAGAAGAGTACAAAAATGCTGAACTAACCAAAACTATTATAAATGAGAGTTCAAATGTTAATAAATTAAATGCTGCACTGGCCGAGAGCAAAGCAAAACGTGATGATCTAGAGCAGGAGTACGAAAAGCTAGCTACCAAATTGAAACAAGTAGAACTTTTTAACAGACGGATACGAGAGCAGCTCGAGGATAAAATGCACGAGGTAATTGCGAAAGACAAAACAATTGTTGAATTGAAAATTTCGATTAAAACGATGCAAGAAAAGATCATGAAGTACTCGATCCAAGTACAAAAATTAGGAAGAAAGGTGGCCCGCACAGAAGACATGTATAAAAGTCAAATAGCCGAGTTGATTAAGAAAAACGATGAGGAAATTAAAATAAGCAATGCATTGCGCTTTCAAATAAATGAAATTAATTTAAGTATGGCCGATGATTCAAGAGCGCTGCGAGATGAAAATGTTAGTTTGAAAAATAACAAAACCGAAATGATGAGCGAGATTGATAGTTTAAAACTAAGTTTAAATGAAATTTTGCATACAAAACCTAACGCCGAACGGTCAAAAATCGAAGATAATGTATTTCGACGTGAAATGAAGCGACAGGATGAAGAATTGCATTTGCTGAAAAACATTATCATTGAAATGAAAGAGGAGCTACGCAAAAGGTGGGTGATTTAAAATGAGGTAGGAATTCTATTTGGTAACACTAACTCAATTTACTAGAGAACTTCTAGTTGCTCAAAAGACGCAAGAAATCAATGACATAAAAATTTCGGGAAAGTTAACGGCCAATTTTCAATACCATGAAGAATTGCTTAAACTTCAGGAATCAAATCAACAAAAATCGAACGAAATCGAGCAATTACAGAATGAATTAACTAATACCGAGAATGCGCTGCGAATGGTACAAATGCGAAGCGAACTAAAACAATCGATTCATGAGCGAGAAGGCCGAGATGGTATATGTAAGATTAAATTTTCTGATCTTAATTTAGAAATTGAAAGAAAAACACATTTGGTTAATCAGGTATAATGCGATATACATAATAAACTAGTTGAATATAATAGTTGCTTTCTAATCGATCAACCGCTAGTACTCACCACTAGTAGTTTGGTTCTTGTCTTTGCTAAATCTACTATGGTATTTAGCAAAGATACAAATCGAACTGGTAGTGGTAACTATCAGTTGGTCGATTGGAAAGCTACTAGAAGTTGCTTTCCAATCGACCAACTGCTTGTACCCACTTGTAGTCCGGTTCATATCTTCGCTAAATTAACCATAGTATATTTAGCAAAGACGAGAACCGAACTACCATAGGTTTACTAGTGGGCAACAGCAATTGGTTGATTTGAAAGCAACTAATAGTTGCTTTCCAATCGACCAACCGATTGTACCCGCTAGTGAACCGCTAGTAGTTCGTTGCGTGTCTTTGGTTAATAATCCATAGTAACGCAACGAACTACTAGCGGTTCACTAACGGGTACTAGCGGTTGGTCGATTGGAAAGCACCTAATACATAAAAATTGTGTTAACTGATCGATATTATATTTCCAACTTGTATATAGTTAAATCAGGAGGTGTGCTCTAAAACCGAAGAATTAGAGAATCTATTCTCAACACTGGGTGCTCAAAATTTAGAAGTCAAACGAAAGAATCACATTATCAAGATTTTGGAGGAAAAGCAAGAGCGGTATCAAAAAATACGTCTTAAATTACGGGGAAAGATTGTCCGATTGGAAAATCAAAATGCAGAACTGAAACATTTCATGTACGGAAAATTGAAAATTATCTTGAGTCACCACTTTTATCATATTCTTAATTTTTTAATAGTTGACCTAGTAATAGTAGCGATGAATCTTGAAATAACGATTACTAAAGTATTTATTCTTATGTCTGTTTAATTGCAGAAAATATGGAGTGTGAAAAATAATAAAGTTTTATGGCCACAGTATAAATTATTGATAAACGTAAATAAGTATGTTCTTGTACTTTTTCCTTTATACTACGTGTACTTTTACTATATTTGTCGTAATCTATAATATCAAATTCCGCGTTCATATCATAAATTAAACACAACCCACAATCCTTGTCCAGACTCCATCGACGAATCATTCTTTCTAATTTCTATAGTTCAGTCTAATCCTCTCGATTGTTCTTCACATTCGTACATCTTCTTTGAGTTCCTTATACAGCGGGATTCTCAAAAACGTAGCGCATAACTCTTACGCTCCCATTTTCTCCACAGATTTAACTGAATGATTCGAATAACATGTCTTACATCCTTCTGAATCAGTGCATTCTAAGCGAACATATCTGCTCTTTCATTTCCTTCGATTTGTCGATGTGACGGCATTCATTGTACTTTCACGTCACATTGACAGGTACGAACATATTCAAATATCATATTCACATACACATTGTCTTGTATTCCACCATCACATTTAATCAAACATAAACCACTCTTGGAATCGGAAAATATTACTCTTTTTCTATTCCCATCATCCACAGCTTGTTTTATACCTTCAAATATTCCGATTAGTTCCGGGTTCATTATACAGATGATATTATCCACTTTAAAAAATTTCTCCACGTTGGATCTTGACACAAAAACACGAACCTCATTATGATAGCGTGCTGTGAATACTGTTGAGCTTACTTATTGAATGCCTCCATATTCATGCACTCAGTACGATTACTAGAAGTGGGATCTGTTGGTTTATACACCGCCCTACTTTCAACCTTATATTATTTCCAAACTCAGTTTTCCTTGTAATCATTCTGATAATCGCATCCAAAACCTCTCTCGCACACGCATTCTCCACTTTCATTAATTGGCAAAAAGCCTCTTTTTGGACCATTTCCATACACACTAACAACATAACATATTTTCGAGTAAAAGAGTTTTCTTTAGCATATCAGTCACACTTGGGTGTCACCCTATTGAGGTTTGCTCACATTTTTAAGCGTTTCTGGCAAATGTTAATGTTTTAAATAAAATTTCAATTTCTTTCTTATGGAAGTCCAATATTCGCCACCCCCTCTCACCCATATCCGCTTCCATTTAAAACAATTTTTCTTTCACTCATAAAATTTTGTATGCACATACATATTTTCCGCCGAATACTACATATTATAAACTCTGTATGCCCAACAACTCCGCAACTACTTTCATGTTATCTTTTATTACTTCCCACACAAACTTTTTCACACACTCGATTGCTGAGCAGTACTTTTGAAATCCTGACAACAAATTATTTTCATCTTAAACCGTTCGAATCGATCTTTTGAATGTATGAACTCTTCCACACTTTATTTATAACCTCATGTAGATTGTGTTTTGAACCAGAACCGTTTAATAGCTTACACGATTCGTCTGGGAGTGGTAGATTTAGAGTTGAATTTCACTCGTCGGAAACCCTGCCATTTAAATTTTTCATCTAATTCTTCATTTCCACATACTCTTTCAACTTCAATACCCCTCCAAGAAATTCTTTAGCTTTATCGCGGCTCTCACTCCCCACATTACTCACATTTAAATATTCCCGCCACTTTTTCTTTTGGCCTTTCGAATAAATTTTCCATTCATTTTACCATTTTATTCACACTATACTCTTATTCCTTTTAAATTCACGTAAGGCTGTTCGTTTTCTTACATTCCAGAATTGTACTTCGTTATTCCACCATCCATGCACATTAATATCTTCAGATCAACAATTTTATTACAATCCTCATTCAAACGTTCTATTTCGTTTTCCAACTGTCATTATCTAATGTCAGGTTCTCCGAAACTCTCATTCATTTCTTGCACACACCTCTTACTAAACAAGTGGCTCGGCCAGCCAGCTCAATCGATGCTAACGACAGATCTAGTGCACAGGCCGTACCACCTACATTCGCATTTCTAGTTGGTCACCCATCATTCAAGATCACCAAATCGGGGTCTTAAATTAGGTCAGCAAAATGGTTTTCACGTACACATTTATTAAAACAACCCCACACTCCAACTTGTGCATTCATATCACCACAAATAATCAAGTCACTTTTACCTTTCACCCATTCAAACAGTTTCTTAAAATCAATCAATGCTTTTCGACTGTCATCGTCCGCACTTGCTTAGTTACATACACACTAACAAGTATATCTTTCTTTTCAAATAACTTGTCGATGCGGCAATTGCCTCTCTAACTTCAAAAGTGGGTAGCGGTATAAGTTTGACTATCCTACATAATATTGCCACTCCATCGTAACTATCGGTTCTTGGTTTGGCAAGAAATGTATACCCCCCTTTCAATCAACGTCTTGTTCACACGTTTCCAGGTTTTACAAATAAGAACCACATTTATATTATTTTCAGCCAGATCGCCAACACATCTTTTTTCATGAAAACTTTGAGTATTTATCTGGCCAACAACAATTCTATCACTTATTCCCTCATTTACACATTAAAACAATTACATACCGCGCAAAAGATATATTTCGGAAATCCGTTCAAATTGTATCACACCTAATTCGGTGTAATCATTCATTGTTGGTTGATGTTGCAAACTGTTGCTATAGTTGTTGTTTCTCAGTGGCGTTATTATCGTTAGTAATGTTGTTGAATGCTGCATCTTGTATAAAGCGTTTGTGTTGCGTGCTGTTGTTCTATGTTATTTGTTGTTGACCTGTTGATTATATAATAACCATGCATTTTTGGTGCCTTTTTTAATGGACGTTGTCGTTTGCTCAAATTGACAGACACGTCTTCACCTTCTGTGTCGATACACTACGAATCAGTTTCCTGTTTTCTGTCTTTTAAATAATCTTTAATGGTAATCCATCTTTGTAAGTTTTCTATTTTCTTTTCTTTTGTGACGATGGTAGTTTAGATTCGCTGCTTATTGTTGTTGCGTTAACTCGTTGCTTGCGTTGTTAATTTGCGGGCAATTTTGTATTATATACCCCCGTTTTACACCTGAAAACGCTGGTAGAAGCGAATTTGCGTTGGTAGTAGCGAATTAATGTCTTGTCGTCAATTTCTGGTGGTAAAATGAACATTTGTACGTAAAGAATTATTCCACTTGCACCTTTAACTACCTTTGTCGTTTTACCTTTAACACCTTTGTCGTTTTACCATTCACCAAAACATTTTCCTCTTCTAAGAATTCAAAATATTTTTTTGTTTTATATTAAATTTAATAATATACAGCGAGCGTATAAATCCTGATACAGTGTATGGATATCTTTCGCGGTTATTGCGTTATTGAGAACCAATCGCATCATCAATGTATAGTCATCGTCAATTTCTCAGTTGGGATATTTTACCACAACCCAACAGGATGAACATAAAGATAGCTAATATTCAAAAATACTCTAACCAAAATTCAGGTCTTATAGCTTCACTTCAATCCCATTTTTTTTAAATTTTGAAGTAGTTTTAAAAATATTTGATATAGTTAATTAAGCCATTGAAATTCAAGTCGGCACAATCAAATTCATTTATTTATTAGTCAATTGATTAAATGTCTCATCAATACAAAGCACTCATTTAATCACCCACGCCCACTTTACAGAGTAACTGTTTGCATAATTATAAACACAGCTCGTAATGAATTGATAGAGCTGTTGGCTCAATACTGGTTCGTCTCGTGAGTTCTTCATACCATCACAAAGTGATAGTTATATTAGTACCATTTGCGTCAAAGGAAACAGGTTATGTAATTCAAGTAGGCGAATAACCTTCTTTGGTCACCTTTCTTGCACACAAATTTCATTTACTTATACTAGTCAACCATCAATATTCATTCGTTTCATTCGGTGCTTGCAGCGTGTGTGTTAAGTAGATACAGACATGGTATAACACCGAGTGATTTGAAATCTTATCTTTATATATGAGAAATTCGGAGAGTTAACCGACCAAATGGCACAGAGGTTACAGCTGCGGCAGTTGGAGCGGGAGGTACCAGGTTCAAATCCCGATAGGAGCAAAAGGAATTTTTTATCATCTAACAACGATCGGTGGTGTGAATGACCACATCAATGATTCCCTGTTGGAGTGCAGAACTCATGTGCCAACCCATCTTCCACGTTAGTACTACGAGGGTTGCCTTTTATATTTCGGGATTTGGCAACCCTGGTGTTGCAATCTGTCAACTGACAGCTCTATCGTAAAGTAAGAAGTTTTTGAGGTTATTCGTACTCAGAACGGTTTGACATACGAGCGCTATTTGTGTTGTTTTCGAGCATTTCTTTCGACCAATCGACACTAGCCTTTTTTTGAGCGATTGACAAATTGTGTGGGATCCAACGCGAACAAAAGTGTATACTGGTCCCACTAATGCCTAAGGTGGTCTCTATCTCACGATAGGTCACATGACGATCTTGCAATATCAGTTTGCGCACGGCATCAATGTTTTTCGGAACAACAACTGATTTTGGACGACCTTCATGAAATTCGACTTGGAGTGAACTCCGACCACGATTGAATTCACCATACCATCGATAAACACTGGTCCTTGATGGGGCTTCATCGCTAAAAGTTGAATTTTGATCATACATGCACTGTTGCTGAGTTAGTCCACGTCGAAAGTTGTAAAAAATAGTCGCACGGAAATGTTCACGATTTGATTCCATTCTTGAAGGCAAATGAATTTTTTATTTTACTGTAAACAACACAAATAGCGCTCGTATGTCAAAACGTTCTGAGTACGTATAACCTCGAAAACTTCTAACTTTACGATAGAGCTGTCAGCTGACAGATTGCAACACCAGGGTTGCCAAATCCCGAAATAAAAAAGGCAACCTATGTATAGGTCGGCATGGAGTTATGCAATATGCAGTTGGTTCTACGTAAATCGGACCTATAGCCGTACGTCCTCGATTTGGCTGTAATGGACTAAGGTAGGGCGTAAATAAGTGAACCGCGAAACAGTTGAAAGTGCTTGAGCCCCAAAATAGATTGGAAAAATAAAAAACAAACCAACATAATTCGGAGAATCAGACCAACTCCCTCTTTATTAAAAGCTTTCGAAATTTCAAGAATATGTGTATCAGTTGTTCGTTCAATTTTTTGAAACGAGTTAAAATTATTAAAACACTAACTGAAATAATTGAAACAAGCGTTTACTTCTAGAACATGTAACCCTATATTTTTCTTTCACATTCAAGTTATCAATTTCCTGCATCAAATAACGAAAACTTAAACAAAACGAAAATAGCGCGATGAGCTTTTGCAAAAGCACAAAAATTAATTTTGTTTTTGTGATATGGATCTCCAATTTCCGGTTAATTCTTTACATCGCGCGTTGTCTTTGCATCGAAAACAGAGCGGAGATATGATTACAATGTTTTGTGGTACATTTATACCCGATATTTCGAATACATTGGTAGAAAATTATGTACTTATGATTCCATTCTACACGATTATGTACTAGCAATGGCTGAAGTATAAAAGTTAAACGAAGACATTTTCTTATAAAATGTCTTTAGTTTGTAATTGATAGTTTTTGGTTTCAACAACATATCATCATAAGCTTTTGGTTTAAACAGTTCTCGATGTATTTATAAATGCAGCATCTATAAAGTGATGTGGCAGTTACGAGTATATTCCAGTTTTTCAAATAACATAAGCTTCCGCTTTGAAAACTAGTAAATAAAAATGAAAAAACAGTGTTACCTGTGTAGCGGAATGGTATCGCAAAAAATGGAAAATATGAAAATGATGATTATTTTTGTTTAAGTTGAAAGGAAATTAAATTTTAATAAGCTAGTTTTTCAAATACTTATCCCCATAAAGAGTCGACCTTATAATTTTTTTGTCTTAAATACACTAACAATTTTTATAATTTGAAATAGTAACCAAATAGTTACGAAATATTGAGAAAATGGTCTGCTTAAAAGCTTCTATCTAAGGTTTCACAGTGGGTGGCACAGTTTATTAGAAGCTTTTATAAGTGAAATTTCAATGATGAAAATTTTACATTTCCGCGGATTGTAAAGTTATAACATTCCAATTAAATAAAACTGAACCACCATTTCGTGAAAACTTATATGAGACCCTTTTTTCGTGAGAAATAAACAATTTTCATTTTCCGTTCTGGAAACTCATAGTCTTAAAAATTATTTCTAGTCGACTAAGTCAACTCATTACTTACAAAACCTTTACCAAGCGGTTTTTGGTAATAAATATAGTCAACTTCAAATGACCATTACAAACTATTTACTTCTTACTTTAATATTATCGTGTTACATAGATAGGTTTATAACTTTAACTATCCTGATACTATAACTGTCATGATAGAAACATATTCTCGGAACGATTCTTAAATATGTAGTGATAGAAATTCTTTTTCGGGATGACATTGAAAAATGTCGTGATATTTATATTTCAGTGTTGCCATCGCATTGTCTCGGGATATATTTTAGACTTACTTCAGAGACATGTATAATTTGAAATTATCCAAAATTTAAACCAATATATTTCAACATGGTAGACAACCTGGTTATCTTGAATTATTGCATGGTGTAAAGTCGTGTCGCCACAGTCAACGATTATAATTTAATAATAACCACTAGTAGAAAACCGAATATTCCTCATATAACATCTATCTGTATGTGGTGGTGTTGGTTTTAAATTTTCATATATTTTCCAAAATTCTTACATTTTTTTCCAAGCCAAACCTCCCTTAATGATTACTTTTTTGTACATTTATTACATTGCGAAGGATGCTGTCACTTATTCGACATTGTCGCAAAGCATTCTTTCCAATTTCCATGGTTCAGTTTGAATCTCTTATACATGGTTATGTTATATTAAGTTTGACATTTCAAGGTTAGGTTACAACAAAATTTTGACAGTTTCGTTTATTGTACTCAAACAATGCCGTTACTGCCTTAATGAAATTGGTGTAACTGAGATTTTGATAAATGTTTATGAAATTATCAGTTAAACACTATAGCTGGATTTTTTAAGAATGAAATGTTCACCAGCTCCGACCTAACCACTGATATGAATCTCAACAGGGGCATAAGAAAAAGTGCATTTCCTTCATCTGACTAGGAAATCAAATTATAAACTGTGACGCTATCATGCCGTGCAAAATAAAATGTACCAAATCATCGTCCGACCACCGATCTGTATGCTATGAAGTTACGTGTAATACACAGATGGTAAATCATATAATTCAGAAAGATATGTTTCGTGGCTAATAATTTAAATATTAAGATCCATTATGATTATACTTGTAGTTTTGATCCAGTTATTGGTCAAAATTTGCTTAAAATTAAAAACAAATATTTATTTATTGAGGGAGACAACTATAGACAAGCTTTTACTATTATTTAGTGCAGACATATACTTCCGGTAAAATCACAGATTAAAGTCATGGATGAAGCTCAAACTGCTTCAACAATGTTTCTTTTATTTTGTATCAATAGCACATACGGAATTCCTAGATTGCAAATATCTTCTGAATATTACATATATAAGTGATAAAAGCACTAGTTAAAGTTTTGTCCGTCCACATACTTATTTTCATACCATACTTATTTCCAAATCGGCTTTTATATTGTTGAGATATTCAGTAACCTCTTTAATCGCAGTATCATTGCAGGTAGTTTCTTATTAATTATCAATTTGGTTTCAACAGCGATAATGGCTCTGAAGATGCTTGGATTGCATATGCTAATGCTCTTTTGGCGGGAATACATTCTAAAATCAAAACAGTAAAAGCATCACAGCAAAATAATAAATATTTGGAACTTTAAAAGCTTCTTTTAAATATTAGTTTTTTAATTATGAATAATTTACAGCTGATTCTAGTTGGCAATTCCATATTATTGATTATTATAGATGACCCGTTTCATTTACACAGTCATTATAAAATAAAATTGTAAAGAAAAATATTAGAGGGGGTTACTTACTTCAAAAAGGTCCCCGCTTAATTCATTGACATTACAAAACTGAAATTTTATAGGCTGAAGTATACCTCTGGGATCAATTTTCGGACCAATTTGGTTACTGATTTACGTTAACTCTGATATGGAATTTGTTTTACATAAGTTGTAATTTATCCACGCTTTTTTGGCATAGTAATCATGTCAGCACACAAGCTGTTATTTATCTCAAAAACTTGAACAGTGATATTTAATTTAACTTAATTTCGTTTTTTCAATAATGATCACGTTTTTCACGACATTCGTTATGGCATGAATGGCTCTTGTCCTGATAAGTCTGATAAACACCAGCATATATATAAATAATATATATATATATATATATATATATATATATATATATATATATATATATATATATATATATATATATATATATATATATATATATATATATATATATATATATATATATATATATATAGGGTGATCCGGTTTGGGATGCTAATCCGTTAAGGCGTGATTCCTTGGTTCATTCTGAGAAAAAAATCGTATGGGGAGGAATCATTTTTGATATCATTTGAGATACAGGATGTTTAAAAAATTCGGTCCAAAAAAAAGATACACGCAAATATTGAACTGTAACTTCCGAAATACTTAGTCTTATTAGACTAGTAATTGTATAGGCTACGTTTAAGGTTTAAGTAGCTATCTTGCATCTGCTGCCGTTTGAGAGCTATAATGCTTTAAAATAAAAAAAATATTTTTTTTTTAAATTCAGTTTTTCTATAAAACAACCGTTGTAATAAACTTAATAACTTAATAACTAATTAACTTAATATTATAATTTTACATTATTTTATGTCTAAAAATAAAATGTTTTGTTGTTGAGTCAACACTTCGCGTGTCATATTAAGCCCGTTGTGCTAATTGAGAAATGACAATGGTGTTTTCATGTTACATTGTGCTGATGTAGCATAACTGGTGATCTTAACTTATATATATATATATATATATATATATATATATATATATATATATATATATATATATATATATATATATATATGTATATATATATATATACATATATATATATATATATATATATATATATATATATATATATATATATATATATATATATATATATATATATATATATATATATATATATATATATATATATATATATATATATATATATATATATATATATATATATATATATATATATATATTAATCAAACCGATCCTTCATAAATTTAGTTGAATCTAGCAATACTTAACCTCCAAAATCAGACCTACGTTTAAATTTGGTCATAGTTAACTTTTCATGACCCATACGTTCATGAAAGGCAGCGGCCTGTCAATTCGCATATACATACGGCTAACAAAAGTAATGGTTGGTAAGGCAATCCTATTGCACCGTCTATTTCATTCGATTTCGAGGTCGAGCCTACTCGTTCAGAGTTAAACGGTAAATGGCTGGAAGTTGTCACTAAGCTTAATTCTGATTTGACTACAAAAACTTGAGTGGGGACTTGGGTCAAATCAGGTCAAATTTAACGAGAAAAAAACACAAATATGCGCATTCTCGCGTAAAAGAAGTCGCAACGAACATCCTTTTGTGGTAAAATATCGTGGGTTGTGACTCAATTCGTCTGCTTGGTGTTCAGATTAGCAACAATTTAAAATGGAATGAACACATACAATGCCATGGCCAAATCAGCTTCACGTAAACTCGGGTTCCTCAATAGATGCAGATGGTTTTTTTGATCAGGTTCTCCATATATATACAACCTTTATAAGACCTTGTATAGAATATTGCTGTCAGATTTGGTGTAGTGCATATGGCACTGATCTCCAGTTGCTGGATAGAAATCAGCGGCGTGCCATCCGAAAATCTAGACATTTCTAGAAAGATCGAGACAGGCTACAGCACCGCAGAGATGTTGCAAAACTCTGCGTGTTCTATAGATTAATAAGAGGTAAATGTTTTGCAGAATTAAAGGAGAAAATACAACTTTTTGTTACGCCAAGACGGGTAACACGAGGAACGGTTAATGCACATAGATTTACGGTGAAGCTGCCGAAATCTCGAATTGAAGGTGCAAAGCGCGAATTTATTTATTGAACATCTAGGAAGTGGAATTCGTTATCCGTTTTTCGGTTGAGTATAAAATGCACAAGTTTAAGGCAGTTATCAACCCTTTACTTGAAGGACCGCGCGTTAAGTGCAAGAGCTCTAATTGTTGCAAGGAGCTAGGAGAATCTAAAAGTCCGCCCTAAACCCAATTAAAGCTAAACTTAATATATATATATATATATATATATATATATATATATATATATATATATATATATATATATATATACCTATATATATATATATATATATATATATATATATATATATATATATATATATATATATATATATATATATATATATATATATATTTATATATATTACACTTAAAACCAAAAATAATAACTCTATTGTTGGAAAAAGTGAGTTCCGGCAGCTCCCATTATTAAAATACCGTTTTATTGATCTCACTCGTATATAAGTTGCGGATATGAATATGATGAATATGCATCATAGCCGGTGTAGTGAGAATCTTCATATCAGATTTAACAGAACAAATTCGATAATACTATTATAATCACAAAGGGGAGTAAAATTCTGTGGTATCACAACGGACCGTCGTCGGTCTACGTGTGCTGTAGCAGCCACTCAACCTTACCTAACCTATCCTATTATAATCACATGTAAAACGTAGATTTTAGAATAAATAAAATGATTATCTAGTAAAGGTAATAAGACACCTATACAAATTCACAAAATTTACAGAGAACATTTAAAAATTCGGCAGCAGAAAATAAAAATTTTTGCTTCAGCACCGAGTGTTTTTAAATGATTCCAAGTGTTTTAAAAATGTGAGCAATTCCAAAGTAAAAATTATGTATAGCCTGATGGATTTGTTGCTATAAAATTTAAATTAATTTAAATAATACTCCAACCAACCTTTTATATTTGTTGTAAGTCAATCTTGACGCTTTATTAAATTAAATGTATCCGCAGTAGGATTTCTTTTTATCAAATCTAAAAGACTGTTGTAAGTGAACTGAAAAAATAATTTAGTTTGTTGCTAATCAGTATTTTATAGATGGGTTTCCAATTAGAGGTTTCATTTTGAAAAGCATGCTATTTGAGCAGCAGTCAGTTTTGAAGCTGTCATTTTTTGACGTTTGACAAAAATAAAGCACTTTATGGCCAGCAATAGTAAAAATTTAAACTGTTGGGACAAGTGAGTGATGTGAAGAAACGAAACCGTGTGCGTCGCTCAAAAACAACTGAGAACATGGCTGTTGTAGCCCGTAGTGTTGAAGAAAACCCAGATATGTCGATTCCTCGCTGAACTTTGGAATTCCACAAACGACAATGATCAGCAAACAATTCAAAACCTTAAAAATGAAATTAGTGAAGATATCGAGGACATACAGCCGCAAATGTGCAAAGCATATGGTGCTGCAAACGTAGCCTTGTCGGCCATTTGACGATATCGTTTTTAAATGTTAATGGCATACCTTTCTCTTTACAAAGAAATAAACTCTTATATGAAAATGGAACCTCTCATTGGAACACCTTTTATATTATACGAGTATCAATTGCTTGATAAATTTTACATTATCTACAGTAAATTATTTATATTTAGAATATAGACGGAATAAAAAAACTGATATTACAAAAAAACATTAGTGACAAGTGCCGCACCTTAAAAATCATTTAAATGTTATTTAGAATTGCATTAAGATAATCAAATATTCTTCACATCATTAGATATGTCCTTCAGTGTAAAACCATAGTCATTTTTTCAAATCTTTTTTAAATAACATATATATATATATATATATATATATATATATATATATATATATATATATATATATATATATATATATATATATATATATATATATATAATATAATATATATATATATATATATATATATATATATATATATATATATATATATATATATATATATATATATATATATATATATATATATATATGAATATTTTTAGGTAAATGTTTGCCACAAAATGTATAATTTTGCCAACCAAAACTGTCCTAATAACATTTAAAGATGGAATAACATGAGTTTAGTTGTACAATAAAAAAACAAAAAATTCTTCCATTGAATAGAGATTTCCTTTCCTGATACGAATAGCAACAACAGAACCATAAAATTGTTGGTAATCCAAATCTCATCTAAATAATTTTGAGATTTTTTGTGGATTATTTTTGTACACAAATAGAAACTTATATTTTCCATAAATGAATTTTGAATACCAAACACGAATTCATATCAAAACAAGATCAAACATCATTTAACAATAGAATAAGATGTTTAAATATCTTAAATTTTATTGGGAGGTTTTTAGTTTATCTGATTTGCTTGCGGTAGCAAGAATATTGAAACAAGATGTAATTTTATCAAAATATTCAATTTAAAGCCATTTGCTGGTTAAATTTGGTCTTAATCGTATATTTTGGTATTTGATACAATAAATAAGGCCTAGTCTGGTAGTTGAGTGGCACATTTGAATTTTTTTTATATTAAACATTAATTGGGTGCATGGCGGACTTTTAGACTGTCCTGAGTGTGTCGTTGATGATCTCCTATTTAGCCTGGGATTGGATATATCCAACACGATTGCAAAGGCTTCTTTTTCGAATACACCAGTTGTTGGTTAATGCATTTCTCAAAAGCTTTAGCCACGGCTGATACAATTGATATTGGCCGGTAGTTTGAAGGGTTAGTTTTATCACGTTTAAGAACTGGTTGCACCATCGCACCCTTTCAGGCGATATTTGCAACCGATGCGAACATCCGTTAAAAGTTGTGATCGGAGATTTTCAACTCGGAAGCTCTCGCTTCTTTTGCACAGCGTTTTTTTTACAGATGTTACGTGTGGCCTTATAGTCAACCAAAATCTACGCTTATATTTCTTGTGAGCAGATTTATTTTGTGTGCCTGCTTTGGCGGTTTCTTTTGAAAAAACTGTAAAAATAGGATTGAGATTGGAAAAGGATGATGGGATTTATTTATTCATTCCATGTAGAATGGTTTCAGTGAAATTGGAAACGGCGTCGTCTATTTGATTGTTATAAAAACAATGGTTCTTCCACGGGAAATGTTAAAAAATGAGCGTAACCCATCATTGTCAGCCTCTCACGCCATGTCAGCCTCTCACGCCATCATTGTCGGTCTAACGCCCAGCACAGTTCGTATTTTAATGATTCAACCATTCTTTATGGTGGGTATTTAAGTCACCAAACACAGTTAGTTCACAGTAGGGATTTGTCTGACAAAACTTCCAAGAAATTCATAGTTTCTGAATCCGTTTGATTGGGGGATCTATATAAACTAATTAAAAAAAGGATTTTATTAGGAAGGGATATTTTATACTTCTGATGTCAAGGGTACGATATGTGGTCTTTTGTACTGGAAGCTATTTCATGCTTTATATTTTTCCCACAGATTCTATAGCTTTGGATGACCGAACCATTTTGAAGAACATATAACGACCTTAAAGAACGGCCATTGATCTTTAGTCGAGTCCAAGAAGCGAAGGTTTAATAAAATAATGAATACTTGGAATCAATCCGAAAATTCAGCAGCAGGCCTATTATAACCTTTCATGAAGGAATTTGTCAAATTCTGGCATTCTTGTTCTAATAACGTAAATATTTTAGCTAAAAAGATTTCAAAGTACCTCCTTTTACATTTTAAGAGTAATATGATGATGGTAACATTGAAAAAGATTCACAAGTAATTCTTTTGGTGATAAATTGCGATGAAGAAAGTTTTCATAACATACAGGTAGCTCTTGATTATTTTAATGATCATGAAATGATAACAAATAAATATTTCAGTATAAAATGTTCACCTCTTTTAGACCTCCAACGATGCAAAAGACACTGAAATATGTGGCAATCTGGTATTAATTTAATAAGTAATGTCTGATCACAGCTAAAATCATGATGCTGAACAATCAATCACCTCGTCGATTGCGAATGATGGGAATCTTGAATTAATGGGTAGTGCAAGTTTCAATGAAGAGAAAAACTCTCCATTTCCTGAATCAGATTGTTATATTACGTTAACTGAATATACCTGTGAAGATACTCGAAAAAAATGTTTATGCAATTTTGAAATATTCCTAATTTTGTTGATAAACATAACTATATTTTTAATTGCATTACTGTGGGATCTGTCAAAAGAAATTACATTACTATGCATTACTGTCAACCTTTTTAATATGGTTTATTAGAACAGTGACAGACCACTAGAAAGATATCGTAAGTAAAAATATGTTACCGTAAAGTGTCTCCTGCTATTCGATGCGCTATTGACAAGTTTATACAGAGCTTACCAGCTGTTCCTTACAAAATTATTTGTGATAAAGAATCAAAATGGATTATGATGATTGAGATAAATGACACAAATGCCTAACAAGTACATCTAAAATATGCCGAGGTTGATGCCAGTCCAATTTTTATTGTGACAAAGAAGAATGGAGCTTCGAGATTGTGTATAGACTGTACAAAATTGAATTGCCAATAATGGAAGACGAGTTAGGCAAATCGGCTACGGATAAGGTTGAGACAAATTATAAAGTGGGTCGAACAGTTCGGAATACGACTAAATTGGATAAAAGTCAATTCATAAGTCAATGGTATCGTCAGTAGAGTATTTAAGCCACATAATTTCAAATGATAAAATAAAGCCATCAAATATGAAAGTGAAAGCTATTGAACAGTTTCCAGAGCCGCAAACCAGTTAACACATTCAGAGTTTTTTATAGGATTAACTGGTTATATGAGAAAGTATATATCTAAATATTCCATAAAAGCAAAACCATTGAGCGAGTTGTTAAAAAAAGTTACATTTGTGTTTGGTCTAAGGACAAAAGCTAGCTTTTGAAACGATAAAACAGAATTATGCCAAGGACCAGTCAAGAGTCATGTGGACGCTCTGAGCCGTAATCCGTAATTATAGTCGTAATTATAAGTATACGATTCATGATAATGGCCATATTGCTGCTAGAAAAATGATGGATGTGATCAACAGATAATTTTATACACTAAAATTGATCGAATAGATTGACAGTTCCATATACGAAGAGAGGTTTTTTACATTCGATCGATAAAGGAGATATGCCAGTAAAACCATATCATATCGACTATTTAGGACCGATGACGACCACTAGAAAACAGTATAAAAATTCTTTACGGTGGTTGATGCATTTTCTTAGTATATTTAGATATATCCGACAAAATTGTATGTGCAACTAAAGAAGTCATAGAAAAGTTTAAATTTCAACAGAAAGATTTTGGTTATCCAGAAAGAATAATAAGTGATTTAAAAGTTATTTTACAAATTATCGTCAAAACGAAAACATAGAACTGCATTTGTTAACGACAGAAGTTCCTATAAGTATCGGACAGGTTGAAAATATTCTTAAGACGATAATTAATATGTTACCCACACTTACCATAGACACACCTGCGAACAGGTACAAGCATAACAATTATGTACAAAGATATTTAAATAATACCTGTTCAGAAACTCCAACACTAGAAGATATCACTTCATCCTAAAATATATTTTAAAGCCAATATTAGCCAAACACGAAACAACCTATGTTACGTAATCGCAAAATAATTTGTTTTGATTGTAACGTCCAGCTGTAGTACGGGTACCATTAAAATTTGCATATGATTTATGTAATAGTTACATTAGATTTAACCGCCTACATTGGGGCGAACTAAATATTAAAAGTGGATCCAATCGAATACTTTTGAATTTATTAGTTCGTGGTTTTTGGTCATTTTTTCTGTCGAATCATTATACATTTTGAAATCAACAAGAAAACAACATTACGGAAAATAATAAAATTACTGCCACATTAACATTAACCGCGTTTTTATTATTCGTCCGCGTTTGTTGTTTGTGATCGAAGACAAACATTTTTCTGTTGTGAAAATATTTTGGACTGCAGGTGGAAAAGTCAGGATTGTGAAGGTCTTTTTCACTATTCGTTGCTGGAACGGCGTTTGAAAATCGCACAATACCTACCATCGAAGCATTCAATAAATTAAAAAATGCCTTCGAAAATACAACGGACATATTTGTCTTTTGCAGAAAAACATGAAATTTTGAAACAATTAAGCCGTGGAATTACATCAAGTAAATTAGCTAAAAATTATTCAGTGCATCGTTTAACAATTACACACAAAAAGAAAAATCAAAATGTAATTTCTAATTTTATAAGTAAAACTGAAGTAGGCCCAGGTAACCGGAAAACATTAAAAGCACCTGAGTACCCCAAAATGGAAGAAGCTCTTTATAAATGGTTTTGTATTCAGCGAGGACAGCACGCTACTATTTCAACATCAATTTTGTGTGAAAAAGCGATTAAATTTAATCAAAAAATTGGAGAAATTACAACGAAAAAATGTTGTGCCAGCAGTGGTTGGGTTAAAAAACGCCATGGCATTCGAATGTTGAAAGTTGTCGGTGACAAGCTTCCAAACAATGTTTTAGCAGTTGATCCATTCGTGATTCAATTACAACAAAAACTAAAGGATCTTAATGTTACTTCCGACCAAGTGTACAACGCCGATGAAAGTGGCTTGTTCTGGAAGCTTTTACCCTGAAACGGGGTCTGAAATATAAAAAGACAATGTTAGAATCAAACTTACATAGGCTGAATAAAAGCTACATACCTGGGTCCGGTTGGTCGGGGATACCTCGGTCCATAAATCCAATCATGTCCTTTTCTTAGGTGCTAACCTGTAAAATATGAACGAGACATGGCCACATACATCGAACATTGAACAAATATGAGAAACACATAGGTGCATTGGCCGACCAAATACACATAATATAAGAAACATTTTACAATAAACAGCCACAAAAAACAATCACAATGAACGAACACTGATTACATGCACACATAAACACGAATTCACTGTAAACAAAAACACAAATAATAATCACCACACAACACCACAAGTAGAACAAAACTGTTCCCATGACAGTGACACTGATACGTCAGCCAAATGTCACACAAGTTTGTTGCATCTCGACATCAATCATAGCTGAACCTTGATGCTACAGTATAGATGGCGTAAGGGATACAAAGAAGAACGTGTATTGTCCGATGTACCGTGAGAGGTCGAAAAATTATAAAAGGCGATGCGGGTCGGAAAAAAAGGGGCTTTTGGTTGGATGATTGCTTGGCGATAAAACCGAGGAACGAGGTTTTTCGTTTGAGATAACTGGAGTAAGCAACAATCGATACATAAAAAAAAAAACAAGAGTGAAAAATAAAGTGAAAGTACAGTGAAAGGAAAAATAAGAGGATAAACCAAGAGTGGTGAGACACGCAGTCGGGGAAAATTGAAGGTGGGTCGTGTCAAGAGTCACGTGGAGAGGCAAGTAAAACGCGAGCGATCGTGGTTCTTCGCAGTGCTTGAGCGACAAGAGAGATCTGGAACGAGCTATAGATAGAGACAAAAAGAGGACACGTGGAACAGTCCAATACCCCCGTGGATATACAGGTTAGTGCCACTTGCATATCTTTCCTTACAAGCTCCTAGAGTAACAAGTTTCATTTCAATAGTACAATACCTCCCAATTGTTACATCCAGCCCGAAGGTCTCTAGCCAACCGGAGAGAGCTAGCCCCATTCGTGCGCGCAGGCTGGCGCCCAATATAATCAATCAAATTGTCTGCTAAATTGGAAGGTGGAGGAAGAGCAAGGGGAGAGGATGGCCAAAAGCGATGTATCAGTTAGAGTGTAAAAAGTTTTGAAATACAGTGTCAAAAATATTTGTTTTTTTATTTGGTTAACGCGCACGTCATAACCCGATAAAACATTAGTTCGGGTAAACGAAAAATCGGCACCAGGACGAAAAGTAAGTTAGGAAAGAATAACTTTTCTTTCCTATACGAACAGCTCTGAGACGCATAAGGTTAAACTTTTCGTAATTGGAAATCACAAGAAATCAAGAACCATTAAAAATTTCAACTACCATTCAATGATCTCGTATTCCGGCAACAAAAATGCTTGGATGACAATGACTTTATTTCAAACTTGGATGGAAACCACATTTGTTCCCGAGGTATGCAAAATAAAATATGATTTAAGATTTAAATAAAATCAAAGTTTAATTTTAGGTAAACAAATATTTAATTTCTCGAAATCTTTCAAAAAAAATGTGCTTTTGTTAGATAATGCTACTTGCCATCCCCATAATTCTGAATTGACCATTGCCGGATTAAATGTAACCATTTGAAGCTTTCCACCTAACTGTACTGCTTTACTACAACCTATGGAATTGGATAAAAATGTCATTTATCTAACAAAAATTAATTATAAAAAAAGTTTATTATACAGATGTGCCCGATTGCATCAAATAATGACACCAGTATCGAAATTTCCAAGAAAATCATTAAATTTAAGACATGCAGTTACATTTTTGGTGAAAGCTAGGGACAATTTAAATGAAACCCAAATCAAAAACTGCTGGAATCTTTTAATTGGGATTCTGAGGACGAAATACCACTCAGTAAATTGCACAATCAGAGACACAGCAATAGAACAAACGTCGCAACCTTAACAAAATTGTTAGGACAGTTTCCATTGGTGAATCAAGTTTCTTCACAAGATATTGTAGATTGAATAGGTGAGGTAGATTTTGCTTCTAATCTCAGTGTATCAGATGATATAAGTAGTGACGACCGTGATTATGTAGCAGAGCCCAACAAGGGAGTGGGCGCAACAAAATTCTGCGTCAATCTATGAGTTAATGATTCTTCAAAATTCAAGAGAAGATGCTGTTTTGAGACGTAAACTAAAATTTCAAATTTCTTTAAAACAGTTTAATAAGTTTTTAATAATATAAACTTTAAATTCATAAATAAATTGTCAAACCGTTCTTAGTGAAAAATACATTTTATACATTTTTATAATAATTATTGTATTGACTTAATTATTTTACTTTTTTATGAAGTTACAGTTGGTTGCACCCAAAAACATTTTATTTGTGTTTGTTATGCCTTTGTCCTATTATTTTTTATATACATATGATAAGAGATAATATAAGATCAAGAAACAAATTAAGTGCTCGGTACATGCGGCATGTTTGAAAGTGGCAATTGGTCTGGTTTTAATTGAGTTGCGTGAATCGAGCTTTTTCTATTTATACAAAATAAATAAATATATATATATATATATATATATATATATATATATATATATATATATATATATATATATATATATATACGTATATATATATATATATATATAGGCCCTGTGGTTGGGGGCAAACATGTTTCGTAAATATTTCGAACGAAACATGAGATCCATAGAATACCACCACAGTATCCAGAGCTTGTCGTAGGAGGCGACTAAATCTGGTTGGATCGCTGGGCTGACGACCCGCATCCGTAAAAACCAATTACAGTTAAAAATGTCAACAAAACTAAAAAAATCGGATACCGCCTAAATAACAATGACCCCCCGCTTAAGTACCCGGATACGAGAATGAGGATCAGCACGTGGAACGTGCAGTCACTAAGAAAACCTGGCGCGTTGGACGGCCTCATCACATGCATGAAAGAGTATCGGCTGGAACTCGTAGCGCTCCAAGAAACTCGATGGCCTAAAAGTGGAGTCCATGTGTCCCAAGGCTATACGTTGCTACACAGTGGAGATGACCTCGGAAATCTTGGAGTTGGCTTTCTCATTGGGCCGCAGGTAAAAAAGGCTGTCTTGGACTTCCAGGCAGTCGATAATCGAATGTGTAAGCTTCGCTTGCACATGAAATTAGCCAACCTGTCAATTGTTTGTGTACATGCGCCCACTGAGGTAAGCCAACCCCAAGATAAAGACTCATTTTACAATAATTTGGATAATCTGATGGGCTCTATACCTGAGCACGATATCAGATTGGTGATTGGTGACTTTAATGCTAGAGCTGGCAGAAATCAGACCGACTTATGTAATAACATAGGTCCGCACTCTCGACACGAAACTGCGACCGAAAATGGGGAAAGAATGATGTACTTTGCGATCGCTCATGATCTCAAAGTGGCAAGTACATTCTTTCCTCATAAAAACATCCATTTGGAAACATGGACACATCCACGTAAAACATCCCGAAGCCAAATTGACCATGTGTTGATTTCCAAAGACCGAGCTCGGGTTGTTCAAGACGTGAGATCGTATCGGTCGTCAACAAAATTCGTAGGCAGTGACCATTTTATGGTTGCTGCAAAGCTGCGATGGAAATTTTCGTACAAGTCAAGGAGGACAGGAGAATATAAAACGCGATTCTCCTGTGAAGGTCTGATAAATGAAGAAACGCAACGAAAATACCAAGATCTTGTCAGCAATAGCATTTTACGATCCAATTACCAATCTGATGATGTGAACAGTGTCTGGGAAGTATTGAAAACCTCGGTTGTCGATGCCGCCCAGCACACTCTCGGTATAGTGAAAACTAAGCCCAAAAATGATTGGTTTGATGAGGAGTGTCGTCTTGCTGTTGAGCAACGCAATATAGCCCACAATGAAGCGCAGACTCGGTTTACAATTGCAAGGAAAAACAAGGCAGTTCTCGCTAGGAGGACAGCTAAACGCATTTGTAGACAGAAGAAGCGAGAATGGTGGAAGGCCAAGGTCTTAAGAGTACAACAACTCAGCAATGAGCACAATTCGCGTGGTTTCTTTAAAGGAATCACCGAATTGCACCATACCTTAAGATCTCGGTCAACTGCCATTCGGGACCAGGATGGAAACCTCTGTGTTAACGTCGATGCGGTACTCGATACATGGCGTGAACACTTTTCTGATCTACTTAATGTTCCACATGTATCACAAGCTGTATTTGAATACCCTCAAATACAGACCGCGGAGATGTTCATTGAAGATCCATCCTATGAGGAATTCACAATGGGCATGCAGAGACTAAAGAAAAATCGTTCACCAGGGGTTGATTGCATTAATTCAGAGCTCTTGATATTCGGAGGGCTAACTTTGTGGAACTGTCTTTTCGACCTTATTCGAAAGGTATGGCGAAATGAAGTTATGCCTGACGAATGGAAAGTGGCCGCGTTATGCCCAATTTTCAAAAAGGGTGATCGCATGAAATGCGAGAATTATCGCGGTATAGCTCTCCTTTGCACAGCATATAAGTTACTGTCTTACATCATCTTGGGAAGAATTACTCCTCTAGCGGAGGAAATTGTCGGTGACTACCAAGGAGGATTTCGTCCAAATCGGTCAGTCACTGATCAAGTTTTTTCGCTACGGATGATTCTTTCCAAGTACTACGAAACATCTCGCGATGTACACCAGGTGTTCCTAGATTTCAAGCAAGCCTATGACTCGATCAATCGAGAGAGGCTATGGTATGCGCTTGAATATTTAGGAATACCGAAAAAATATGTACATCTGTGTAAAATGACAGTAACGCAGTCACAATGCTGTGTCAAAGTTGAGAACAGGCTATCGAGAACTTTTGCAATCAATTCCGGTGTTCGACAAGGAGATGCGCTGTCCCCGATACTTTTTAATCTCATGTTGGAATACATCCTTCGTAAAAGTGCAACACCTCAGGACAATATCTTATTCCGACAATCCAATCAACTTCTTGCGTATGCAGATGATATCTGTGTGATTGGATTAAATGGCAACGGAGTGAAAGAGATACTTGATCCACTGGAACAGTTTTCAGCTTCCGTTGGTCTCAAAATCAATGAGTCCAAAACCAAATATCTGATCTCTGGTTTTCGAGACCAAGACGCAAGTGATTTCAGTAGTGGAAACCACACGTTTGAAGGAGTGATGAGATTCAAGTATCTTGGATCTCTCATTACTCACGATAATAGTGTGGGAGAGGATATCAAGGTTCGGCTTGCCGCTGGCAATCGGGCTTTGTATCCTCTACGTCCACTGCTGAAATCAAAATATCTTGCAAATACTGATAAGCTGAAGCTGTACAGAGTGTTGATCAGACCCGTTGTCATGTATGGATGTGAGAGTTGGACCTTGACGGATGAATACGAAAGATGGCTTCTAACATTCGAGAGAAGAATCATGCGTGTGATATATGGCCCAAAACGCGACGTTGATGGCACATACCGAGTTCTTTTCAATCACGAGATCAGGAATTTAATGCAAATTCCTGATATCGTGCATGAAATCAAAGGACAGCGAATACGCTGGCTCGGTCACGTTCTGCGTGCTGATCCGAAACGAATGATACAGCGATCTTTGAAGGGAGAACCGCCTTTCGGTAGGCGAAGAGGTCGCTGTCGGCGACGATGGCTCCACGGCGTAGAGAGCGATCTGGCATCTTCTGGTTGCTTGCAACAGTATGAAGAGCTGGCTCGTGATCGAAACTGTTGGAGCCAGATTGTTGACACGGTACGGGCCAATAATGGCCTGTAAAAACCGAAAAAAAAAAAAAAAAAAAAAAAAAAAAAATATATATATATATATATATATATATATATATATATATATATATATATATATATATATATATATATATATATCCCGACAAACAATTTGCAACCGCAATAGACTCTATGGTTTTGAGACCGTAAAACGTCGGTTGAAATACTTAATTGTAAAACAACTTATGTACCCGACATCCATCCGATGTTCAAAAAATCAAAAAACTTAAATAATAATCAAAAACAGTGTCTCGATTTTTACCGAAGTGTAAAATATCAACACGAACTCTGTTCGAACTTATGAAAAAAACAAAATTTCATCTCGATTTATACCGAACACGTATATCGAACGCGGAAATATAAATTTACGGCAAAATTGAATTGTAGTGACGAAACCGCATTTATCAGTCGCAGTCAATAGAAGTAAGTGGTACAGTGTGTTTAAAACGTAAAAAATTATCAGTGCAAAAAAAATTACAATAATTATATTTAAATTTCCGACGACTACAGGTAAATTTGATTTTAATTTATGAATATTTGTGGTAAATTATAATTTTGTTTATATCGAGAACGTTTTAATTCGTGATTCTTTATATTATTCGATATAAGTTCTCTAGTTTTGAGGTGAAAGTAAACCAATATGGCGGTGTTGGTGGTTCCCTTTTTTCTGTGATAATTTCTTATGTAGATTTAACTGTTGGAAATTTATCTTAAAAAAGTGTTAATAAAATTAAAAAAATTGAAGAAAATTTAATTGAAAAGGTGCTAATTGGTTAATTTTGTATGATTTTTTGTCATAGTTAAACAGTACTAACTGGTTGGTACTGATTAGATTAAAAGTATTACGTTAGTAAGTCAACTGATCGAATCGTTCTAAGGTAGCAAATTAATCAATTTCGACCTTCACTAAAATCAAAAAAATTTGATGTAAATATATATTTATCTTTCTTTTTCATTGTACCAAAGAAATATAATTAAATTTAAGTGCGTTTACTATTTACATATATGTATTGTGCTTAAATATTATTGCTCGAGATATAAATACGTATAGCTTTTCAATCGGAATCCGTAACCATATCATTGTTAACTGTCGTCGATGTAGCTTAATGGTTAAGAGAGATTCCCATCACACCGCGGTCTCGAGTTCGATTCTCTTCTCGCCGTTGACCAAAAATTAACATGCAACGGATGACATAAAAGTCAATTGTGTGTGAAAACATTCGTTAGGCTGACCACCTACAATGTGCACCAATCATTATTACTGGTTCGTAAGGTCTCAGTTGAGACGCGGTAAGGGCCGTTTACGGCCTTATAAGCCATAGATTTATCAGTTTTGACTAATAAAGAAACTATTTTTTTCTTTTAAAAATCAATCCTTAATTATATTTATATAATTAATTAATATAATTTTTTACCATCTATCTATAATGATACCAATATTTCCTATTTTATAGCTTAAAATTTTTCCAATGACATCTGTGGATCATTTAACATCGTTCAACTCAAAATTATCATCACAGAGTTATACGGATCAAATGGTAGTTATTGATATTTACTATGAAATTAAACTAAATAATTAAGCATTTGTTATATTTCAGACACTTCATCTATATAAATTGTCAACTGATAAAGTAAATAAAACTGTGAAAAACTGTTTAGATTATTTATGTTCCGGCGAATTGTTAACAAAATATTCATGGTCTGGACAAAACTCACTATCGAAAGGTATAATCATAATTGGTGTTAATATTTTGTAATTGCATTTCCATTCTAATAACATATAGATTTTGGTTCATACGTACATCATAACATACAAATCTTAAAACTAATTTTTTTATATACCATATACTGCGACTAGATACGTAATATTTTTTTCTATTTAGATATAAATAAACTTGTGTTTGCTGAACTCATAAATATTTTGGAACTACTACGTAGTGTTCATAATTATTTAAAGGCTACCACTACCGTTACCACACAAAACATAAGGTTAAGCGTGAAAGAATATCTAAAGCGGAGTGTTTTAGAAACAAAAAAAAAATTTATAATGATAAGACATTCTATTTTAATTTAGTTTTATTTTGAAATATTTGTATTTGTTTATATTTTCTTTTGATATTTTAACTGTAACAGTCGAGCGAATGAAATGTTGATCTTGATATTAATTGTTTTTATTTTATTTTTCAATATACATAAATGTTATATTGTATTTTTTGATTAAATAAATAAAAATAAATTTTAATTTACCTGAAATTGGAAAACATAAAATATTTTGTGCATTTAATTTACTATTTTAAAAGATATCCTCAAAGACTATTTTTAGGTCGAATTCAATTCACAATAAAGCATCCAGATTCTCCAATAATAGTTTTACTATATACTTACTATTATACTTAATGAAAACCTAATAAGGTATTCCACAACATCCTTTATTTACATATATAGCAACCTTACTTCTGTAACTTACACTGACTGACTTTCGTTGGTTATTTATCAATACATAAGACATTTCAAAATATGAAATTATTGCGTAGCGTCATACAACAAATGGTCCTCCTAATTGCTTGAACTACTCCGTGTTACTTCGGTCATTTGTTGATACCTAAGGCATACCACAAGGGCGATTCATTTATATGACTTCTTGTCAGAAACTGTTTTGTTAAACCATGAAGATTTTTCCAGTGTCATGTCGGTTATAAAGCAGTACCAAAGATATTCCCAAGTACGGTTTCTCAATATTAAAATTAAACTAAAATGGGGTCTGTCAGAATCATTATTATTGCACAAAATCGGTCGGTGAATTTTAATTACATTTACGATAAAAAGTCCGGTTAATTTACTTACTCTTTTTCAGCAAGTGGACTGTAATAATATACTTTATCTTTTCGTGTTCCGATTAGTGAGACCGCCCAACGTGTTCCATTACACCGTGTTTTGGTTGTATTTGAGGAAAACATTGTCTGATAGAAAACCGTACGGTGCTTCAGTCCCACATTGGTTATTATGCAATACCAAATTTTCAAATTGTTATCCGGGTATATATATATTGTAACGTTTAGCAACGTTACTAGAAAGTTCATCCACTAATAGCTTCGATGTGGTACTAATGTGGCCGGCTAAGGCTCATCGGATGGTGGGGTGGGGTTTTCCGAAGTTAGATGGATGGTTGATTGACCACATATGAATATAGAGGAAAATGGATAAAAAAAAAAGGAAAAAGACAATGAGAAAAAAACAAAGGCAACAGAGGAAATCAAACTGACCTGGAATCACCTAGCATATACTCACTTAAGTTCCATCCTCAACCTATACCCTGATTAAACCATTCAACACACAAAAATAAGTTTAAATCGAATAAATAAAATCTAAATTTTACATTCATTCAACTCAATTTCGCGGTTTATTTCACAATAGATTATTGATAAATTTAATATTGATTTGAGAATAGAAAGAAAACACTTCCAAGTAACAATGTTTCTTACAACGTTCCGTATGAATTATTCCTCCGTATGAAGTAGTCCTATACCGTACCTAAGTATCCAGAAATGATATCACGGTTAATATTATAAATGCTTTTTGTACAATTACAATAACGGATCATCATGAAAAATGATATCTGCCGCACTGTTCAATTGTCCATATTTTATATTATTATTAAATTTTAGCTAAATCAATTATATTTATTATGATTGTATTAGTTTTTCCTTTCTATTTCAACTTTATTTATCATTTATACTTTGAAGATTCACAAATTGAAATTTTGTTTTTCTTAGTTACTAAATTTCGATATGTCGATCATTAACTTTTTTTAAAATTACTTTTTTACTTTTATTTTTACTTTTAACTCGACATACTATTTACACGAAATTTTCTCCAAAAACTGACTAAAAAAAAAATATTGCCCACCAACCTCGCTTGGTCCGGTTCTTTTTTCCAAATAAGCTTATCCCGCCAAAACAAATAGTAAAACAACATATCAATAGTTCAAAAATAACTGAATCACCACAATATATATATATATATATATATATATATATATATATATATATATATATATATAATATATATATATATATATATATATATATATATATATATATATATATATGTGTATATATATATATATATATATATATATATATATATATATATATATATATATATATATATATATATATATATATATATATATATATTACTGATTCGACGTACGACTAAAGGTCTATTTTGCTTAGACCATCTGAATAGATAACTCCATGAGAGCTACAAATACTACCATGAAAAATGGGTTGGCGTTATTGTTCTAGTGGAAATGGTTTCCGAATTACAGTCTTAAATATTGTTCCTCGTGTAAACACTGTATCTCTATCTCAGTGTATGTCACAGAAATTTTTTTGTACCATTTATCTTAAACAATCATATAAATGCGGCAAAAGATTTCTTTCGATTTGTTTTCGATTTCTATCCATTTCACTTGTAAATATATGCGCTTAGAAATACAATTTCAATCCCTGCACATGTACAAGTAAATGTAAAAGATTAAAGTATTACTTAAAGAAATTACTTTTAAAAACTTATTTTTTTCATAAACAGTTGCAAAAAAAAACTTCACAAAAAAATAAAGTAAAAAACGAAGAGGAATAAAATTCATTTTTTAAGGATAAATAATTTATGAATATCGAATATAAATTTAACATTTCAATTTCCAAAAAAAGCAAAAAAAAAAATAGAAATAAAACAAATATACATATAAATATGTTTAAATGTTGGAAATATGATGTTCATCCTCCCTACATATGAAGTCTATATTGTTGTTGGTGGTGAGATGTTGGTTGCTTTCGGAGCAAGGAGGAAAAGAAAACTTTAACCGAAATTCTAAAATAAATATTTTTTTTTGTGTGTGGAACAAAATAACAAACAGGAAGGTTAAAATATACTTCGACATGGTTATGAACCAAAATCATGTGTACATACATACGTAACAATATGTTTATCTGGGTATGTATATATAGATTAACCCCTGTTTGTTGTATGATAGAAATATATAAAGTTACATATCTGAAGTTTTTTGGAAAAACTTTTGCAGTTTATTCTCGATTTGAATATGGTTTTTTCTTTACAAGATTTTATGTTGGGGAATATGAATAAAAATGTACTATGTATATAGAATCATAAATATGGAAATTGATTTTCATTTTTCTTTTCTTCACCTGAAATACATTAAATTTATATGGTTGCATTATGTAGGTGTACGATTTGACTGCACTTCACGTATATTAAATTTCCTAAGAGATTTCTAAAACATTCAACGTGCAGTATACACTTAAATATTTATTATTGCACTATAGATAAAGTTGAATGAACAATAGTTTGCACACAACATATTGAATAATCAATAATTTGCAAAATTGATAGATTTAGACGATACAAACCAGTTACCTCCTCAACATAAATATTTAACCCTTAAACCTTGATAAACAAAAGAATCATGTATTAATTACAACCTTGTGTGAATGAGAACTCATTGCTTACTATCTGGTAGAATGTAGAACCCGGACGAGCTTAATAAGTTTATAACGGTAATGAGAGTTGTTCGTTATCGATTTGGCTGGCAAAAATATAAGGAAGGTTATAATATAATATATTCTTTCCTTTAGCAACTTTTTCTGACTATGAAAGAGAGCCAACAATTAATAGAGAGGTGTTCTTAAAAAAGTCAGCAATCTTTACTTATAACAAGACGTTTCAATGGATCGAGGCCGCTATCCACACATCCTTTGATACAATCATTCCTTCGAAAATATCACTTACAGCTGAAATAGGGATGCCAACTGGCTACTTAGGACCAGCAGGGTGACTTAGTTGGACAGTTTTATTTGTGAGAATCCGTGCAGGATAAATATTATGATACTCATCGTGAGGCGATAGAAGCGTTAAAATAGGCTATTAAGTGACTGCTATTGTTGAAATAGCAAAATTAATCGACAGAATGGAGGATTGTAGTTCCAGCTAAGGATTTGGATAGAAAGGATCTTATTATCAATCGAGGTTCTCTCGAAAATAAAGTACTTACCATTTTCATACATTTTTAAAATGAACTAAAAGTTGATGCACTCCATTTCTACTAACTTATATCATTTCAAATCTGTTTAAGAAACCAGCTGATAAAATGTGCGTCTACATTTCTTGAAATTTTCGTTATAAAAAAATGGTTGACACAAAGCAGAAAGCTATGTAGTCAGTCTTAGTAAACAGCTTCATCTTCTATGATTTAGTATCCTTATATTTAAATTTATCTTAATCCACTCGTTATATATGATTAGTTTTACTAATTAAATAGTACAACGTGTAATTATATTGTATGCTTTTTTGACGACAAAGGAGTTCGGTCGATTGCCCTCTACATCTTCTATTTGAGATTAATTGTAAAGCTATGGAATATTCTAATCAATAAGAGAACTAATAATCTAGATTAAATATCTTTTGTAATTTGACAGCAATTTTATATCATAATACTAATACTGACGAATTGTAGTTCCACTAAAACTTCTAATCGTTCCTTACGTCTATGCCTAATAATTATTGTCCCCTTAAACAAAGGTGCATATTGCTGGTTCTTACTTATACTTCTGGTCCAAATTATGACACTCTTAGTGTTTCCGAATTTCAGACCAACCTAACCTTAATCAATAACAAAATGTAGTTTGAGCTGAAACTGTGTGCCTTAAAGATGCGAATAGACTACCGAAAATAAGTGAAAGGTTTTTAGTCATTCATTAAGAAACTTTCAATAAAGGGAATATATCTAAACTTAGTTCAATTCAAATTTGGGGTACGAACTAACCTTGTTGAGGTTTTTAGAGAGATTAAAGCAAAGCTAAAGAGATAAGTGGAAATGAGAAGGATCAGCAAATAAATATTGCCTACAACTATTTAACTCTATTTGTCACTGAAAGGCTTTATTCACGTCTTGGCTCGATTCATATCAGTCACATATTTATTTTTATTTATTTTTTTATTTGTATGTATATTGCTTATAATTTTGATTAAGAAGGAAGAGCGCATATGAAAGTAACATGTAAAAAATTATTACTTCCATTAGGCATAAAAACCTCTTAAATTTTTTATTGCGAAAAATCAACACCATGCACGCACATCCCATTTTGAGTACAAGCTCATTTACAATGGGATGAGCAGCAGGGATCAGACAACTTATAAAAAAACCTTAACAATTAACTTTAAATTAATTATATTGTTATTCAAGAAACTTCGATTTCAACGTATCGACAAATCTCAAACTCCTAATAATTAAACATAATTCCATAGAGAAATACCTCTAACAAAAAAATGAATTTAAAGACTCAAAAGAATTTCGAGCAGGCAGCAATCGAAGATTGGCGTAATGCGACCTGCTAAATAGTAATATGAACAACTTTTAACATACCGAGAATTCTTAAAACCATCTATTTAGAGGTGAGGTTTGTACTTTTAACAGAGATATGGATACTCAATGCATTTTAATGTTTGGTTTTGTTAAAAGGTGAACACAATAGTTGATTGAAACCGTCACTATAGTTCCAATCAACTACTTACTATAGATCTATGGTCACTTTAGAGGATTGGAAGCATTCACAAAAATTCATCTCGTTTCGATGTAACAAACTGACTGTGGACGGTTTCGATTATGATGTACCTCTTTTTCCGATGTAGCACGTTTAATACCTCATCAATTTTAAGGTCCTCATCAATTTTAAAATCAAATTTGGAAATTCTTCAAATACATAATTGAAATTTCATTTTCCTTCACCGAATAATTGTTTGGTGGAATTGTTAAAAAAGTTAGGCTCCATTTTCATGGAAAGTCTATTTGAAGGTTTAAAATAATCAACATAAAAACGGCAGTTTGAATTGCGTTAGTGTTTTGCTAGCGTTAGTGTTTTGCTGTGGTAATCGTGAAATTTTAAAACCCACAAAGAAAGAAGCCTGGCATCGTCAAACTGCGCCAAAACATCGTTTATCACATTATGTCTCTTGAGAACACCAGTTTAAAGTGATAACATTGGTGCAATGTCTGTTCATGCTGTTTTAAGTGAAAATGGGCTTCCTCACTCATTATGATTTAGGATACGAAATCATCCTCATTTAACACATCATTGGTTAACCTATTACTTGATGATCAGCAAGCAGCAATTGTTGAACGGTTTGGACTTCAAAGTTTGCTGATGCTATCTTCTCGGGTGTCATCTTTTATTAAGACATTTGCATTTAGTTGGCAACACTCCCTATGAAAAAAATAAATAAAATAAAAAAAGTAATTCATGCCCACTTAGGCGTATAAGGACTTTTCCGTAAGTTAGATTGTAACTGAACATGTGCCAACTCAAAAGTGATGATACGAGTATCAACGGTGAGAAGTTCATGAAGCCTGTTTAAGTGTTGACCCATAGCCTAAGAAACATTTTGGTGAGCAGATTGTGTCTTTTTAAAGCTTTCTATTTCAAGGAATAGAAACGGTCTGAGAATTTCATTTAGATTTGGTCATAAAGTGAACTTGCGTAAATTTTGGTCGATTATAGCTCACGGTATTCAAATCTTTTTGCCCCCATGCAATGGTACCGGTTGGGGAAAGTTAACATTTTTATGTACGAGACACCACGAGCTAGTACATAGGTCAAGATATTCTGTATTGTGTATAAACCAAGTATGAGCGCTTGGTCTATACTCCATTGAATTTAGTACGAAAAAATACCGGAGAATGGGGACCTGGAGATGATTGTCGAGCATTAAATGACATAACCAGTGTCAATATCCAAAATCACATCTTTAAGACTTTACATATTAACTTTCTTGTAGCTGCATATTTACTACATTACATTTAGTACAAGCATATTATCATAATTTAGTAGTTCCATTTGACATTCAAAAAACGTTCTTTGTAACTGCTATTGGGTTTGTGCATCTTTTGTTTAATGACATATAGACTCAGGAATGCAGCAAAACGGAATTAATCTGCTAAAAATTCTAATCTTAAACAAAAACAATTTTTTTATAAAACTATTTTTAACTGAAGATAGTAATAAATAACCTTACGTAAATAACCCGTTTTATATATGTAAAACTTCGTGTAAATTACATCGTGTAATTTACACGCCCAATTGTGCAAATAATCTCAGTCCGGAATTCTATTTTTCTGCTATTGAAGTCCATGATATCTGGTATCATCAAGATCGTCAGTTGATCCTCAAATAAGAATTGCGATTAAAAGCAGTGCAGTATATGGGAATGGTATGAAAACAGGAGTTCAAGAAGAGCTCCACAGTTTCTTCTTCTCCTACCCAACAATATTTGCAGTTTGTTATGTTCCTTATTATCATTCGGCACATGATTATTCAGGGAATAATGAGCGTCTATAATAATTCAAAAAGGACTGTCGAATTTGCGGACTCAGGTGCCACAAAAGTGGACGCTGCACTCAAACGGGCCAACTTATCAGCCAATACACTTCCGTTGATACCCATGTGACTAGGTAGGTATCCACGGAAGTATAACTTGATTAAGAATGTCTAGTCGATTTGAGGCAATTATCGTGTTCAAAACAAGTTTCGATGAAACAGTTTTGGAAATAATCTTTTTTAAAGCAGCCTGACTCTCAGTAAGGTCATATACAAAGATCTTTGCAATTGAACCACTTTTCAAGCAGTGCAGCTCTCAAAATTTTATCTATTTCCGCCTGATAGACAGTAGCATATCTACCAAGGAAAGGGGAATTAATTTGTATTTTATTGTATGTATAAGCGCCAGCCATATTATAGCATACTGATCCGTCAGTAAAGATCATCATACGATATGACATACATTTTGTCTCACCTTGTATTAGCGTAAACAGTCGTAAACATAGGTGAAATATCCACTATACTGAATGGTAAGCTATCGAGTGCATACTGGTTAGCAAACAATAGACATTTTAAGATTATGACAGCAGTAGCTGAGTGGAACAGGTCAGAATGGGCAAAATACATAAAAATTTTAACTACAGTCATTTAATAGAGCTACATCATCTGTTGGGGTTCTAATCTTCTCTGTATGATTGTCAAGGTAGGATGGTTTATGTGTTTCAAGTAAATAAAATCTATTTTAAATTATAAATTATATTCCAGTGGTGGAATTGCGTCAATTGCTCTGTGTTAACGTCGATGCGATACTCAATACATGGCATTTTTCTGCCTTACTTAATGTTCCACCTGTATCATTAAGTGTATTTGAATACCCTCAAATACAGACCGCCGAGATGTCATCCTATGAGGATTTATCGGTGACTACCAAGCAGAAGTTCGTCAACTTTTTGCATATGCATATGATATCTGTATGATTGGATTAAATGGCAGTGGAGTGCACTGATCCCCTTGAACTATTTGGTTCAAGATCTCAAAGTCAACGAGTCCAAAATTAAATATCTTATCTCTGGTTTGAAAGACCAAGTCTCAATTGATTTCAGTAGTGGTAACCACAAAGTTTGAAGGAGCGATAAGATTCAAGTATATTGAAACTTTCATCATTCGCGATAGTAGTGGGGGAAAGGAAATCAAGATTCGCCTTGCCACTGACTATCGAGTTTTACATTCTCTACGTCCACTTCTGAAATCGAAATATCTTGAAAATTCGGATAAATTGAAATTGTACAGAGTTTTGATTAGATCCGTTGTCATGTATGGATGTGACAGTTGAACCTTGACAGATGAGTACAAAAGATGGCCTCTAACATTGAAAATTATGCATGTGATATATGGCCCAAAACGCGACGTTGATGGAACATACCGGGTTCTTTTCAATCACAAGATCAGCAATTTAATGCAAATTCCTGTTATAGTGTTATGCTGATCCGAACCGAACGATACAATTGTTAAAGGGAGCTCTACATTCTGTAGGCGAAGAGGTCGCTGTTGTCATTGCTTGTTCCACGGTGTAGAAAGCGATTTGTATATTCAAATTGTAAACAACAGTATGAAGAGCTAGCTCGTGTTCCGGTGGAAACTGGTGTTGTCAGATTATTGACAAGTTACGGGCCAACAATGTCCTAAAAACCATAAAAAAAAGTATTAAAGTAGATACCACACGAACATTAACCATCATGTATCATTTGAACCATCAGCCATTGAAGGGTTTACATTTAAGGAATCAACAACAAGAACAAAAACGAAAATGGGATAAAAATATGCCGATACAAAATATAAATATTTAATGCATAATATAAAGATAAAGTGCGTTTTCCATATAAATTTTTTATTTAAAAATAAAATAAAAAAAAAAGAAAAGAAAATTTCCATCTTTGCAGATGAATTTTATATACGAGTGGAACATATACTGCACGATTTCGTTGCCATCAAATAGATCAAAATTTATTTGATGAATGTGTTTTCTTGTGCTTGGTTTGGGTTCTTGTTGGTTTTCTTGGTTGGTTGTCATTTCAATAAAATTTTGTATATTTGCTTTTTTTTTCTTTTTAAATATAAATTTATAGTGACAAATGATACATTGGATCGAAGAATATAATATATAAACGTATGTAGTCTTTGGTTGGTTTGGTTTTTTTTTTTTGGAAATTTGGTTATATTGCGAGATTGATAAAAAAAAAATTTGGGAACGAAAGCAGTATTCGTATAAATATATTTAATATTTTAAAATATTATATTTTTGGAAATAACCTCATCGATATTCCAAACGTCATATGATGGATACATAAATTTTGATTAGTGGAATGTACGCATTTTATTTGAATGAGGATGTCTCTAATAAATGGTTATGTTTATTGATTAGTTTATTTTTGCCTGCATTGCTGGTACTATTGAGTTGTTGGTCGAAACTGTATTTCTAATCCGTCGTTAGTTCACGATACAGGTATATAAAGGGGTTTCCAATAAGAGGTTTAATTTTGAAATGGGTCACTAACTAGCTTTCTAAGTCACATGACAGGTAAACCTGATACGGACTATTCGTTGTGCAAGGCTACTAAAGATTTGAAGAGACCTAACCTGACACCCATAAAAATGGTTGATGAAACCTGGGGTCGCAGCGATAAACAAAAGCTAGAAATACCCTTCAAACCACCAGATATGGGCATGCAGAGAATGAACATTTAACACCGGTAAGCAAAATAGACGAGCTTATTGTTCTATCAGTGACTGTGAAAGAAATCAAACAAGAAGTAAAAAATCTTAAAGATAAAAAAGCCCCTGGATACGACCTGAAAAGAGCGAAAATAATCAAAGCACTATGGAAACTACAGCACATAATCAGTGCTGTTTTTAGACAAAGTTATGTTCAGTGACAGTGAAAAGTAGCGGAGATCATAATAACAAACATCATACAGGCCAATTTATTTATTAACAACCACATCAAAAAATTTCGAAAGATTGTTTCATAAGAGACTAAAGTCAATGAAAGGAAAAAGAAAACTTATAAAACCACAATTTGGGTTTCGAGACAATAGAACAGGTACATAGGATCACTGATACGACTGAAGAAGCGCTGGAGGAAAAGAAGGTATGTTCAGCAGTATTCCTAGACGTAGCCCAAGCATTTGATAAGGTTTGGCACCATGGTCTAAAGATTTAAGCTTCAACGAGATCTACCAAAACAATATTTTGAATTGCCAAAGTCTTATATGAGGAGAACTCGAAACGGAGAAAATATTGGCAGGTGTCCCACAAGGTCGTGTGTTCTGTGTGATACCTTATCTATACGAATGTTTTACCAAGTATAGTCGAAGCCATAATAGGGACATTTGCTGATGACACTGCAGCTATGACTACTGAGACTAGTATTGTCAACACGGAAACTTCAAAATTATATTAATACAGTGAACACTTGTAAAAAACTTGTAGAGTAACACTAAACGAATCAAAATCAACACCCTTCAACTTCACAAACAAGAAAGTAGAATCATTCCGATTAGGCTGAATTCCCAACAAATTCCGTACTCTATAACATTGCTAAATACCTTGGCATGACATTAGACACTAAGCTCAGGTGGAAAGCGCATGTTAAAAAGGAAAGGCAAGAAAATTAATTAAAATGTCGTATAACAAACTACTGTTATATAAACAGACCCTTAAACCTTTCTGGCCATACGGGATTTAACTTTGGAGCTGTGTAAAGAAAACTACAATTAAGATGATACAAACATTTTAAAACAAAGTACTAAGTAGCATTGTGAATGCTCGATGGTATAATAGAAACCATCATCGAGACCTTAAAAACGAATACGTCAGTGATGAAATACATTTGCGCAGTAGCATGACAACGAGGAGCTGCGGAACCTACTGGATCACACCAATGAACCAAAGTGCCTAAAAAGATCAAAGATTTTAGAACTAGCGGTTCTCCGAACTAATGAAATCAAAGGACTAAATGAACTGGGACGGACCGATTTTTCTCATCCCATAAGATGTTACACCGCTTAAAAATTCAGAATATTTCCCAGATAATCACTGAGATTAGTTGTAATGTTATACAGAAATACAGATTGGAAAAAAAAATAATTCTTGACCAAAAGGAATTTAGTGTATGTAATATCGGAGCATAACATTTTCGTTCATATATCAGACGAATGATTTTTCCTCGAAAGGCTTTCGTACTTTTGTTGACAACTCATGCAATATTTTCCCTGTAATAAGGTTATGTTCCTGCTGCAGGTGCATTTTTAGGTTGTAATTGACTGTGTGTAGCTGATTTTACTTCTGAATCCGATAATTTTTTGATTATGTACGAGGGGAGTAACAAAAGTTCGCTTAGTTGACCAGAAATAAATTCATTTTGTATTCTTAATCTTTATCTTTTTTATCTTCTTTACATAATCGCCATTGATTTTAATGCAGTTTTTAAGACTATACATCCACTTCTCAAAACAGTTTTCAAAATATCACTTTTTTAGCTAATCAAGTTCAGCATTAACCACATCAATTATCTCCGCGTTACTGTTAACAGTTTGTTGTAATGCTAATGTTGTAATGAGCAAACACACTAAATTCCACCCAAACGTGCCAATGATGTTCTAAGCATACATCCCAAATAATAATTCGAATTTAATAATAATTTTATTAAGAGGTGTAGCAACTGAATAATACTTGGGTAGTACTATTAAGAGTTATTCTACGATATTATTTGACCTAAAACAATTACCATTCGACAACATTTATTTAAGAGACAATTCGATGAAGAATTGTCTTTGGTGTCAGTTAATGGTATATTTTAGCAGGTGCCAGTAGAATAGTACTTTAATATTTCTACATCTACACATTATGCTATTGTACGGTAGAGGACATCACTACGATACTACTGTGTTTACATATAATTATGTATTTGTTCGATTTCAATTATGTACTAATCGATTATCGTATTCACCCGATTATCGATTGTGAATATTGATTTCATTTGTATATTTGTGACGATATCCGGCATTCCCAATTAGTTACTTTTTACTCGAGATCCGAAGCCATTGGCCCGTGAAGAAAACAAAATTAAATAGGAATAAAATTGTGAAGTTTAATTAAATAATTTATAATAAAATAATAAACAAAATAAAACAATAATATATTTTATTATTATAAATATATATAAATTTAAATTAAAAATATAAAAGCTTATGAGTTCCAACATCTCACATATGGTGACTCCGACGACCCTGTTTAGGGACAAATACGCGCAAATAAACGCACGTACATAAGGTACGTGGTGTAATAAAAAATATATCGGGAGGTAACACCCCCTTTTTTTTCTTTTTGCTTTCCGAATCATATTCGGACATATAACCTCGTGGCGAAGAGGACTTCTGGGGAACGGTGGACGAGAAAAACTAAATTGACAAAGGTGTACCAAACCACAACAAAAATTATTACATCAGAAGTTTGTAAGTTTCCGCAACCCAACGCTGTTAAATTTCGGAAACATTTCATAATCAAGGACAGCGAAGGAACGGCCGACGAGCCGCAACTAACGGTATTTACCGCAACGAATTTCGAGTTTCTTTGCTTTTTCACATGATCCACCACCTTAAGTATTATAAAATTTTGTTTTCGACTCAAGTTCCGTATCCGTAGCTTTCCACTTCAGAATTTAATATTCTCCCGCGTCTATATGGAACTCAAGCGATGGAAATCAAGTAACAGGAGTTTTGGGTAAACAACCCTGTAACTGGTTTATAGTCTCCGAAATTCAGTTCGCTTTGCAAAAAAGCAAGCGACAAATCAAAATATTTATCGACTCTTAGAGCTCTGCCACCGGCAACATGTAAAAAAATTGACGATTTTTTACAAAATTCACCAAAAGATACGAGTCAATAAAACGTGCGTTATTAGATAGACTGGCTCCCTCTGATGAGATAAAGTTGAAGCAGTTATTATCTGGGCAAGATTTAAAAGATGGCCGACCGTCAGAGGTGTTACGGACAATCCGAGCCCTTGCAGGTACAAACTTTAGCGACCACATAATTCGACCATTATGGGTACGAAGGCTCCCACCGATAATTAAAACGGCTATGGTTGGACAACCAACAACAACGGCTTTAGAGGAGCTTATAAAACAGGCGGATAGGATATTTGAATATCTTATGCCTGAACAACAGTTATGCGAATTTTAACGTTCGCGTCCGCGGAATCGTACCTCTTCAAAGATGGCCAACAATAGTCGAGTTGGACCAGACCATTCTAGCTCGATGTCAATAGATGTTTTAATAGAAGTACCAATAACGCTAGACAACGCACTCCAACAAATAAAAGAAACAGAAAAGCTACGCCTAGCCGATTTTTAAAAGGTAGACGTACTCACTATGATGGTAAGTGTTTCTACCACCATTTTTTAGCCATAAGGCTCACCGTTGTCTCAGCGAGTTTCAGCTTATCATTTAATTACTGTTTGCCATTAACATTTATAAAAGATTTCAGCCAAATGCCTGCACGGCTATCTAATGGTTGTTCTTTTTGGTATCACAACCAAAAAGTCTCAAACTCGTCGGACGTGGACACGTTAATTTGTTTCTAATATTTACAGCAGATTTAGGTTTTTTGCAGCAGAATAATTCTTACAGCAGCGGATGTTTTATTGTTAGCAGCGGATGAAAGGGCAGCAGTGGCACCGGAACAGAACAACAATAGACATATATGTATTTATATTCGGCATATACGAAGTGGAGTATACACTCGATGACAACTAATTTTTGTAATGATGCTTATTGGAGAGGCTTTGTGTGACGACTGATAATTTATTCTATAATTATTACATTGTTTAATTTGCTTAGACTATAAAATCTATTACAATTTTTACTAAGTTTCTACATATTTAATGACTCCATGACGACTTCATATTATTTGCGTTTTTGGTTATGTTTTATTGTAATGCTCATGTACACCATAACAATGGTGTTAAATCACAAGATCTTGGTCGCCAATTATGATCACCTCTTCGAGAAATAACACGGTCAACTTGCAAAATTGCGATTGTCTCGTTGCATGTGTGGCACGTAGCGCCATCTTGCTTAAAGAAAACGTCGTCCACATCAATATCTTACAATTCCAGCCATAAAAAGTATTAATCAGCTGGATAGCGCAATCCATTCACCTTAACAGTTGTACCAGACTACATCATTTACATTCTTTCTTAGTTGTTCTTGGGCGATGTACACGGTTTCGATTCTTCACATCATTAACTTGTCCCAACAGCTCAAATTTATTCTCCAGATTCACTATTGCCTGCCGAGAAGGTGGTTCACGACGGCCAAAATTATCACTATTTTTCTAGTGTATTTAACAATTTCAATGCGATGTTGAAGCGTGTATCGTACTATTTTTAGTAATGGCTTATTATTTCCCTAACAAATGTCAAAAGATGATAGCTCCAAAATTGAGAGCTGCCCAAATAACCGGCTATTCCAAATGAAACCTATTATTGGAAAACCCTTTATATAAAATAATTCTAACGACACATCCTAATATTATACGTTCATATGCATGTCAAAAAATAACTCGTCCGACCAAATCAATTTGAAATGCATTGTGTAATATATCGAGTATATAGTAGAATAGTTTTGGATTACCGCATTTAAATTTATTCATGAGGAAGCGATTCAATTGAATGTTTTCATATATGAAATTATGTAGTCGCAATCAAATAATAGTTTTGTCGCCGGAAATTACTCCGGATTTGGAATTTAACTTTAAACGAAATCAACTAATTTGGTTTATTTGTGCCTAAAACCATTGTGGTTTATAATCATTACACAATTGAAATTCAATTGATCTACTTCTGCAAATAGTTACACATTTACGCTGCTTCCTTCAAGGGTTTGGAAAGTAATTCATGAAACCGAAGTTAAAAGTGGTTCATTACAAAATACATAACGATTAGATATTTTTTTGGCGGCTTTTAAAGGTCATTCTTGGCCCGTACCATGTCAACAATCTGGCTCCATCGGTTTCGATCACGAGCCAACTCTTCATATTGTTGCAAGCAACCAGAAGATGCCAGATCGCTCTCTACGTCGTGGAGCCATCGTCGCCGACAGCGACCTCTTCGCCAACCGAAAGGCAGCTCTCCCTTCAAAGATCGCTGTATCATTCGTTTCGGATCAGCTCGCAGAACGTGACCGAGCCAGCGTATTCGCTGTCTTTTGATTTCATGCACGATATCAGGAATTTGCATTAAATTCCTGATCTCGTGGTTGAATAGAACTCGGTATGTGCCATCAACGTCACGTTTTGGGCCACATATCACACGCATGATTCTTCTCTCAAATGTTAGAAGCCAGCTTTCGTACTCATCCGTCAAGGTCCAACTCTCACATCCATACATGACAACGGGTCTGATCTCTGTACACTAACACTTTCAGCTTATCCGTATTTACAAGATATTTTGATTTCAGCAGTGGACGTAGTGGATATAATGCCCGATTGGCAGTGGCAAGCCTAACCTTGATATCCTCTCCCACACTATTATCGTGAGTGATGAGAGATCCAAGATACTTGACTCTCATTACTCCTTCAAACGTGTGGTTTCCACTACTGAAATCACTTGTGTCTTGGTCTCGAAAACCAGAGTTTTGGACTCATTGATTTTGAGACCAACGGAAGCTGAAAACTGTTTTAGGGGATCAAGAATCTCTTTCACTACGTTGTCACTTAATCCAGTCACACAGATATCATCTGCATAAGCAAGAAGTTGATTGGATTGTCGGAATAAGATATTGTCCTTAGGTGTTGCACTTTTACGAAAGATGTATTCCAACATGAGATTAAAAAGTATCGGGGACAGCGCATCTCCTTGTCGAACACCGGAATTGATTGCAAAAGTTCTCGATAGCCTGTTCTCAACTTTGCACGGCATTGTTACTGCATTACTGTCATTTTACAGAGATGTTTGTATTTTTTCGGTATTCCTAAATATTCAAGCGCATACCATAACCTCTCTTGATTGATCGAGTCATATGTTTGCTTGAAATCTAGGAATACCTGGTGTACATCGCGAGATGTTTCATAGTACTTGGAAAGAATCATCCGTAGCGAAAAAACTTGATCAGTGACTGACCGATTTGGACGGAATCCTCCTTGGTAGTTACCGACAATTTCCTCCGCTAAAGGAGTAATTATTCCCAAGATAATGTATGACAGTAACTTACATGCTGTGCAAAGGAGAGCTATACCGCGATAATTCTCGCACTTCAAGCGATCACCCTTCTTAAAAATTGGGCATAACGCGGTCACTTTCCATTCGTCAGGCATAACTTCATTTCGCCATACCAATCGAACAAGGTCGAAAAGACAGTTCCACAAAGTTAGCCCTCCGAATATCAAGAGCTCTGAATTAATGCAATCAACTCCTGGTGAACGATTTTTCTTTAATTTCTGCATGGCCATTGTGAATTCCTCATAGGACGGATACTCAATGAACATCTCTGCGGTCTGTATTTAAGGGTATTCAAACACAGCTTGTGATACATGTGGAACATTAAGTAAATCAGAGAAATGTTCACATGTATCGAGTACCGCATCGACGTTAACACAGAGGTTTCCATCCTGGTCCCGAATGGCAGTTGACCGAGATCTTAAGGTATGGTGCAATTCGGTGAGTCCATTAAAGAATTCACGTGAATTGTGCTCATTGCTGAGTTGTTGTACTCTTAAGACCTTAGCCTTCCACCATTCGCGCTTCTTCTGTCTACAAATTCGTTTAGCTGTCCTCCTAACAAGGACTGTTTGGTTTTTTTTGCAATTGTAAGTCGTGTCCATTCAACCGAAAATATCACCGCGGTGGCCGAAAAAGTACGCCAACGGCCGAGCACATCAATTTACCATCGTGCATCAGAAAAAAACATCAGCCGGTTTTCCGTGCCACGAATTCTGCTTAAAGATTTTGGTTTGTTGCCCTATAAAGTACAATTGGTCCAGCAATTGAAGCCCTGTAACCATCCGCTTCGATATCGATTCGCTGTGTGGGCCGAAATTGATGATGATTTTGCCCAAAAAATTAATTTTTCGAACGAGGCGCATCTCAGTGCTGAGTTCGTAAACAACCAAAATTGTCGCATTTGGGGATCGAAAAATCCACAAGGATATGTGGAGAAGCCAATGCATTCATTGCGTGTTACTCTTTAGTGCGGCTTGGTGTGTGACGGTTTAATATTGTTAAGAGGTATTGTTGCAATATTGTTGAGAGGTTGGTACTACTGTGACAAAAAGTACTATTCAAAATTGCATTATTTTCTGTTGTAAAATATCATCCATGTTAATTTGTCATTAGCTATCATTCTGTCAGTAGTAGATAAAACAAATATTATATAAATTGATAAAACAAAAGCCCTGTGGTTGGGGGCAAACATGTTTCGTAAATATTTCGAACGAAACAAGAGATCCATAGAATACCACCACAGTGTCCAGAGCTTGTCGTAGGAGGCGACTAAATCTGGTTGGATCGCTGGGCTGACGAATCGCATCCGTAAAAAAATATCACTGTTAAAAATGTCAACAATAAAAACAAAGTCGGATACCGCCAAAACCAGAATGACCCCCCGCTTAAGAACCCGGATACGAGAATGAGGATCGGCACGTGGAACGTGCAGTCATTAAGAAAACCTGGCGCGTTGGACGGCCTTATCACATGTATGAAGGAGTATCGACTGGAACTCGTAGCGCTCCTAGAAACTCGATGGCCTAAAAGTGGAGTCCATGTGTCCCAAGGCTATACGTTGCTACACAGTGGAGATGACCTCGGAAATCTTGGAGTTGGCTTTCTCATTGAGCAGCAGGTAAAAAAGGCTGTCTTGGACTTCCAGGCAGTCGATAATCGAATGTGTAAGCTTCGCTTGCACATAAGATTAGCCAACCTGTCAATTGTATGTGTACATGCGCCCACTGAGGTAAGCCAACCCCAAGATAAAGACTCATTTTACAATAATTTGGATAATCTGATGGGCTCTATACCTGAGCACGATATCAGATTGGTGATTGGTGACTTTAATGCTAGAGCTGGCAGAAATCAGAACGACATATATAACAACATAGGTCCGTACTCCCGACACGAAACGACGACCGAAAATGGGGAAAGAATGATGTACTTTGCGATCGCACATGATCTCCAAGTGGCAAGTACATTCTTTCCCCATAAAAACATCCATTTGGACAATTGGACACATCCACGTAAAACATCCCGAAGCCAAATTTTATTTCAAAAGAGCGGGCTCGGGTTGTTCAAGGAGATCGTATCGGTCGTCAACAAAATTCGTAAGCAGTGACCATTTTATAAACAACGATGGAAATTTTCGTACAAGTCAAGGAGGACAGGAGAATATAAAACGTGATTCTCCTGTGAAGGTCTGGTAAATGAAGAAACGCAACGAAAATATCAAGATCTTGTCAGCAATAGCATTTTACGACCCCACTACCAATCTGATGATGTGAACAGTGTCTAGGAAGTATAGAAAATCTCGGTGACAGTAACGCAGTCACAATACTGTGTCAAAGTTGAGAACAGGCTATCGAGAATTTTTGCAATTACTTCTGGTGTTCGACAAGTAGATGCGCTGTCCCCGATACTTTTTAATCTCATGTTGGAATACATCTTTCGTAAAAGTGCAACACCTCAGGACAATATCTTATTCCGACAATCCAATCATCTTCTTGCTTATGCAGATGATATCTGTGTGATTGGATTAAATGGTAACGGAGTGAAAGAGATACTTGATCCACTGGAACAGTTTTCAGCTTCCGTTTGTCTCAAAATCAACGAGTCAAAAACCAAATATCTAATCTCGGGTTTTAGAGACCAAGACGCAATTGATTTCAGTAGTGGAAACCACACGTTTGAAGGAGTGATGAGATTCAAGTATCTTGGATCTCTCATCACTCACGATATAGTGTGGGCGAGGATATCAAGGTCCGCCTTGCCGCTGGCAATCGGGCTTTGTATCCTCTACGTCCACTGCTGAAATCAAAACATGTTGCAAATACGGATAAGCTGAAACTGTACAGAGTGTTGATCAGACCCGTTGTCATGTATGGATGTGAGAGTTGGACCTTGACGGATGAGTATAAAAGATGGCTTCTTACATTCGAGAGAAGAATCATGCGTGTGATATATGGTCCAAAACGCGACGTCGATGGCACTTACCGAGTTCTTTTCAATCACGAGATCAGGAATTTAATGCAAATTCCTGATATTGTGCATGAAATCAAAGGACAGCGAATACGCTGGCTCGGTGACGTTCTGCGTGCTGATTCGAAACGAATGATACAGCGATCTTTAAAGGGAGAACCGCCTTTCGGTAGGCGAAGAAGTCGCTGTCGGCGACGATGACTCCACGGCGTAGAAAACGATCTGGCATCTTCCAACTGCTTGCAAAAGTATGAAGATCTGGCTCGTGATCGAAACTGTTGGAGTCAGATTGTTGACACGGTACGGGCCAATAATGGCCTGTAATAACCGAAAAAATAAAAATATTTCTCACAACTAAAACAAGCAATCTTTCGAGCAGATTTTAAACATTGTGCAACTTAAAAATGTATAAATTAGATCTATTAACTTAAGTTTTTAAGATGCAAACACCAAAATAGTTGAGTCTAAGTCTTTTGAAGGTATTAGGTTAGGTTAGGTTGTTGAGGCTGCTTTCGCACACTTAGACCAGCGATGGTCCATTGTGATACCACTCTTTGTACGACTATAGGACCGAGTTTTCGTAGAACCATCTGTGCATTGCATAGCTCCATGTCAGCCTATAGTACTGACATGGAAGATGAGTCGGCCCATGGATTCTAAACACGACAGGGGATCCAGATATGTTCATTTTACACCACCGATCGCACCGCCCAAACGATCAAAGGTGAAAACCCCATTTGCATCTTGCCCCAAATCGGGATTCGAACCCGGCACCTCCCGTTCCAACTTTGTTGGTATTAAGAGGACATTATTTTTTAAAAATTATACACAGTAAATGCATTTGTCAAAGATATGGAAGTGGTAATATAGGAAAATTAGGAAATGAACTCATCAAAAGTACTTAGATAACTAAAAAATGAAAAATCTCTTTTATTGATATTAGAGCTGCCCTTTAAAGAGTGATGTGCATTGATATCACAGGATGTTAAAGGGTCATCCAACAAGAGCTTCTGGAAGTTTTTTTTTAATAAATTCGCCATTGAAGTTTACATGCTTTTTCCGAATTTTTAAAGATATCCGATTCGGTGATGCTACTTGTCCATACAGCAGCAAACATTGCATTTATCACGATGCATTAAAAGCTCTTGTATCTATTTGGCTGTTCATCAGCTTAAATATTACAATTTTGTTTGTTGACGTATCCATTCATCGAAAAATGAGCTTCAACGCTGAACACAATTTTTCGATAAAAAAAAATGGATCAATTTGGAAATATTCCAACGCTCAGAAACCAAATCGATGACGTAAGGGTAGGTTAATCAACTTCATTTCTTGACCAATCTGTATTTTTTATGACTTCAAACCAAGATCTTTCTTCAAAATAGGCCACTATGTGCTTTATGAGAAACCCAAAAGTGGAGAGCGGCGACGAATTGATTGATTGTGGTCTTTACGTTTTGGCTGCAGCTGCAGTATTTACATTAGATCGACTTGTAGGCACTCTATATTCGGGTGATGAATAACAAATACTGAAAAAGTGATTCGAAATTTATTAATTGTTTCGTGAATAGTGCGTTCAGTTGGACGATTATCAACACCATAAAATGGTCGAAGAACAAATGTGAACATGCAACATTTCAAAATATGTTTGAGGATTGGTTTAAATGCTTCAGAGGTGGCGATTTTTACATAGAGGATAAAAAGTGATCCGAAAGACCAAAACCATATGAAGATAAAAAAAACTCCGCGGTATATCATAAAGATGATAAGTATAAGTTGTAAAGTGTTGGAATCAATTTCATAATTTTTGAAGAATTTAACCATGGTTGTAAAATTATATGCAAAGCGTCTAGACGAATTAAACTAAAGGGTTAAATATTTATAAAAAAACTCATCCTTTTAGTTTCCATAATTACATTTTATGTATACGTACATATCTACATATGTATGTACATTGTACTTTGAGATATTCACTTATATTCAAACTATTTTATTCATACTTTACTCAATATAATGTATAAATTAGACTAGCTTAAAAGCTCTTACTATGCATGGTTAGGTATAAGTGGTGCGGCAGCTATACATATGTTCTATATTATCTAATAATAAATTCTTGAATAACGTACGTAAAAAAATCTTAGAATTTTTCTTTCCAACTTTACATAAATAGTTTATTCAATGCAATATTTTCTGAAAATTAAAAGTTTTATTTGGAAAAAGCAGAGGGTATTACAAGAAGAGGTTTGATGTTGAATAGCCTGCTATTTTGGCAGCTTTCAATTTTGCAGTCACAGTTCGCCAAACTAAAGTACTTTTTGAGCGTCGTAGTGTTGAAGGAACTTCAGGTTTGTCGACATTACACCGTATTTTGCATAAAGACTTAGTTAAACAAGAAAACAACCAATCGCTCACCATAAACGTTGTATCTTTGCTGATTGTGTCCTTCAAATGCATTTAACTGATCCGGAATTGGAAGATATTGATGCGGATAACGTTTAGTTCAGCAAGAGGGCGCTACGTGCCACACAAGCAACGAAACAATCGCAATTTTGCAAGAAAAGTTTTCTGATCATGTTATTCATAGAAGAGGTGATCAAAATTGGCCACTGAGAATTGGCCACCTCACTTGAAAGATGAGGTCTATGCCAACGCTCCACAATTGATTCTAGAAAGATGGAATTCGTGAAGTTATCCAGCACATCCAATTGGAAATGTACGAATTATTATGGACAATTTCGTGAAAAGGCTATGGTGCTGAAAACGTAACTGTAGCGGCCATTTGGCTGATATCATTTTCAAATTTTACCGGCAAAATGAATCCCCTTATTACAAATCCCTTTAAAAAGTAATGAACTGAAATGAATTTTTTTTTTATGATATTATTTTACCATTTGAGATAAGTGACCTCTTGCCCCCTCTTACACGATTCTTCATTCGGAGTGAACCAAAAAATCATTCCGACTTTAATTTTAGAGCTAGCAGAACTGAAGATCTTTGTTTTTGAGAATACTCAATATGGTTGGCACAATATTACCTTACAAGAACATTTTGTTTGAGTTGAAACCCCACAAACATATTAAAATAAAGATTCTCAAATTCGAACGAGGTTATGATATTAGAAAGGTTTAAAGAAATCAGATCTGGTGATAAAAGCACGCACCCAGAAACATGCATACTATTAATTGGATTTTGCAAAGGAGATGTTTTGGAAGTCTTGCAAGACAAAGAATATAAAGATGAATATGAGGATTAAGTGAAATTGATGTGAGAACTGTTAAGAAAACATTAGTGGTCGGTATCACGCAACTACCACGCATAAATCTTTACTTATATAGACTAATTGCTATATTTTCAGTACTACCTCAAATATCACTCATCACATTACACCTTGATTCTTGAGTAGGGGACGGAGCAAAGAAATGCATCAGAAGATTAAAGTAAGAAGTTGTTGTCAACAGGTTATAGTGTAGTTTGGGCCAAGAAAATTCTACCTAAAGAAACCAACTTGTCACTAGCTGTCAGCTACGTATCTAACATCTTCCACAGCTACTTGGAGGTTAAAGTGATAGCCGTACCGTGGCGAAGACTAATGATGTGTGCCCGATCTGAAAAATTATCTCAGTCTCAAACAATGAGTCCAGGTACTTGGAGGCCTCCTGCATATTATGGATCTCCGCAAAAATAGTAAATCGTTTCTTTACTCGTGAGGTACAAATATAATTATATCAAAACGAAAGAACCGGACAGTATAGCCGAGCTTAAAATCTTGGAGATTCTATTGGGTTCTTTAGAATATATAACTCTAATGAAAGCATTTGAACCCCTAACAGGAAATCATGATGCCAATTATCAGCCAAGCCAACACAGTACGACTATCGATTGTGCATGGAGTAAATAACTCTTTTACACAAGACTTCGAAGTTGTCAGAAAACAAAAAGGCATGTATCAATTTCAATAACAAAACGACTTATCCATTTGAGAAATATGTCGAAAACGGTCATGCTCATGGAACCATGCCATCAAGTCAAAGGTACATCGAAATAAAGACCCAGGATTCATGCAATGTATACAAACGACAGAACTTTAAAATAGATTTTCGAAACTATTCAGAGACCTATCTTGGCTTATTTTTTTTTTTCGGTTTTTACAGGCCATTATTGGCCCGTATCGTGTCAACAATTTAACTCCATCGGTTTAGATCACGAGCCAGCTTTTCAAACCGTATTAGACAATTTGAAGATGCCAGATCGCTCTCTACGCCGTGGAGCCATCGTCGCCGACAGCGACCTCTTCGCCTACCAAAAGGCGGTTCTCCCTTAAAGGTTCGCTGTATCAATCGGTTCGGATCAGCACGCAGAACGTGTCCGAGCCAGCGTACTCGCTGTCCTTTAATTTCATGCACAATATCAGGAATTTGCATTAAATTCCTGATCTCGTGATTGAAAAGAACTCGGTAAGTGCCATCGACGTCGCGTTTTGGACCTTATATCACACGCATGATTCTTCTCTCGAATGTTAGAAGCCATCTTTCGTACTCATCCGTCAAGGTCCAACTCTCACATCCATACATGACAACGGGTCTGATCAACACTCTGTACAGTTTCAGCTTATCCGTATTTGCAAGATATTTTGATTTCAGCAGTGGACGTAGAGGATACAAAGCCCGATTGCCAGCGGCAAGGCGAACCTTGATATCCTCGCCCACACTATCATCGTGAGTGATGAGAGATCCAAGATACTTGAATCTCATCACTCCTTCAAACGTGTGGGTACCACTACTGAAATCAATTGCGTCTTGGTCTCTAAAACCCGAGATAAGATATTTGGTTTTTGACTCGTTGATTTTGAGACCAATACGGAAGCTGAACACTATTCCAGTGGATCAAGTATCTCTTTCACTCCGTTGCCATTTAATCCAATCACACAGATATCATCTGCATAAGCAAGAAGTTGATTGGATTGTCGGAATAAGATGTTGTCCTGAGGTGTTGCACTTTTACGAAGGATGTATTCCAATATGAGATTAAAAAGTATCGGGGACAGCGCATCTCCTTGTCGAACACCGAAATTGATTGCAAAAGTTCTCGATAGCCTGTTCTCAACTTTAACACAGCATTGTGATTGCGTTACTGTCATTTTACAGAGATGTACATATTTTTTCGGTATTCCTAAATATTCAAGCGCATACCATAGCCTCTCTCGATTGATCGAGTCATAGGCTTGCTTGAAATCTAGGAATACCTGGTGTACATCGCGAGATGTTTCGTAATACTTGGAAAGAATCATCCGTAGCGAAAAAACTTGATCAGTGACTGACCGATTTGGACGGAATCCTCCTTGGTAGTCACCGACAATTTCCTCCGCTAAAGGAGTAACTCTTCCCAAGATAATGTATGACATTAACTTATATGCTGTGCAAAGGAGAGCTATATTATACGATAGCTTCTTGAAAATTGGGCATAACGCGGCCACTTTCCATTCTTCGGGCATAACTTCATTTCGCCATACCAATCGAACAAGGTCGAAAAGACAGTTCCACAAAGTTAGCCCTCCGAATCTCAAGAGCTCTGAATTAATGCAATCAACTCCTGGTGAACGATTTTTCTTTAATTTCTGCATGGCCATTGTGAATTCCTCATAGGATGGATCCTCAATGAGCATCTCTGCGGTCTGTATGTGAGGGTATTCAAACACAGCTTGTGATACATGTGGAACATTAAGTAAATCAGAGAAATGTTCACGCCATGTATCGAGTACCGCATCGACGTTAACACAGAGGTTTCCATCCTGGTCCCGAATGGCAGTTGACCGAGATCTTAAGGTATGGTGCAATTCGGAGATTCCTTTAAAGAAACCACGCGAATTGTGCTCATTGCTGAGTTGTTGTACTCTTAAGACCTTAGCCTTCCACCATTCTCGCTTCTTCAGTCTACAAATTATTTTAGCTGTCCTCCTAGCACTAACTGCTTAGTTTTTCCTGGCGATTGTAAACCGAGTTTGCGCTTCATTATAGGCTATATTTTGTTGCTCAACAGCAAGACGACACTCCTCATCAAACCAATCATTTTTGGGCTTAGTTTTCACTATACCGAGAGTGTGCTGGGCAGCATCGACAACCGAGGTTTTCAATACTTCCCAGATACTGTTCACATCATCGGATTGGTAATTGGATTGCATAATGCTATTGCTGACAAGATCTTGATATTTTCGTTGCGTTTCTTCATTTATCAGACCTTCACAGGAGAATCGCGTTGTATATTCTCCTGTCCTCCCTGACTTGTACGAAAATTTCCATCGTAACTTTGCAGCAACCATAAAATGGTCACTGCCTACGAATTTTGTTGACGACCGATACGATCTCACGTCTTGGACCCGAGCCCGCCCTTTTGAAATCAACACATGGTCAATTTGGCTTCGGGATATTTAACATGGATGTGTCCATGTTTCTAAGTGGATGTTTTTATGAGGAAAGAATGTACATGCTACTTTGAGATGATGAGCGATCGCAAAGTACATCATTCTTTCCCCATTATCGGTCGCAGTTTCGTGTCGGGAGTACGGAACTATATTGTTGCATAAGTCGGTCTGATTTCTGCCAGCTCTATACCGTGCTCCGGTATAGAACCCATCAGATTATCCAGATTATTGTAAAATGAGTCTATCCTGGAATTGGCTTACATCAGTGGGCGCATGTACACATACAATTGACAGGTTGGCTAATATCATGTGCAAGCGAAGCTTACACATTCGATTATCGACTGCTTGAAAGTCCAAGACAGCCTTCTTTACCTGTGGCCCAATGAGAAATCCAACCCCAAGATTTCCGAGGTCATCTCCACTGTGTAGCAACGTATAGCCTTGGGACACATGGTCTCCACTTTTAGGCCATCGAGTTTCTTGGAGAGCTACGAGTTCTAGCCGATACTCTTTCATGCATGTGATAAGGCCGTCCAACGCGCCAGGTTTTCTTAATCTCGTGTTTTCTTAATCCTCAATCTCGTGTCCGGGTACTTAAGCTGGGGTTCCTTTTTTTGTTGTTTTGGCGGTATCCGATTTTTTTATTTTTGTTGACATTTTTAACATTTTCACTGTTTTACGGATGCGGGTCGTCAGCCCAGCGATCTAACCAGATTTAGTCGCCTCCTACGACAAGCTCTGGATACTGTGGTGGTATTCTATGGGTCTCATCTCATGTTTCGTTCGTAATATTTACGAAACACGAATGCCCTCAACCACAGGGCTCGATCTTGGCTTATAAGTACGGTTTTTGTTCCGGATCTGATCACGAACATTCAGGTTTTCAGAAAGAGCTGGATAACTCTAGCGACTAACTTCTAACAAAAAAATCATCCATGGAAAAATAGGGAAGTAAAAGGTTCACGTCTATACACCTTTACCTGAATGAGTCATCTGTACCTAGGCTAGATGCACTTAACGATTAAGTTCTCACTTTTCGTTCTGAGTAGGCTCAGAATAATTGTGATGTAAAAAGTGATATAGAGGGTTGACCCCACTACCCCATCTTGATCGGAACGTTTGGTGTCAAATTCACATAAATAAATTTCCAGCAGTCAAAAGCGTCCTTCTAACTTGTATCGAATGTAGCATGAAAAACTTCAATACATTAAAATTAAAACATTGACTCTTGATTCAGAAACCGTGGATTAAAAGGAATAAAATTAAAGAATTCAATTCAAAGACTTTATAGGTTATACCATAAAATAAAACCTGGTTCGATTTCATGGTCAAGGCGTTGATGTTAGCAATAATATAATTTACAGACAAGTGGTTACATACACCCACATTATCTCAAACACTATTGAGTTCTAACCCTCATTTGGGAAATTATTAAGCGTCATTTGACCGAAAGGAATAAATGGGATTAAAATAACACCGACCCCTCTGACGGATATATGATAATCGTAACAGATGGACTACTATACATAGAAATCTGGTTGTGACCTATTTACTTACTAAATTCTGATGTAAAATTATCTATTCTCCTTAGTAAGCATCCTTCACTGAGAGCACAGTGAACAGTCTATTGACTCTAATACTATTTTTTTGAAACTTATGTTTGGCAGATAATATAACAACCTTAACTTGACAGTCTGACTGAAGTCAAACTTCACTGAATCAGTCATTGATTTTCAAAGGAATTTCAGCTCGAGTGATGTTTTTAGCTCTTAAGAGAGAAGACTCTATTACATCTTGAGAGAGACATCTGCAATCACTTTAACGGTTTTGGCCAAAAGAGATAGAACAAATTCAGAACATGTTGCTTATCCTTTATTTTCCTTGGACCAATTTATCAGTAACGATCCCATACTGAACTGTTATAGACGTACTTTGAGGCTCTTGAATAAAAGTGCGGAACAATGAAGTGCAGGGAAGAAAAAGCTGTCTTCCATATTCTCTTTACAGATTGCATAGCTTTCGATAATAACCTCCAGGATCTGCTTTGGCTACTACTGTCTATCGCATGATCTGTGATCTCATGCAGGCTGTAGGTCTACTGTACTATTAATCAAACGAAATTGATTTCTTAGTCTCGTTGCCGACAACAAAGAGATTATATTTTGTAAGGAAACTACTGAGATCCTTGAACAACCTTTTAACCAGCTCCAAACTAGTAGGGGATTTCCAGATATTTCTGAACCTCCTTGGTTGTAACAACAAGATAACGGTCATGTCGGCAACGAAGTCGTGAACCAGCTGCGCCTCTACCTATTCATATAGTGAAAAAAAAACAATTGAAACGTTAGGGTCACAACGTTTCAATTGATTGAATCTAAAGCTGTCATAAGGCGAAATACTTTGTCAGAGGGATTAACTCGGGGCTGACCAACCCGAAAAGTCCCCTTCATCGCATGGTACTTGACAGTGATGTCGTTTTTAACGAATGTCTTGAGGATATTGATGACAGCTTACAAGCCTACTAGTGTTTAACTGTAGAAATATTCTTATAAATCTACTGTCATGTCTGCCTTAGTTCAAACTGGTACAGTTTGTTAAGGTTGCAGAGCACGTTTGTATGCTTGAAGGATATCCTAGGTTTGCACCATATCGGATATCTTGGCATTCATTAGTCTTGAAACATTATATCATCGCAAAAAGGAGTGACAACATGGCTGGTTCAACGTTTTCCATTCCGTCCGAGGGGTTATACCTGATAGAGAAGCTATGTGTCTATATAACTCTTTACGTAAACCATATATTAACACGTTCCCCTTACACTCTTTGTACATAACATTATATAATCTCGCGTTTTTGAAATTGGTGTTACCAGAAGCAAATAAAACATACGAAAGTTTTTTAAATTAAAAAAAAATCACTGCGTGTTAATATTTAAGGCAATATAAAATGTCATTTTCCTAAGACGACAAATATTTTTCTTCATATGCGAGATATACATACAACAATAATATGAATATACGTTTGTGATAACAAAGAACTATGAATGTTGTATGTACGTATGTTATTTTATATATAAGAATATATGATGAATGGGGCTTTGTATGTACATACTTCCAAACATGTATATACACATATATACCGAGTATGACATGGAACATTGCAGGGATTCTGCTATAAATTATATGGATTTCAATAAAAATGTCTAATTTAATTTTGAATCCCGCCAACGTAGGTGTATCATATAAGACACGGAATCTGATAAAAACGCGGATGTTTAGAAAATAAATTGAAATTTCGTAGTCTATGTATGTGTGTTTGTATGTGGGCACAAACTTTTACAAAAATACCTTTGTTATATAGAGAGATGTTCGTTGAGGTGCTCATAAGATAGTAGAACCAGTTGAAATTTGATTTAAGTGTAAACATGCTCTGGTTGACATTAAACACTGATTGTCTGTAAAAGCATTGATCGGGATGACCAGTGACAGTAATGGTTCGTACGGTCTCAGTTGAAACGAGGTTAGAACCGTTTTACGGCCTTTAAGCCATAGATTAATGATAAGGTCAGGAAGACGTGCCTTTGTGCAAACATTAAGAATAATAGTCGAAACCTACGATTAATCCTGAATATTTTTAATTGGTTGGAATTTACACGTCGAACTATGTTAGAATATACATTCATCGTAAAAGTTAAACATCTCAAGACAATATTTTCTTTCCACAATCTAATCATTGATTGACATCGGTGTGATTAGATTTAGTGGCAACGGCGTGAGCTTTCGTTAGCCTCACAATGAACGAGCCCAAAAACAAATCCAAACTCTGGTATCAGAAATCAAGACGGAATTAGTTTCAATAGTGATAACCATCTTCTGAAATAATAATATCTTGCAAATGCGGATGAGCTTAGATTGTAAAGTGTTGATGTATGGTCATGAATGCATACGAGAGGTGGACTTTGTCGGATGAGTAGAAAAGGTGGCTTTTTACATTCGAGGGTTAGGTGTACAACACGACGTTAGGGGCACATACCGAGTTCTTTTTTTTTCTTGTTGTATAATACATCTTAATGTGTATTACTCAAACAGAAGTAGTTGTGAGATACAACTTTTCCAGGAAATGAGTGACGTGCCAACACAAAAAGCAATGCAAAGGTTCTTAATAATGTGATTTGTGAGAGTGACAGTGAAATAATCGAAGCAACGACCAACTTCATTTCATAAAAGGAGAAAGTCCTAACACTATAGATCCGATCTGGGTGTTAAAAGGAGACACAGCCATTACTTTTCACAGTCAACCAAACTGGAACTCACTTTCATTCCACAATTTAATGTGAGTGATAGAATAAACAAAGACTTCGCCATTAAGGTCAATCAAAGCTCGTAAGTTAGCTCAGATATTGAAGTCGATGAAGAGTCACTCCATGACCACAACAGGTATCCAAGGACATTCACAGTAATAAATGTGCATTACTTTCGCCATTACACAATATCTTATACCATTTTAGTAACACTGCTGATCGCGACAGTCATTATATAAGCAAAACGTATAACTTGTCACCAGACAAAGTAATATTTTCCTGTTTAACTCCTATCATTCAAGGCAAAATGAGAGTTTCCTTAATGTTTCCTTTCAAAGGGTTTTGGTATTTTAGTATAATTTGTCATGGAGAAATTATGACAAGTAGGCGTTATAGGTATTAAACTATTTATTATTTGAATGAAGATTCATAGCTAATCAAGTTTAGTGTTGTTATCAACTAAAGGGAATGTCGGAGTTCTTCCAGATTCTGGATTTTTTTTTCATAAACTGTTATTGAATTGATTGGAATTTGAATGGCAAGATCACTGATTTTGCGGATGATATACCATCATCATGTATTTGGTTATTCCCAATTATTTGTGTACAATTGTTGGGTGTATAATGCAGTTCGAGAAATTAACCAACTTCACTGCAGTATTGTGTTGAGTTGAGTGTTTATACAGTTGAAATATTTTATGAAACCTGTACGAAAAAGGAAGATTCGCTTAAGTTAAGCGAAGCTGTTTCAGCAGTTGAGGAATTTAAGTAAAAGCGTTTGAAGTCAAGGCCTTCATCTATGTCAAGGTCGGTAAATAAAACCGATGATATTCGATTATAGAGACAAAGATTCAGACTTCTTTCCTCCTGGTGCTGAAGAAACTAATCTGATAATGAAACTGATTTTAAAGAACTGGCAGATGATTCTGAACTACTTCAGATGTAAACGATGTTTCGAGTAAGACCAACGAATGGTTGAAAAAATAGTATAACCAAAAACTAAGCAGGGCAAACCCAAAAACCGAATATGTAATCCATTAACCGCCAGTAAAATGAAATGTCACTTATGAATAGCAAAAACCATATTTACATAGTCCTGCGACCTCAACTCATACCGCTTAAAGCCGTATATATATATATCAGGATTGATGGAAATTTGGGTTAAAGCAAAAGTTCGTTTAAAAAATGTTGAGTGATTCTAACTACTGAATAGTCAGTCACAAGAATAGTTGACAACACGCGTTTGTAAATGCAGCCGCCTCCATATAGTGGCAACCACGATTACAAACGAAAATTTGAGGACATCTCTACACTACATACACAAGTAAAACTTTATCCGGTCCGACGAACCTATGGAAAGTACAACAAATTACTCGGTAGATGAACAAATAATGCCAGGCCAAGCGTGCCAATATATTAAAAATAAGCAACTGACAGTGGACTTAAAAAATGTTGTAATTACAATTTAGAAAGAGCTCGAGAGTATTTATCAAGGGGACAAAACCAACTTTAGGAACTGAACATTACAGTTAAGCGCAGAAGTGGTAATTAGACTTGAAGAAACCATCCCCCAAAGGCCACTGTGATATATTACAAGTGTGCCTCTAATACATTTATAAACTTTTAGAGTTAGAATGCCCTGCCCAACACGTCAACAATAATTAAATTTTCTATTTTTTAATACAATGTTTGAATAATTTTAGGGGCACCATCATGAGCAATGGCTTAAAAGATATCAAATTTAAGCTCGAGAGACATATAACAAGGGATGTGAGGCAGAACTTTGTTCAACAAAATTGTGCTCATGAAATAGCTGTGGTTTATCCATCAACATCGATTAATTTGGATTAAGTCGTCCAAATCTTATTTAAACGTATCATGTTCTCAATGCTTGTACATTCAAAACATGGGTGGGTTCGACAAAAAAATAGAATCTGAAAGCCTTCAAGATTCTTTCGATTCCGGCCAAAGAAACAGTAAATGGATATGTTGATTATAATTATAGTGTAGTGATGAAGAAGGCAAAATAAATGAATCTTGTCGTCAAAGGTTGAGCTCGTCTTTTCCTTGTTCTGGTCAAATGTACGACGGATATGAGCATTTGGAGATTGTTGAAGCTTTGAAAACAGTGAGAAACTGTAGTTTTGAGACGTGCCATTGAAGAACTCCGTAATCGTTGCGAAAAATTCAACGTCTGGTTATGTTCGACATTGGTTATAAAAATGCTTGAGTTGCTTTCATACATTGAAACGATATTGTACATGTTATGTGGTTGTAATTCGCTGGGCCGATTTCGATCAGATGATGACGTCATTGAATGACTAGGCGATCGAAATGATCAAATCCATCTCATTCGTACTGTGCGATTCGTATATGTAGTGTTGTTGTTGTAATCATGTCGCAACAATGCTAGCGAATTGCATGAACTTAACTCGAAATTTCTCGAGTTATTTGATTGTGGCGTTAATTGCCGAAGTCTTACTTTACCTACGCAATTATGGCAGTATTTGAAAGGACTATTGCAGTGTTCATACTGTACTCGTCTGAAAATAAACCCTTCATATCCATTACTAAATATAGTCAAATGTTTAAATGTATGTTATCAAGAATTTTTTAATTATCTAATTTTTTACAGGAATGGGACCAGCATAGCATTTAAGAAACCTAAAGTTGACACTTGCGGATAATATGATGGGCTTAAACCAACACGGTTAGTGCATCAAGCACCAATTTTAAATCTATAACTCAATCAGTGATTGTGAAGATTGTGTGTCAAACCAACATTTCTGGTATATGTGGCGTGAGACTGAGACTAAACAAGGAGATGATGATTGTTACAGAGGACATAACAAATTTCGTTTGTGTCAATTATGTTCCCACAAAGTAATACTAATTTAAAAACCTTCGATTACAGATTTTTTATAAGTAGGCCACACCCACACGGAATGTGATGTGAACCACTCTGTGATCGAACGAAATCATGAAAACTTTCTCGTCTAAATACATCATCCATGACGGGAAGCACATACCAATCCTAAACTTAAAGAAGACTATATTAACTTGTTCCAGAAATTAAGAAGTAACTTCACTATCTGAGGTGACTTTAAGGCCATAAATACCTTTTGGGGTTCAAGATTAACCTCTCCAAAAGGCACAGAATTACTTGCACACAATACACAAACTGTGAATTTTACTCAGGAGGGAAACCAACGTACTGGCCATCTGATTCTAACAAAATCACCTTATAGACCTTATAGATTTCTACATCACTAAAGGCATATCGGAACGCTACATCTTCTTAGAAAATTATAAAAATCTAATATCTGGTCATTCTCCTGTTATTATGACGTTTAGTGAAAATGTTATAGAAAAAATTAATTCACCACAGCTCACAAAGAACAAAACAAATTGGGAATTGTTTGCAGTTAGTAGAGGAAAGAATAGAAAATCAAGTACCAATCAGTAGTGAAAATGAAATTGAAGAGGAATCTGTCATACATTGGTCCGCTAGGGAATACACTCCCATATTATCATTGAGGAAAGAAAGCTTCGTTATTTACCCAATAGAAGTAAGAGAACTTGTGCAGGAGAAACGAAAAGCCCGACCATCCAACCACCTTTAACAACTAATGCATCAAACTTAGGGCACTTATAAAAGCAGTGAAAAATTAAACTATTAGAAAATACTTTTGTTCTCTAGCTCCAACTGAAGATACCGAATTTTCCCTCTGGAAAGCAACAAAGGGGTTGAAGCAACCAAAAAAACAGATCCTCCCTATCAAAACAAACAATGGAAAATGGGCTAGAAGTGCGAAAGACGAGGCTAACCTGTTTGCTGAACATCTTGAATAAACATTTCAACCTCTAAATCGTCAGACCAGTTACGAAAACACTACTATACGCATAGAACATCTGATTTCGAAGATATCAGCCCTGTAACATTGAAAGAACTTAAAGCTGAAATTAATAACTAAAAAGCAAAGAAAGCTCCGGATTACGATTTGATAACAGGGCAAATAATAAAGGATCTGCCTGAAAAAGGTATCCGTAAATTATTGCATATAGTCAATGCGATACTCAGGAAAAAATATGTGCTAATGCAGTGGAAAGTAGCAAGTACTGTAGTGATGTGCGGACCTGGTCTAACCAGGTTCTTTTAACCTGATACACAAAAGGTCCGAACTTTTATTTCGGTTCTTTTCAAAGTATTCGGTTCAAATATTTTTTCGGTTCTTTTTCTCTATTGCTGAGAAAAAGAGTAACGCTAATCAAACCGAGATAATTATATGTATTTCTGTAAACACATACACAAATAAAAAAAACGTTCAAAACAAAATTATGTGTCTACAGTTCACCTACTCTCGCAAACGAATATTATATAACAAAAAGAATGCAATATGCAATATTCATAAGAAAGGAGAATA